>UWZB01000196.1:15710-35518 GCA_900536885.1 Peniophora sp. CBMAI 1063 | reverse complement strand
AATGGGGGGGGGGGGTTCGGGCTCTTCGGCCAGCCAAGTTGGACATTGTCGCAGTCGTTCTTGAACAATACGTGGGCCGGGTGCGTAGCCCAAGTACGTCCAATCTTGTAGAGTACATCGTCGCCAGCACCGTCCGAGGTCAAAGCAGCGTCCAGGCGAAAGTCCGTCACAACGATATCTATGGCAGTCCAAATGTGCCAAAATTCGGGGTTTGATTTACAGCACTGTAAGTACTGTAAGACGCGCGGCTCCGCTAGCGCGGATGACACGGGCATCCCGAGTACCCCTGAAAACCCGCACAAAGGTGCGAGACGAATCCGGGGCTGTCCTTCGAGATGATCCGGGGCTTAGTAAGCTGGAGGTTCGAGATAGTCCGGGGCTCGGGGATGGGGTTCGATACGCCGAGCACCGGATTGCAGAAATCGGACCGGATGTGCGAAGGACGCTTTAGGGTTTGAATGATGTGCGCGAGGTTGCCGGCGTGTTGCGCGGGCTCGTAGTAAAGGTAGTATACATAGTTTAGAGCCAGTGAAAAGTATGGTCGTGAACTGGGTAAGCCTGAACAGGTATCCTCCGAAGCAAAGCGTCAAGAGAAGAGAGTACCTTTGGGAGGAAAGGATGAGACGGCGATGAGATCGCTGACGACGCGCACTCATGGGTCCACCGCAACGCGCTCACGAGACCGACGCGTCCAGCGCGCGACCTCACCCAGCATCAATGATCACGATCGTGTCCGCCGCACGCACAATATGGCGAGCTATCGACTCTTCACTCTATTCAACATCTTGGAGTCTGTAAGCAATGCACAGCTGTGGTACCAGGGGCCGGATAGCGCCGGATGCACAAGATCCGAACTGCACTGTACCCACTTGTACCGACTCTCAGATAATGTACTCTATGTACTCGGTACGCTTCGGTAGCCCTAGCTGATAAGTATACGGGCTAGCATTGTAAATCATATAATAGTGTACAATTCTAGCAAGGTACATCCTACTACCGAAGGGGTATGGTAAAGTAACCAGAGAAGCCGAGCCGGTCATTCACACTGAGAAGGAGATATATTCGAGCGCGATGTGGAGTCGTTAATGTAGTGCAGTCTGAAGAGGATATGTACTCGCCATGTTCGTTGGTGTACAGAGCAGGTCCGGAAAACTTCGAACTGCGCTGTACAGGAGATGTCAGCAAGTAGACCTTCATAAGTACTATGAACATCGTACTGACCGATGTACACAATCCTCGCGCATCATGGCCGACTTCATCGAGCTCAGCGACTCCTCGGATGAAGAGAATCAAACCTTCGACACCACAAACTGGATCGGCAAGGGAAAGACGTACAATTCCCTCTCTGCTCCTCCTGGTCTTCGCCACTATATCAAGAGACAACTCGCTATTCCTCCTGTCTTCGAGCGTTACCTTCCTGCAGAGAACTTATCGTGCTCAGAGTTCATTCAGTGGGGACCACCTGCAAAGCTCTGCTACGATCTGGTGTCGAGTGCGGCGCCGATCTTTTCCAAATGCGAGCCCAATGGGGCCGTTCGGCACTTCCTAGGCGATAACCGACAGCTCCCTCCTCTCGTTGTCTTGAAAGACGCCGAGAAACGTGTCCGCCAGGCTATCGTGGATGGGTATCGATCTTTCAGTGACACCCGTTACAACGAAACCTACCTTCCCCTATGGGCCATCCCATTCTGCCGGCGAGTCTACGAGTCGCGCACGATGCAGGTTGAAGTAGAGCGGGCCAGTGATTGGCTCACTCGTCTTCATAACAAGTCGAATGCAGCTGACCATGCGCTGGTTGTGCAAGCACGGCAACTGCACTCACGTCTGCCTCGGTGTGGTAGCCCTTACAAGGGGGGAGTCGGCGTCGAGAAGCTCCTTCCACTCCTGCGGAGCTGTATGATCACCGACAACCTCGTTGATGTGCTGGTTCGGTGGTCAATAGACGAGGCAAAGGCGCGAAGAGTATCGAGCACGTACAAGGGTCATGGGATGGAGGTTTGGGCGGCGATCAACAAAGCGAAGCAGGAGTCGTACTGGAGCGACGATAACCGCGTAGATCCCCAATTCATGCTAACGATCGAGAAGGCGTTGAAGGTCCCGTCGGGTGCGAAGGGCGAGAACATCATTTTCCCCATCTATCAGTCTTTCAGCGCACAGGACGAGGATGACTATGGCCACTTCTTACTCGCCGAGATCAAACCGGACAGCAGGACATTCACACTGGGTGCGCGTATTCTCATCATCCGAAGCAACTTAGTTGACAAAAAATAGTCGACAGCCTGCCCAATAACTCAGTTCGAGAGATAAGACGAAAGATCGAGTGGTGGTTGCATGCACGCACAGGGGGTAGCTATACGTACAGTCCAGTCACATCTTTGCCCCAGCACTATCAAACCGACGGAATATCCTGTGGCGTGTGCGTGGCTACAACAGTAGCATATGCACTCCTTGGCGATGCTAGATGGACGCCGGAGCGCCGCGATATCGAACGCGTCAAGTGGTACCTGCGTATCGGGAGCCGCCATGCCGAAGTGAGCTTGATCATCCCTATAGGTATCAGTCGCAGCTGATATAGCTTAGATCATACAACAACAAAACAACCTCGCGGCACTGCTTCAGGCTGCGAGGAAGGCGAGCCTCCCCATCTTAGTCACTTCACTGCCCGAGACTGACATCGGGACAGATCTTTGCAGACGATGGCGCCACAGATGCTGTTTCCCAGCTGCAGGACGACGAGACAGACGACGAAGCCGAGTTCCCTCTTCGTCTCTCGGATTACGTCGCAAAAAGCAACTCCATAGGTAGACCCCGCAGCTCACGATATACATGCGCACGTCTGCTCATTGCGACTACAGAGGCGATACCCACTGCAGTACCACCTGTCAACACTAGCTATCCTCAGCCCATAACCTCTCCTTCGCCGCCAGCACGACCTGACTCGCAGTCGCAGACAGCACGACCTGACTCGCAGTCGCAGAAAGGTGGTGGGTTTTTCATCGGACTCGACGCAGTATGGCACTGACAATATTCTAGCCGAGACGTCAGCTGTGCTACATTCGATGGCGCAGGGAAAGCGCACCTTCGATGTGGCCAATAACGCAGAGGGCGACAAGGGCATTGTCAACCCAGGTCCAGCATCGCCGTCCAAGAAGCGTCGCAAGGCTGGTATGTAAGCTCGTCTTGTGGCGAGGCCGACGAACATTGACTGTAGCTGCAGCAACACGAGGGAGGCCAAGAGAGGTCATCGATGTCGCCGAGTTCGAAGACGCAGATGGTCGGCTACCATGGATCCGGTACGACAATGATGGTCGGAAATCAACAAGCGGCAATGGTCGCTCGCAGGTGGCAGCTCGGAAACGCCAGTTCCTCGTCGAAGCCGGACTCAAGTCGAATGAAAGCGCGCGTGATGCGTTCCGTGACAAGATTCTCGCGCTCGATGCGGATGCGAGCTTTGACCCCAACGACGATCGTCGGGTCAAGCATTCGCTCTGCGGAGTTTGGATATCTTGCGCTCTCAATAGACCAGAGCAATTTCGACGACATGCTGGTCTGTGCGATGGCGCGTCACCGACATACGGCATGGCCGTGCTAGCGCCTGATCCCTCCTCCGCTGTCACCCTGACCGAGTATCCTTGTCCCGGTTTGTGCGGGATGGAGGACTCAAAGCTTGCGTGTTATATACTCCACGCTATCCTAGGTGGAGGCGGTGCGCGTCCTCGCTACAAGATAGTCCGGTCCCAGTATCCGGGATACGGGCATGGGAGTTTCAAACTCCTCTCTCAGGACGAGCAGCTCGTCGTACTGCGAATTGAGGAGGGGGAGTTTGAATGGACTCTGGAACGCCATCTATCCGCCGTTCGCTCTGCATCATGCAAGAGGCCTATCATACACGCCTCGCCCTCACTCGCAGCTAACAAAGTTCCTCCCTGCATCGACTGCAAGGCTCTGCGCAAGCTTCCTGCTTTCAAGGTAGCACGTTCCCGTCGCTTCTCCACCAACCCCGCCAACGCAAAGTATGCTCCGCTCTCAATGCAACATGAGCTTGTGGCATCTACGAAGAAACACGCTGTCCAACGTGGCTTCTTTCATATCTTGCAGGAGTTCGAGAAGGTACGTCTTGAGATTGCGTACTGTAATGCTCGTATTCACGATCTCTAGACGAAAGGGGATCGCTCTATCTTTGTCACCTTCGCAGATTGTGCTCTTCAGGGTGGTTTCAAGGGTCGCGAGACATTCATAGGGCTCATAGAGCACGAGGTCCAGATTCAGAAGTTGATCTCGGACGGCAAGAGCAAGACAGGTTTCCGATGGTCGCCATCTGTGAAGGACTGGGCTCATCGTATTCATATCATGAGCCCGAGTGCATTCATTGCCGTGCAAGGTGTATTCAATCTGCCCACCCCACGCACATTTCAGTCAGCATCTATCTTCGCCTTTTGTGGTACTATGCACTCATCGCTGTACAGAAACGAGCGCGCACGACAGCCACGTTTTCCCATCGGTATAGATCGCGTGAGGACACCATTGCTGCTCAAAGAAGCGTTGGCGAAGCTCTCTTTCGATGGTCCTGTGCATCTTGCAGAGGACGATACCGACATTACTGCATCTCTCGACGCATTCTGGAGCGTAGAGAAAGACGCATACATCCTGGTTGGCACCCCGGGTGAGCCACCTATCCTCCCAGATCCCGACATCCTCCGGAAGGCAATCCAAGAAGGTGCATATGCCAAGGCATCACATGTACGTACTTCGAGGAAGCTCCCATTCACGTTCTCACGTATCCATGATCAGCTTCGCGTGTGGACAGCACAGATTGCTTGTCCTGGTGTTCCTGGTATTGTCGTGGCTGCCATGCCCATCGCAGCGACCATCGACGCAAGCAGTCTTATCGAGCACCAAGACGCACTGTTACAGAGCTTGTACTTGCACGACATCGCAGTGTGCAGCATGGCCGCCGATGGAGCTCAGAAAGAGCGCTCAGTACAGCATCATTACGAGCACTCGGCGTTGCGCCGCCCCCTCGTGATCCCGTATCCTCCCGACCCCTCGGACGAGAAGCGCGCTCTACACGCCGATATCCCCCTTATCAAGGATGCGCTTGGACATCTTCATCCTCTCGCTCAAGTCACAGACCCGTCGCACGCTTTGAAGGTATTCCGCTCGAACTGCACGAACGGGCACCTCCTTATCACGGTCGGTGAATACACCACGGGCTACCGGCATTTCTTGCGTACGCAGGAAGAGGGCGGTCCGCTTCTCAGGCATGATGTGGTGAAGGCCGACAAACAGTCCGACAACACTGCCATGGCGTGCTTCTCTTCGACGACTGCTCGTTGGATGCACGCTAATCGTCCGACTGAAACACGCGCCACAGTTGTCCTACTCGCCATCTTGAGTGGCCTTGTCAATGCGTACGAGAGCCGTGAGATCACGATGATGGAACGGGTCGAGGCTGTCCTGCGCGCTTACTATCTGATGGAGATCTGGAAGGACTTCTGTGTCTCAATGGACTACCCACGCAAACACCATCTCATGTCTGCGCAAGCACTCGACGTCGCCCGCCTTCTTGTGAATGGGCTTCTACAGCTCATCATGATCTTTTGCGATGACTTTGACGGGAAGTATCCGCTACTTCCGTGGCTTGTCGGTACACGTAACGCCGAATTAACATTCAGCGAGACTCGAGGCATTGTGAAGGACTTTACCGCACTCGACTTCCTATATGCTGTTCCCAAGCTCTTTGTCAAGCTTCGGCAAAGGATCGCGGGCATCGAGCGCCATTCCACATGTCGTTCTAATGGCTACAATCACGGCCTCGCACACAATACACCATTGTCCCCTCAGGTTCTCGCTCGCTGCTTCGAGCTGCCGTCGCAGTTTGAGATCCTAGAGGCCGCACCGCGCGTATACTCCCAAGCAGCCAGCATAGCCGAGATGTTGTCCATCAACGTCGCTTTGCTGGAGCGTGCGGAGTACAGAACTACGGCGTGGCCTTGGATTCTTGGCGAGGCAGATCGCGGTTGGGGATCTGCCTTCATTGAAGATGAAGCTGACGATGCGGACTACGACTGTGATGCAGACAGCGACGGCGGAGACGATGCGAGCTCCTCAGACGAAGAAGGTATATCTGATGCACCCTTGGAATGAATGAATGGACTGATCTCTACGTAGGTCTGTCACATGCAGAACTGCACGCACTCGCTCAAGAGGCCGAAGCGGCGACGGCGGCATCCGAAGACCAGACCGAGCAGCTACACGCGCTTGCCTACGCGGCCGTCGTACTTAGCGCGGAACAAGATACAATGATGTACGATTACTCGCAACCTCTCGTCCCCTCCTTACTGACGATCACTTAGGGAGAGTCTTCCTGACATGTCCGACGACATGTGGCAGCAGGATGCCCTGTCCGTCTCGGCTGTCCTATCAGGCCGGGAAGTCTCAACAGTACTCGGAGCTAGTCTGGCCAACCGATTACCAGCTGTGGAAGTTCCCGGCGAGCGTGCGACACCATCTCTTTTCAACATCGGCCACCTACTCGACCTCCACCAGCATCTGGAGTCCGAGCACACGAGACGTGTTGTTCGCAAACGTACGGTCAATGACGGCACTGGAAGACCCACAGTAGAAGGAGATGTGGGAATCCGGCGACGGCGTGCCGCTCTCGGCAAGCTGTATCGTGGAATTCTCTCGGAGATGCAGGGACATCACGCCAGCCAAGGGATGGCTCGGAAGGCACGCTTGACTGGCAAGTCAGAAGCTGGCAATACGCAAAACGCCACTGTGACGGCTGGGGTTCGAGCGGGCGCGGTATGTATCTTTCGATAGCGCAGTCCTGTTATATGCTGAACATAGTCTCACCCGCAGATGTAAGCAAAGCGTACTAGAATCTTCATTAAGAATACACTTCCTAACTTCACACACCGCGCCGAGGTATCTGACGCTCGTCTCTTGTTTTCAAAGCCTGCGGAACCACAAGACCCGCTCTGCTGGGCTTTGATATTCTACCGAGGTTACATCTGTTTATTCGAAAGTACGTGTCACCCACTTGCTTCGCACCCGGACCTGCTGATGCATCCTCAGTTTCTGACGTCTACGCGAAGGGCGGTGGCAAGTCCGGGCGATACGGGTTCGGAGAGCAGGTCAAGTCAATCGCGGCGGCCACCCTCATCTCTGGCAGGGTACACTTCCCAGATCCCGCGAACGGGCGGATAGGGCAGACATTTCGGTATCTTGTTCGCCCAGCACCGGGAGCTCTCCCCTATCACCGACACAACGTCTCGCGATATGGCCACATCAAGTCCTACGAGCTCCTCGTAGTGTTGTCATCGCAGCCTTCGGTCGATGCTTATTATGTCACCCTGCATCGCGCCGATGAGCCGTACGCACGCGCACTGGAGGGGAAGGAGGCCTTCGTCGCCGAAGCACTGAAGGACATGAATAGGCGACAAGACCCGACGGCGGGCGAAGACGATGGTAGTGCTGGCGAGGGCTAAGTCTGCCGTGATACTGTAACTAGCTCGACTCGTGTACAACACTGTGAGATCATTTGCTAGCACAGGCAGGAGAGACGACCACGCCTTCGATGGTCGTGGTCGTGGTCAAGCCGACAACGGGGAAACGTACGCGTCGGGCGAAAGCGCCCATGGTCGACCGAGCCTATCATAATTCGGACCGAAAAGACTCAGTTAATTGATGAGTAATGCTAATTGCATATGCTTCGATACTAATCCGATGCTCCGGAAGACCGGACCGAGTGAGGTGCGAGACAATCCGGTGTTCGAATCCGGTGCCCCCTATCTCGCACCTTTGTGCGGGTTTTCAGGGGTACTGCATCCCGTCGACTTCGCGCTCCCCGCGTCTCTTGCCTTGCGCCATCATGCTCCCTCCCGTGCACTCCCTTGCCCCTCTCCCTCCCGCATACGCTCACGCCAGTGCGTCCTACAACCGGGGAGCTTAGGATTCTAGGCGGCAAAGCTACACAACCGCCTGTCCTGTATCCAGCGCTCGTAGCAGCCGGCAGCTCGAACACCAACGGCGGCGAATCGTACGGGCGTTGCGCCCGGTTTCAGCACTTCGTCGCCCTCTTCGCCGTCCTCGCTCAGGCTCAGGAGCAGCAGCAATCATCAATATCGGACGCCACCCTAACTCTTTCCGTGCTTCACCTTTGGCGCTCGCTGCAGCCAACGTCAGCCCTCGTCCAACCTCGGCCCTGCGATCAGCGAAGAAGACGCCGGCTTCCAGTTTCCTCAGCAGCAGGGTACTATGACCTCTGTTTTCGGCGGCGAACAACACAACTCGCATTGTGGCAGCGAGAGCAATGACGAGATCCGCGGCGTCACGGCGGAGCAGGTGAATCTCATTCCCTTCTTCGCGATAATTGCACCTTGCTGACTCAATTCATTATTAAGATCGCCATTCAGGAGCAGCAAGGTTTTCCAGCGTTAGCAAGCCGTCCGTTACCAGCAGCAGCTCGCATCGAACCAGGTCCTGTCCTTTCAGACTCCCGAACTAGCTCCGCCTCATGCGAGCGGTCATCGCCGCGTGCAAAGCATTGCTCCCATAGGCATGGCTGGCCCCGCTGCCGCCGCTCAGCAGGGTCTGATGGGCCAGCTTGGTCTCGCGGATATGGGCGTCGGCATCGACGGTCAGCCCAGGGTATACCGCGCGGTCAAGGTCGCCGCCACAGCGTCAACGTTATCAACAGGTCGAATAGTCAGCCAGCTAGCGGCTTTGGTAGCATCAGTGGCTTCGACATTTTCGATGACAGCTTCATGCCCCCCGCTGCTCTCGGCAGCCGCTCTCGTCAGGCCCCGCGTGCCGATGGCAGTTGCCGTATGTTTCCTGGCTTCGTTGGGATGATCAGCCACTGACCATTGTCATAGTTCAGACGGTGGTGCCCCTATGGGCGGTACTGCCTTCACCGCTGATCTCGCGCAGGCTCAGGCACAGCTTCAGGGTCTGCAGCAGTTCTGCCAGGCCGCGGGCGGTTACCACCAGAAGATGGACTCTTTCAGCTTTCCGAACGTGTTGCCGAACATGATAGCCGCCAACATGATGGGCCTCGGACTTGGTGCTCCAGCAGCAGTTCCAGTCACAGCTTCAGCAGCAGAGCAATCAGCCCCAGCACAAGTCGCTCTTCGCTCCTTAGCATACGTCGCGACCGAGGTCCTCAACGCGGACATCTACATCTGCGGTTCCCAGGACCGCAGCCGCGCTCTCGAGGGTGATATTGTTGCCGTCGAACTTTCGACGTCGACAAATTTGAGGCACAAGAAGGAGAAGGAGAAGAAGCGCGAGGAGAACAGCGCGTACGAGGAACGTGCGCTCGTCCGCCGGTCGCAAGAACGACAAGATAAAGGACGATGTCGAGGGTCTTATGCTTTTCGAGGTTCAGGAGGTTACAGACGAGTTCAAGCCTCAGTTTACCGGCCACGTTGTTGTCGTTGTCGAGCGCATGCCTGGCCAGCTGTTCAGTGGTACTGTGGGTCTTCTTCGTCCATCGTCTGCGACAAGCAAGGAGAAGCAGGAGGCTGAGCGCCGCGAGCGCGCGGGCGACGAGCCCGCCGCCGGATCAAGCGCCCTAAGATCGTCTGCTTCAAGCCCAGGGATAAGCGTGTACCACTCATCGCCATCCCTACCGAGCAGGCGCCGCCCTATTACGTGCAGAACTCTGAGGCATACGCCAACAAGCGTTTCGTCGCATGCATCAAGCGTCACCCGGTCAACTGCCTGCACCCCTTCGGTACTCTAATTGAGGAGCTCGGCCCCATCGACGACGTCGAGGTTGAGACCAGCGCGCTGCTCAAGGATTGCCACTTCCCAACTGAGGACTTCGCTGATAGCGTCGTGAAGTGTTTCCGATGCCGTGGACGATTCCAGAGCGCGAGTATGAAGGTCGCAAGGATCTTCGCGGGGAGCGTCTCTTCACCATCGACCCTGATACGGCCGAAGACCTTGATGATGCCCTTTCGATCAAGCTCGACGAGGACGGGATGTACGACGTCGGTGTTCACATTGCGGACGTTTCGTGGTTCGTCAAGCCCAATATCGCTCTTGACCGCGATGCCTGCAAACGCGCTACAAGTGTTCCCATGCTCCCGCCATCTCTCAGCGAGGATCTCTGCTTGCTCGTGCCGGCCGTGGAGCGTCTCGCATTTTCAGTCGTGTTCGCCATGACACAGGATTGCGCGCATTCTGAAGAAGTGGTTTGGCAAGACGATGATCAAGAGCGCGGCCAAGTTGTCATACTTGAACGCACAGAACACTCGACGGCAAGCCGCTCGGCGACGCACTTGTTATCCAGGAGCATGACGCCGCTGCTATCGAGCACGATATCAAGGCGCTCAACGATCTAGCCAAGATTCTCCGCTCTCGCCATTTCCATATGGCGCGCTCAGCCTGGACTCTGCCCGGAAGTTCACCCTCAACGAGGCTGGCCAGCCTGTTGACTGTAACGCGTACACTGCCTCCCTCTTCCTATCCCCACGTCCCAATGCATGCCCAGGATACGCCCACTGCGCTATTCTCACCACGTCCTCTCACCTCACCAGGCGCGCTCTTTGCCTGCTTCCATCTGCTATATCTGCATCATAATCCTCCCCTCCAATCCATTCATGCTCCCCCAGTGCCGTTGACATCACATTCCATTGTACCAAGCCCTATCGTCTTGCGCCCACCCAATACCCTCTATGTTGGAAGCACGTTGGCGCAAGCTACTTGACAGATTGATGCAGGATGGGCACGTCGGTGCAGAACATGGCGTATTGGCCCAGGACATGGCAGGTCAACGCAATTTGTGATTACCGAACCCGTTCGTTCGATGACAATCCGTAGGTATGGCTACTGTAGTTCGATCTGTTGCATAGTAGTACTGTGCATTACCAGTCACCCTTCGTCCCCAATGCCGTTGATACTTTTGTGCTTACACGTATCCGGATCACAAGATGGCTCCCCATGGCAGTGAGCCGTAATGAACGTACGATGCCGCCCTGCGAGGGGTACTGAAGGTCGCAGGGGCAGGTCCCGGGGCGAAATATCGGGCGGCTGTGGCCTATGCGAATTACCGGCGCGTTCAAGTTCTCGAGGAGGAGTTGCTACGACTTCTTTGCGAATCCGGTACGTATTACCAGGTAATCGCGGATGTAGTTTATCATGAACTCCTGACAAGATTCTAAGCGAATCCCGATAATTTGCACACCGGCGCGTTCTGAGGTCGATCTGAGGCGATATGCTGTGTACTGTAAATAAGCTTTTGTGCCCGCGGAACCGCATGTCTGTCCACTCCTTCACGTGTCCCCCAGTCCCTCAGTCGCTCGTCCCACACAGAAACTCAGAATGCACGGCATTCGTATCCTGTTAAATCTTACGGACAACCTTGCAAAGGCGAGCATACGATCTGGGGAGCCGGTTTCGCGCCTACGCGCTGAGCGCGCTAAGGCCAACACCATCACGTGAAACCGCGTACAAGCCACACGCACTCGCGCGATCGTCCCTTACTCTTGACCGCCACGACCTACGATTGTCCCGCTCACGCCTTATCGCTGTTGGACCTCCTACGGCTACCCGAAGCCCTTCCGTACCCCTGCCCAGCACCCTCTCGACCGCTCTTCCTCGGTCTCGCCAGCACTCGACTCAACCCTCGCTCCCGAAGATCAAACCATGAAATCTCAAATAGCTACTATCCAGCAGGGTGTGCATGTCGGGGTGCGACCAACGCATTGCACCGAGGCGTAGGCTCTGGCACCGAACCGCGAAATATGGTGCTGATGGAAACTATTGTGGTGCTTGAGCGATCTTTGCTGACGCATACAGGCGGGCAAGCGCAAGGTCTGAGGTCTCCGCATCGGGCGCCTCCAGTCATCCCACTCGCTGGTGTTAGCTCACGTCTACATGGCTTGGCTTTGCGGTGAGTGATTGAGCCCTCGCATGATTTTGACTGACTGAATGGCATCAGCGATAGGATCGGCGCCAGCAGCTGATGACGGTGTTCGCACTAAGACGTTCGGCGAATCCGATGGGTGTGGCCCACCTTTACCAGACTTCCTGACTCCATGTTATAGGGGCTAAAGTTTCCGCACCTCATTCGTGTGATGGAAGGGGAGAGAGAGTCATGGTGACACCCGTGCGCCTCCCGGGAATGTTATGCGCGTCACGAAAATTGGGTATAGATTGAGGCTTGATCCGTGTCATGTTGGGCAAGGACGGTGAGCGATCATGGTCATTTCAATCTACGCGAGGAGCTCATCGGGTGGCCCAGGCTCACAGCGCTGGACTACTTACTATGCATAGTCAAGCCCTCCGTCAAGTTGTCGGTCATCGTCTGCTCCCGCGATACTATGCCCCCGCGGCATGGAGATCTGGACAAGCGGCCCAGTGTGGCCAAGACTACCAGCGGCTGTCTTAGAGAGGATTAGCACAATACTCAGTCCCGTTACATTCGCAATCGCGACGAAACTACAGCCCCTGCCGCGTGATATGCTATGAACAGAGTCTTCCAATATATATGGCCGATGAACTCTGCGAGTGCAGTCGGATGGCGGTGGACCCAACGGAAGCGAGCCAGCGCGAGAAAGACTTTACGTCGTGGCGTGATGCCGTGGACGGTGCATGCAGCTCTAAAACTGGTACACGGTGTGTGGTAATGGTGTGCGGGCTTTGCGGTCGTACTTGACGTGGGCGGCCCCGAGCAGTTGGCACAAGAGTTGCCTTACTTATCCGTTTCTGTACGGGGGACACGATTGTATGTTTGCAAACTGCTCGAGCTCAACGGTTTCGTAACGAGACGCAATCGTGCTCGCGCAGGTAATTTACGCCTGCGCGAAAGGGCGCCACTGACACATAAGCATGCTTGGGTTGTCGTGAAATGTTCTAGTACGTCCTGGCAACCGACGACGCCGCTGTCAACGGAGGCACGGAGCGGAGGAAGGGCTTAACCAACCGCTGCCGCGAGACAGGAAGGATAAGGGCCTCCTGAGTATGGCCATCACCCCGTCACCGAGAGCAAGCCACTCTCCGTTTACTTTCCGTAGATCGATGACCGTTAATACACGCGTGGAGCCACCGGCATCCTGGAAGACATCTCGGTCCTGTTCATGCGGGACGACACCGTGCCCATCCAAGTTTGCGCGGCTAAGCTAGTTGCTTTCCACGGATTGACTGCCGTATGTTATCCTGCATCCGACTTCCATACCCATCCATGCACCCAGTATCGGGTATCTGCTCTGCGCCCAGCGCAGGTTGCGCGGTCGGCTCGCCTCTCGCGAAGATCCGTGCCACGCTCGTAAGATTGTTTGTCATCCGCTCGTCCATGTCCGCATAGTAGCGCGCGCAGTCGCTGACCATACGCCCTGCCCAGTATACTGCTTTGTGCCCTACCCGACAGAGAGATTCCCTTCTCATGTCGGGCTATACGGGCTGGTTCCGAGAATAGCAGACTTGCACTCGGGGTCACCGTTTGGGAACGTTAACGGACGCGATGCGATCAGCTTCACGTCGAAGCGCTCCTCCTTTGTCGAGAGTGCTGCGTGCTCCCGGGATCAGGTAGCCGGGATGAAAGCAACTTGCATGCATAATTGAGTATAGTCGTACGTGTACAAACTTGTCTATGAAGTTCAGGGGATCATAGCGCACAGCAGCGACGAGGTCGTAATAATTGTCCGACTATAGCTAATGAGCGAATTGCTCTGGGCTATTGCCCTGATACTGGGTACGAAGCCACGCCTCCCCTAGTTCCCAGTCCTGGATCACTTCCTCAGCGAGTTCAAGGCGAAGCAAGAGCTCCTTGTGATCTAAGTCACTTTCCTTCAACGAACCGTAAACCTTTTCGTGGAGACTTCGACTGGCACCTAGTATAGTTGATGACTGGGTGTGTGTCAGCGCTCGAAGCTTGCTAAAGCGTAGCCCAGGCCCAGTAGGAATCCCGTGGACTGCAAGCCCTTTGACGTATTCATGATGTACGCTACGGGCTCTGCGCCGCTGGCAAACAAGCTCCTCCTTGCCCCAGAAACGAGCTTCGTGGGCCCACCGGCGAGCTTGTGTGGATAGCGCACTTTGCAGCGACAGCCGCTCTAGTTCCTCATGTCGACGTGCTCTCCAACCTTCAATCGTTCTGGACTGGAGCACGAAATCCAGATCGTCATGCTCCCACATGAAAGATATCTGGTGAGCGTAAGTATAATATAGTGCAGTACGCACAGTAACCAACACACCTGACCATCGGGTGTCTGGCCACGAATCCAGCAACGAAGTCCTGAATCCGCTAAGTGCGTCTCATAGTGGCGAAGACCAATGATGTCTACGACGCTCCGAACGAATTCGCGACGCGCACGATATCTTCCGCCGGCGATTGTCACGAACTCAGAGGCAACATCATCCATGAGGAAGTTCGAGTCCAATGAGACGGCTGCTATCCTGCACACGGCTTCACCAGCTGAATGAGACAACCCAGCGAGGTCCTCGATGTAGTTGCACCCGGTGTAAGGGCACCTCCACATGCGCGAGTAGGGCGTATATGTGCGAGAAGGGCGGTCGGCGAAAGTTGAGTGTATTTCCTGAATCGCTTGCAGAATGTAGGGCGCTGTAGTCTGGTGACGGAACTGCGCTGGGATGTGTGCGTCCTCGTTGACCAAAATAACACGGTGGGTCGGAGTTGCTACGCTCGGTACAGTCGTCTCGCGACGAGGTAGATCGTGGGGCCAGGTGAGTTCTGCGCTTTCCGCATCCTGCGGGTGCGAGAAAATGGTCGACACCCGGCAAATGTGGCGAAGGGCGATGTCAGACTTGGTGGAGTTAACAGGAATTCCAGCGTTTTCGAAACTGTCTGCACTCACCATGGCGGCCCACGTTTGCGCATTGTCAGGCGCTAGAACGTGGGAGTGAGCGACGGCGGGCCCCGTCTCGTCCTCTGGGCCATCGCTAGCGTTGCTGATCTCCATTGCGATGCGTATGTGTGCGAAGAGTCTGAGTTAGATGATGGTGCTCTGAAGGGTGCGATATGTGTTATGTAGGGGACGGACCGAAGTAAACCCCGCTCTCTTATACCCGAGAGCCAGGCGAGACGACAGGATGGACGCCTCGCACCAGGGATTCCCCAAGCACGGAATTGTACGTATATCTGCTTAGCGGCGCCTCTATGAGGAGTTGTGTGCGCACAGTCTACGAGCGCGCTGATGAGAGACCCTGGCGACTGACAGGAAGCCGCATCAACTCTGCCGGACTTCAGGCATCAGATGCGGCAATTCAAGTAAAAATTCCCGAATGTGCGGTCATAGGTAGCGCTCTCGGCCGCTTCTGCGCTATTTCTGCATTGCACACGGCAGAGTGTGAGATGTGATGGTTGGTTATACGATAATGTACATGGTCAAGAGCATCGGTCTTTGTAGACTCGTACCATCTAGCATGTCACATTTGGCACATATGCTGAGGAATCGCAATGCCTAGAGTCTCGCAATACTACTTGCAACTCATCGACATGTTAGTCGAAAGGCACGAGACCAATAACAAGAGGATTGAGCATCTGAAGTCTGGCAGTGACAGAGCCGGAAGCGCACGATCAGACGCGGTAAAGCGCCCAGTAGTTGCACCGCCGTGATAGTCTTCCGCGACTGATCGCATAGCCTGGCTATCTTCTCCTGACGGGGTCAGCACGGCTGGAGAATGAGGAATAGCCAGTCTTCTAGAGCTATTGCGAGAGAGGAAAAGTGCCCGTGTGTGGGTTGGTCGGAGATGATCGATGGGCACTGATAAGTAATGATGACCGATGAAGCCAAGCACGAAGCCGCGCCCCTAGACTGAGCCGGTGGTTCCCGAACCGATCCCTCCGACAAGCGTGACTCGTCACTGGGCGCGGACTATAGCGCCGCTATAGGGCACATGCGGACGGTGTCGGTGCAGCGTAGCGCTGAGCTGAGTGGATCGGTTTGGGATCTCTGAGACCATTGATGTGAGTAGTATCCAAGATCCCACGGCGTCGAAGCGCTGACTGATCGTCTGTAACAGTGCATCAACCGGCGATTCCACGCTCTGAGCGCCCGAAATGCGGTTCTGCTTCTACCCATGACGGTACATATCCGTAGACTTTGTGCTTCGCAGCGCTGAGAACCGATGGCAACGTGATGCCGCGAGAGACTCGAGCCTTGCAGCATCGGTGGGACCAGCCCGCTCCGGCTCTCCTCTGCGGTTGCAGGCACCAGGTTCGATACCTTCATCAATTCGTGGGAGATCAAATTCTCCGCAAGCCGCTACTTCGGAAAGCGTCCCAGTCCTCATCGAATGGCTACTTTTGTAGTCTACAATCTGTCTGTACGGCGGAGGGTGGAATTCTGTGCGGTGGATCAGGCTCAAGAGCGGTGTACCATTACGAAGGCAAGGCTCACCTCGCCAGCGGATGGACTAGTCGACAACAGTCAATTGCCCAGAATGTTGCTACGTCGTCTATGATATCTTCACCAACCCAGTGTCATACTATAGACTTACTTGCTGGTAGAGTGAGTCTCGGGGCAACTGTTCCAGTGGTCTCGAGGCGTGAACTACATCGAGAATCATTCTACCACGTCAATCCTCGTACTTGATTAGCTTGATTCCAAGTGGTTGGCAACTCTTACAAAACATTTCGTGCGATATTTGAAGTAGTAGAAAGCACGTCGGCTATACTAAACTCAGCACACAACTCATAGGGCTATAGGTTCTCGAAGCGCGGATAAGTGTACTATACAGCGGGTAAGACAATAGCAACAGATTAGAAGAACACTGAGACCGAAAAGGAATTCTTGGGTTAGAAGTCGAAACAGAATTCTTGACTGGAAAAGAATTCTCGGTCAAAAAAAATCCATGGTTGGAAAAGAATTCGCGCTCGCAAAGGAATGCTCGGGCAGAAAATATTTCTCAGACAAAAAAGGAATTAGAGGTAAAAGTCGCACTTATCGCTTGACTCAGCGCGAGAGAATGGCAAATACATGGCGTACAGCGCTGTGCTTCTTGGTTGATGAGAAAGCAGCCCGAGCGAGGACCTGTCGTGATCGTTTGTGATGGTTAGAAGAGGTAAAGTAAGTACTACGGTCAGAACTTGCCTTCCACGCGCATACCGGCGCTATCCAAATCCCACTGCCAGCCCTGCTCCGAATGGATTCGGAGGAAAAGCTCGACGTCTTCCTTCAAAGGGTCGTACAGCGAGCGAGCTCTGCGCGCACGAGACCGATGAATATACGCCTGTTGCAGCGCATACGCCTTCAGATCAACAGGGAGCGTAGAGCCGTTGCTGTATGATGATGCTAGAGCATCCCGCGTGTGCTCCTCCGGCGCAAGGGTCAAGCCAAACCATAGCGGGCTGTCGGCTCGCAGTGCACGGCCGTCCCAGACTCGCGCCTCCTCCTCCCCGGCATCCAGCGTCGATTGCATTTCGCGCCAAAGAGTGATGAACTCCTCGACCCAGCGTTCAATCCTGAGCGGTATTACAGTCAGGAGTATGTCAATATACAAGATGGAGAAAGTGCGCACGTCCATCAATCATCTTCCCATTGTACTTCTGCCGTGCCAAACTCGCGTCGCCACTCCGCGCAAAGTACACAACCGCATGCCCCTTCGACCGCCCCTGACTGTTGTATATGACATACAGGTCTCTCAGCGGTCCAACAGTCTTCTCAAATAGGTGCTATATCAATAGTAAGCATGCAAAACACGGAAGTAATAGCTCCCAACTTGAATGCACCTTGAGCTCGTCGTAGCCCACATCGTATAGCAAGTTCGTAACCAGGATCTTGCTACCTACGTCTGCGCGCGTAGTCGAGCCCGACGCGCCAGGTTTAGGATCATTGCGCCAAGCTGGAGCAGGGCCGGTATGTCCGAGAAGCTGGCGCTTTGGTGTGTAATAGTTGTTTAGTCGCGAAGACGTTGCGCGGTTGTTCTTGATTGACAGGCGTGTATTATTAGGTCGGAAGACTAGTAGCAAAACAGTTGACACCCGTGAGACACCCTGAGATACGTTGAGACGACCCTCACGTCGGAGAGCGGTGAGACAGCAGACAAAAATGCGGTGGACAGGTGGAAGTAGATCGCAAGGAGGATTCCAGGACGCGACTCAACGCGCAACGAGGCCTATGAGCGCTTAACACGGTCGCGTGACATACGCGCGTTTACTGGTTTGAGACCGCAGTCGCATCGTACTGTGGAGCATGATGGCAGGTTATGACTGCATGGTCCAGTCTGGTATATAACAAATGCGAGTGAATAATACACAGATAGGGTATTCCGAGTGTTCCAAGTGTGCCCCAACTCCAACGAATGAAACGACAACAACACAACGCCGACGAGCACGGTATAAAGTCCAAGTACCGGAAAACCCGTAACAATTTAAGCACCGAGACGGCATCACTTCCTCCGGCAACAGCGAAAGAGATTGCGTCTGAAGAAATAGAACATGGACTGTGGAACTGCGTCAGTGGGCAGATCGAAGAGAGGTACAAGAAGGTACGGTACGTACTCCGGAGAAGCGCACGGGCGCCAGGAAGAATGTGCCGTACGAGATGAAGGAGAAGTAGTACGATTGCCTCGTTGACAACTCTGTTTATTGACCTAGCAGCTCCTCGTTCAAGCAGGTCGCTAGATCCCTAGATGGGTCCCCGCAATCCTTCGCAACGACGGCGAGCCTCGCCTGCGTCAACGGCAGTACAAGACCATCCGCATTCTCTACCCCAAGCGCCACATGTGCGTTTGTGAGCATCCATGCGACAACAAGGCGAGTACGGAACGTCTTGTTTTGGTCGTCCAGCGTCGGCTTGTCCGTGCGGTAGGATTCCTCAAGAGGCGTCACTGCACGCTGCAACGCCTGGAACACAGCATCAAGATCCTGCTGCGTGCGGTACGTGTCCTCCACGATTGCGGTCGCGCCATTGTCGTCGGCTTTGTTCTTGACCTTCTTCGACGATACTTCCGGGAGCGCGTCGACGGTGTCGCTTCCCTCGGTACCCCAGGAGACATAGTGCAAGTTGCAGAATGCGTAGACGTTGAGGATGTTTGTAAAGCTGGGCGCGATGCAGAGGTACTGGAAGAAGCTACTGAACATCTGTCCAGAAGTCAGCTCTATTCGATGGCGAAGAGAGTAAAAGATGTACGCACATGCCAAGGATCGCGGTAGATCAAGGATGAAAGGAAGTAGATGCCGAACGTGCTCACACTCGCCATGATCAGCGAGCCGACGGGCGGTTTCAGGAACTCGTTCATGAACCCGACAAATCCATGCGTCCCAGCCAGTTCGGAGGGAATCTTCACGAAGCCGTCGATGGTCAGCGCGATGGAAGCGACCACCATGTACGCCGCCAGGATAGCGTAGACCCTGTGTCCCAGTTAGTGAGGACCTACAGCAGTAGCAAGATACGGGAAACTGACAGGAAGGTGATGACGTATGCCGCCTTTTCTCCCTTTGGTCGATTACCCAGCGTCAAGATGAACTTGACCGTGTCAGCATGAGTAAATAAACAGGGGGACTATATCGACACACCTGTAGGGACAACAACATAACCCACACCCAACGCAGGACCTGGTTGACGTACTCGAATGTCGCGGCGTTGTTCGTGTTGAATACCGACACATTCAGGTCGAGAACCAGCTCGATGATAGTCGTGAAAGCCAGGTATAGATTCTATAAAGTGCGTTCAGGATCGGGAATGACTTTAGACAAAGGGGTGGGGTACTCACAGCAAGTGCGAACCATGAGCAAAAGAGCGTAAGAATGTTGTAGACTGCTTGTACGTGGAAAAACATCATGCGAATGACGTTGTGCCGCGACCGATATAACCTGAAGAAATGTACAATAG
>UWZB01000196.1:0-15633 GCA_900536885.1 Peniophora sp. CBMAI 1063 | reverse complement strand
CGTATGCAAGCGTCCAACACTGCCCCGCCTTCGCGACAAGCTCGAAGCACAGGACACGATCCTCGGCCAAGAACACGTTCTTCGTGAAGATGTTCATGCCGTGCACACCCTTGTCACCCAAACGCGACGCCAGGGACTGGTCACCGTAGAAGTACTGTTGCAGTGGTCGGCCCAGCACCGCGCGGAACCGGTAGGCGGAGAATGTACCGGGCAACACGCTGACGTATCCGAAAGAGCTCTCGAGCGGCTTGTCCAGAATATTCGACATCTTGTACTCGAAGTCCTGCGCAGCGACTAGGGGGTTGAATAGCTTGCGACCGCCGTCCAACATGGCATGGATCTTTCCACAGCGCCCGCCAAGGTTGCGATCGTTGTAGAACGCCTCCCAAAGATGGTAGACGGACTTGCGTCCCGGTTTGGTACCGGCGTCGATAAGCACACAGATCTCGGGTTGCAGCATTCCACCGAGCGCGTTGAAGAGCCAGCGATGCGAGTTAATTTTCTTCTGGTTTTGCGCCTTCAGGATCAGGACGAACTGCACGGGCACACGGTTCTCCGGGTCGTCGCCGCGAGGCAAAACTAGTTCCGGCGTCTGGTTGATGGAGAGCTGTGTGGTATACTGAACGAACTTTCAGCTCAAGAATGGAATAGTGTGCGTAATAGCGTACTTCGAATATGTGTGCCACAGCGTCTTTCCCGTCAACCTTCTTCTTCATCACGCCGTTCTGATAGATGCCGACAGTGGCTAGAAGATCGAGCACCGTCTTGTCCATGGCATCAAGACCGTCGACCACGAGCGCTACGTTTATGCGCTGCCATCCGGGTACACCCTCTTCCGCCGAGCGTTTCCAGCACTTCGTCGCCTTCGTACGGCAGATGTCCCGCACGTTGTCCATGACACCGTGAAGTGTGCAAGAGTAGAGGCCCTTGTCTTCGTTATAGGAAGTAACGGCGATGAGTAGCTCTCGATCATCAAGTCTTCACGGAGCATAAGCAGATGATGGAATGAATCGCCAAATCAGTACGTACCGTCCGTGAACTCCGGGCTGCCGTCCTCACTATTGTACCAAAGCCAGGATACAACGTGATGCGTCTGAGCCGACGTGGCATCGATGCCGTGGGTCCGGGTAGCAGCTGGATCGATGCCAGCTTCTGTCAACTGCACGAAGCGCTTCGCCTTATCCTGCGAGAGCGGTACGATGCGTTCAATTGTCCGGTCTCCTAAACCGCGTATATCGCTGGCCGCAAGCTCTCGATAGCGCTTCGTCCAATCGCCCTCTCCTGCGAGTGTAAGGTATGCAGCTCGACGGCGCCTATATTCGTCGGCAGCGACGGCAATTCGTTTGTCGACGGCGGCCTCGGCATCGTGCGCGCGCGTTTTCGCACCCTGGCTACGGTTATTCGCCTTCTTGCTCTTGTTGATGTAGGTGCGGAGCTGAAGCAGCGATCGGAGCCGGTTGAGTGCTGTGCGCATGCCAGGCTCTCGTCGAGACAACTACATGGATACGAGCGTCGAGTACTCGGCCCGTAATTGCGGGGATAGCTCCGACGGCAAGCACAGCTTAGCGCTGCATGCTTCGTCATCGTCTGGCAGAGCGTCGCGACCTGTCATGGTTGTGAAGGTAGCCGGCATGAGGCGTTGTTGGTCCTCTTTGAAGGTCAGAACAGCACGCGCCATGCCCTCCGCGCTACCGGCTTCGCACTCTGCTGGTTCGTCGGCCACGCCAGCTTTGCTCTTCCCCCTGAATAAGGAACATCGTCAAGCAGAGCCTATGCGACAGCATCATGAAAGCGTACCGTATCTCTTCGATCTTGAGTTCGCACAACACGAATCTGCCAGTCCATCGGCATCGTCGCCCTCGGCCGAAGTGCAGGTAGGGTCCGCGCAGCCGGAATTCGCACAGCGCGCATTCGCAGCCGTCTCGCCGACACCGTCTTCAGCATCGACAGTACTGCTCGGCTGGTCCGCAACTGTATCCGTCTTCTCTGCGAGCGCCGCGATGTATTCAGACATCAAATCTGTGAAGAATACATAAGCTACTGCAAAGGCTACTAGGCATCGTATTTACCGTCGCCCTCATCCTTGTACGGACACGGCCGACCCGCCTTCGGGTTCATATCCTCCTCAAAGTGCTCCACCGCCTGCAACATGGTCGCAACCCTCTCCAGCGTGCGTTCCTCCGCCGCCGCGAAGATCGCGGCATGTATGCGTGCCTGGCGAAGAGCGTTAACGAGGCGATCATGCAACGACCGAGCAACAGCATCATCAGTGCCGCGTCGCACTCATGCATACATCCAGGCTACTCACCAAGACCGCAGACCTTTTAATGGCTGTGCGAACTGCATATGCTGTCCATCGCGTCCCGCATAGACCTGGTCCCATCTCGCGTATGCTTGTGGCTGCCGGGTTGACGCTCGCCCATACACGCTTGCATGCCTCGCCGTCCGCCTGTGCCACACCACGCGTGTAGCTTGGGTGGAAGCGTAAGAAGCAGTCCAGGACGTGGGCGAAGATATGAAATTTCGGCACGACAAAGACGAGAGCTCGGCTGATCATTGCGCGCGCGCCCTCGAAGACGCTTTCGTGCTCGGCCTTCTTGACAGCAGCGAGCCTATTCAAAAGATTCTTGTGCCACTGATATACGATGTCGTACGGATGCACCACGACGGGAGCTCGAACGAACCGATGCGCCATCGTCGAGATGAAATCGATAGCCCTGTATCTGCAAGGTATATGTCAGTAGCGATTACAGTATGCAATTATGCAAACGGGCGCACTGTTCTCCCTTCTTCAGAGGCGCCAAACCCAACGGCTGCCAAAGCTCGTGGCGAGCGCAAAACATACCAGCTACGCCCGTTGTGCGCAACCCTTTCCCGAGAGCAGCCTGCGCGCTTTTGAATGCTGAGCGACGGTATATGGCTTCAAACGCACAGACCTTACCTCCTCGTCTTTGCCCGCTTCAACGGAGTCCACGTACGCGCTGTACTCCTTCATGGGCACCAGGTATGCGCGGCCATCATTGAAGCACGGGTCCGTGCTCTCTGTCGATCGCGACAGCCGATTCGACACACGGAAGTTGGCGTCTGTAGAGAAGAGCGCGTTATACGACCGCCTGCTTATCATGAGCGCGTGTAGCGACATCATTGAATGGAGAACGTACGAAAATAAGCCCGAGCGCCAGTCATGCAAGGTATTATATCCTTCGCGCGGACAAGCAGGGGGAATAATAGGGCAACCTCCGGGCGGAGTGCCGACAATGCCACCGTCTTCATGCGCACATCCTGCGCGCTTGAACAAGAATATGTGCTGAAACTATCGAGCGCAGCGTGTGGATTGCTTGCGCAAATTCTGATCATATCTATCAGCCGGGGATTGGAGGAGGAAGAAACCCTGCCTACCGTCGAACTCAAGACGCGCGCGCCGTCTGTCGCCGCCTCTATGGCCCTGTGAAAGTCGTATTCGCTCAAGCGGCCGAGCATCGATAGGCGAGTGACGGCGTCCAAGCATTCAAATGTCGTCGCGCTCTTCGGATCATCGCTAGTTGAAGCCCAGAGCCGCGAGCGCAAGAGTTGACCCCAACGCGGTACAGACCTTCCTCGCGAACATTTGCAGAACTGCACGCGCATGCGGTACATGCCGTACCGTGAATGACCGAAAACTTGTCTACGTGGGCGTAATCGTAGACGTGGCACTTGTCGCCGGCTGGGTGCATAAGCTGCACTTAGATTCCAAGGGCCGCCTTGTCCTGCACGCGTCTCCAGAAGCCGCCGAAAAATTTCTACATTCAGGTATTAGTTGCTCCTTCCCAATTGATCATTCCTGGCCGGCGCTCACCTCTATTCTGTGGAAAGGCGCGTACCGATGGACATGCCGTACGCCACTCCTTGCACCACTCACCCGCACGGCAATCTATACAACAATGTTCCGGCGCGGGCGCTTCCTCGCTTGGGATACCTTTGAAGTAGACGCACTCCACGCACTTCGGGTATTGCGGTGGAGCATTTAAGCGTGCGACTTCAAGCAGATACATCTCGCTGTGGTCCGAAAACCACGCGATATTGGCAAATACCTATGGCTACAGTAAGTATACGCAATTCAGATGGCATGCAAAGGACTCACAGTATCCATGGAGCGGCCAGCAATCTGCCACCACGTGAGCTTTTCCTCGCCGTCTTCTGCGCGTCCATTGTTATCTTCGTCTTCATTCGTTTCCTCCTCGGAGCAGGAAGGCGGAGGTACTTCGGCGGAAAACGTGAATGTCGAAGCGGTAGCAGTGGGAAGAGAATCATCGCCTAAAGCGGACGAATCTTTCATATATTCATTAGCTTTTGGTCGGCAAGCGCTGCGTAGTATACATACCTGCGTCCAATGATGGCGTGAAACCAGACTTAAAAGCTGACCAGTGGCCACGCCCTAAGGATGACGGGGTCCCATCTTCAGTGGGGGTGCTGAGCAAGGTCATGGCGGCGCGAGGTCGACCTGTTGCTAACCCCATAGACGAGGCGGTCCGCAGGCCCGAAGGCGGAGTAATGGGCGGCAACTGTAGACGAGACATAGCTGGCGTCGTATGCGAAGAAGATGACGCTCTGCCAGCGCCCGCTGTCATCATGTCGTGGGCCTTGCCTTTGCGAACCCTTCTCCGAGCCAGGAGTTTCTGAGCTCCAGCGCGAACTCGCCCCTTGTCAGGTTGAGGTACATCTAGCGCTTCCTCAGCTTTGCGTTTACGCGTCGAAGAGTCCATAGAAGCAGTTGACGCGCTGAAGCTTAGCCGTAGACAGTGTGTAAGAGGTACCAGAAGGTTGAGCTGGAGGGAGAAGCGACACAGGACGAACGCGTCGCGTCCGCGGCTCACTGTCACAACCGTCACGCCTTCAACAGACAGAGCCGTAGCACGTGCAGACCCTGTATTCCTCAGCGTGTGAGGCCGTGCCCTCGCCTTCTTGCGCAGCACGCTTAAACGACCTGCTTCGATATGTCATGAGCTGAGTAAAGAAACTATGCTAGTACAAAAGTGCGTAGTGCAATGTACGCAGCCGTGCTGGTTGTATCCAGCCCGGCGCCTAGCTGCTTCGAGCTTCCTCGACGTGCTTTCAGGTAAACATGTGCGGATCTGTTCACCCTCCTGCGAAGCTCCCGACTCTATACCACGCCCACGTTTGACTCGGTGACCGAGTTCATCTGGGCCTCTCTGACTGTCGAACATTTGCGCTCTTCGCCCTATGATCATCGTCAATCGCGCGCTTACATCGGGAGAATCGATTTGCTCACGCTTTGCGCACCGACTTCTTCCGCCCAACGTGGTCACTCGGTTCCGGCGTTGGTTCTCCACCCTCTAAATCTCCCACCTGCCTAATCAGGATACGCAGAACTTGCAGGATGTCGGTCGCCAGATATGACCACTGGGTGCGCTCTTCGTCACCCTTGATGTTCCAGGCCCATATCAATGTCGTCACGACAAGTAGACGAACACCGTCCAAGCCAGGCGCCAGCGCTTTCTTCCACTTCATGCGTTCGTCTGCAGCTCGACATAAGCGCCCGCGCTCATCCCGACGTTCAGCTGGTTGCAGCAGGGCCCATTGCTGGGGTAACGTGATGTCGACATCTGCGTCCAGTTTCGCCGGAGTCCTGATGTCTGCCCTTTCCGCTCTGCGGTGCCAACGTGAAGCAAAGTCCCGCAGCCCAAGGTCTGCCATGTAACCCGGTTGAAGACTGGCAGCGCATTGCTCCGACATCTTTATCGCCCGCAAGTTCACACTCCTTTCATCCTAGCTACGCGTAAGTGCCACCCCATGCGTCGGTGAATGCACTCACCAAACCGCAAGCCTCAAAGTTCAGATACGCCAAACTCAAATCACAGGCTACGTCGACGTCGACCAGACCCGCCAGTTTTGCTGGTACTGCCCTGAGAAAACTCACAGTGTTGGATTCTTCCAGCCACGCCTTATCCGGCAGAATCTTCGTAATCGCCGCCTGGAACGCCCGTGCATACTTGGCCTATGCAGAATCTTAAATTAGATCGTGAGTAGATGCCAAGACAAAGCGTACCGTGCCCATGCCCGACTTGTTGTACAACCCTTCGACGTCGAATGCAAATAGGCCAGACGTCGAGCCCCCCTGCGTCGGTTGACGCTCGTCAGCGATCGGATCGTTCATCTTTCGCGCAGCATTCTTAATCAGCCGTTTTCCTCACCCTGCTGATTTTTACTCACTGAAATGAGATGCATTCCATAATCCGAGTCGTCTTTGTCAGTTCTAGTGTTTGTTGACGCGTCGGTACCTGCTTGAGAGATATCAGTATCAAGTGCGTCGACGATCAAATAAACCTCGCTTACCATGAGCGAAAGCGGGGTCATTTCGTGCGCCGTGGCTTCGATTGGCATCCAACAATGAAGGTTGGTGTAGAAATTCGATCCTCTGCACGGTGTCCGAGTCCGAGTCCGAGTCCGAGTCCGAGTCCGAGTCTGAGTCTGAGTCTGAGTCTGAGTCCGAGTCCGAGTCCGAGTCCGAGTCCGAGTCCGATTCACTGCTGCTCTTGCCATCCGTCTCTTCGGCGCTTTGCTGGTCCCCGCTGTCTTGTTCATCGTCCTCGTCCTCGTTGGACTGACCGTCTAAGTAGACATCGCATGCAATGGGATGGTGGTGAGCATCAGCAGCCACTACGCCCCACTTTGCCTCTGCAGCATGGTATCAGTGTATAGGCAACTTAAAATATGTATGATGCGTTACCGTTCAGGATCTGTGCTTGTTTTGATAGTGCGTACTTGAACTGCGCACAACCTTCCGGGTCAACTTCCGTGTATAGCAATTTCGGCTGCTCGAGTACATTGCACACGCCCTCAGAGCTGCCTATAACGTGAGTGCACGATACGCATGAAAAGGGTGGCTACATACATCAGGCTCGAGCCGCTCGGACCGCTCAAGTACATGATGGCTATACCAGAAGTGCGATTGGCAAAGAAATGCATGAGATCGCTCAGGAACAGTTGTGAAGACTTCATGAATCTGTCGGTATTGTAGTAAGTACGCGTCACAATAGAGCGGAGGCCTGCTCTTACTCGATTGCCTCATCGGGCGACTTGGGCATCGCAGATGCGCTGGATTTCCACTGCTTCATGTCCTGTCTATAAACTCGCTTTCTCTGTTTGCGGGCCGCCTTTTGCTCCTTCTTACTCGCGTTCTTGTACCATTCCGAGGCAACTGCGTTCCAAGTCGCCACGCGGGGGAGCGGTGTCCCGCCTAAAGTACTGGTCCGTGTCCTAGCAGCGTGTCGCAAATCCACCTCCTCTTCGAGATCGGGGCGTGGCTTGGACGTCGCCCAAATATGATACAATTGCTTCCGGCGGGGCTTGTGCGCAAATAACTTGAGCAATTCGGCGATTTCGGTCGAGGGCCTGCCTGCTACTTCCACTCTTGTATCATGAACCGCATTCTCCCGCCAAACCTTCAGTACTTCCTATCATGAGTGTCAGCTTTGAGCGGCGACAGAAGCCAGATCATAGACATACCGCGCGGACCTTCTTGAATATACCATCTCTGCGCTTCTGCTCTTTTCCATCTACCACATGATTACTGCCCTCAGTAATCCCCCCCGCGACAACCGCGCGAAGCGGGTTCTCCCAGCCATAGCACTCTATCAATCTTTTCGCTTCTGCGTCAGCAGCCCTGGAAACGTCGTGCTGTGGTGCGGACCGAGCCTTGAGAGACCTATACACGCCGATATTCTCCATGATCATACACTTTTGAGGAACGCCTGCGTTGGCTGGGCGGCCGCGACCGCGCTTTGCACCCAGTATATCTTTTTGAGGAGGCATAAAAGGGTGACGGAGGACGACGGTCTATGGTGATCTTCGTGACAAGAGGAATAGTGCGGAGCGGAGGAGGGTTGGGACGGAGGACGGGGAGAAAATATAACGTGCCATACTCTCTCCGCTTCTCTACACCCCGGAGAGTAGCCCGGTCATCCACTGCATCTCATCAAAGTCGGCGCTATACGCCATTGATGCCGGTTGGCATCACTCTCGTCCAATCGGGGCAGTAGGCTGCGACGCAGTCGGTGCCTATCTTCACAATGGCAACCCATTTCTCTGTCCAAGAGGAGTAAGATGCCACGATACCCTATTTCATTCTCGTCAGGGCCAGTAGACTACTGCACAGTAATAGATACTAGCTGGGTTGCGATAGAATCAAGTTCGCAATGTCGAGCTCGACGGAATCTGTGTTGAACTCTTGAAGTAGGGTACGCCTCGTCAAGCCCGCCTCTAAGTGCCGCTGCCAGTCGGGTATTGGGTCTTACATGTTACACAGTATACCCATCGACCAAGACCCCATAGCGTGTCGGAACCATTCACCGCCTTCGGAATGACATACGACATTTGACATAGAAGTCCGATGGTGGACGCTAGCTCTGTCCCGCAAGCTATGTAGGGAGCTTCGCCGGCGCTAGCGAGGGACGTCGGTCGGGCGGTGAGCTCCGATAGAGTACAGTTCTGGCTAGTGCCAAAAGATGTGAGGTGCGCGTATGTGTGGCACTCATGTCGTGGTGGTGAGGGGCGCAGATGCCGAACAATCAGTTCTCGTGGCCGGAACCGGCTCGGAAACCCGCGCGCTGTTCTCACGGGCCATGCATAGGCGCGGCAAGGCTCTCAGCTTATAGTCTCGCATCCATCCGTTTGGGAGGTCCGATGACGCGGCGGCCAGGCACCTTTTGATGGAGAGAGTGATGGTGCCGGGCAAGCCGGTCAACCTCCCAAACGTCTGGGCCACTTCGTGGGCCGTTTGGCGCGCCAGCCAAAAGATGCGCGCGACTTAGCGAAATTTCGCTCTCGCTCGCCTCTTGCGGGCGTTGGCCAGTGTACGGCTGGTCGGTCCCTTGGCATTATGCCTTGTGGCCACATGAGTGGGGTAGTACTGGCTTTCTACGCTGCTCGGAGCGCTTTGAGGAGCATGTAGCCATCAAGAAATACAATACACGAGCTAGAGAGGCCATCTAGGGGGTCAGGGGCACTCGATAATATATTGTGGTGTGCGGCAAGACCTTTTGGAGGTCGTTTGGCTGAGCTGTTGGACTGACTGCGTGATTTTGGTTTTTTGCGCCGAGAGGTCGAGAGTTCGATTCGCACTCAACGTGTTCGACGTGTTTGTCCAATTAGACCCGACTATACCTTACTAATCACGACGAATTGTGACTATCAGAAGCATGTGTAGTACAATACAGTGTTGGGCATGCTGGCAGTTATTTACTTGCTAACAAAATACATCATCTCCTTCATCGTCAACCTCATCTTCGCTAGGTACATCGCGCTCAATATCACTGTCAGGGTTGTACTCTGCATCCCAATCGTGCTCCCCCGTGTCACCAGTGTCCTCGTCAAACATGATACCATCTGCATCCTGCTCAAGATCGACGTCATCTTCGCCGAGAGGTGCGAAAATATCTGTGTCTTCGTTTTCCTCGCCAACAGACGACTCGTCATCGTCATCATCTGCCGAAGCACCCGGAGCCGGCTGTGGATCGGCGAGCGGCACCTCGTTCGGCGGCAGCGGTTGCTCTGCTTGTGGGATCGGGTGAGCTTGAAGTCATTGGCTATGAGTGACGGTTCAAAGCCTACGAATGTGAAATACTCACGGTCAGGTTGGTCGGCGGCAGAATCGTCAGAAGATTCAGACGAGCCACTTGAGCCCGAGCCCGCGCGAGCACGACCGACGACCGGTGGAACACGATACTGATGCTGAAGACTACGAAAGCGTTCGTTGAAAGCGTCAAGGGGCGAGGTCGGGCCGGTCGTGAGCATAGCGTGGCCGCGTGCAACGGCGTCCGCAACCAAGCTGTCATCATCAGCGTCAAAATGACGACCAGGCTTGACCGTATAGACGCCATGATGTTGCAGGCTATCCATAAGCTCTTGAATGTCTTCCGAGAGGTCTGGCTCCGCGTGACGAGTGCCCTGCTTCGAGCCGAGGGCGGAGTTGATATCGGTCGACAGTTGGCGCAGAACGCGTACGCACGGTGCAATGGTCTTGAGCCATTCCCATGACGCGTTGGTGCCGTGTGCTTGAAAGTAGGTCTGCAAACAATATCAATACAAGCTCTAGTTCTCAATTGAGCCGCATCGACTACCTTGATCCAGAAATTCATATGTTCTTGAAGGAGGTCGACCTCCAAGAAGCCGGAGGGATGGCCAGTTGTATTGACCAGCCAGTTCTTGAGCACGATGTCGCTGTATCACAGTTAGTAAATGGAGACTGATAGAGTGGTCTACACAAGGAGCAGCTCACCGCAAGCCCTGTGGCCAGACATGTGTCAGGTTGTGTATCAGATACAGCACTTCGAGCGCGTACTTGACACGGCCTTGCGCGCGGTACGTGAAAGCCCAGACCTTGAGTACAAGGATGACGCGGCCCGAATCGCCCGCCTTGATTGCGTCCACAAACTCGCGTAGAAGAAGAGCGTCGCGGTTGAAAAGGACCGCATTCTCAAAGACCATGTCGCCGTGTTCCTCGCCGTTACGCGTGCGTTCCCGGCGGAGGTTGTGTACCACGCGCGGGTTAGCGAACCGGTCCACCACAGATGCGGCATCGGCCTGAAATGAGTCCCACGTAGCCGATGTAGCGTAGTCGTCAAGAGAGTCCTTGCCTGAGACTAAGAGTAGGCAGTGAAGAAGACGTGCAGTCAGGGAGACGAGGATCAAATCGCGACATGTGCGGAAGGTCGGCAGAGAAGTCGATACAATAGGCTTGCGTGTAAGGACGGCATTGTGGGCGGTGAGGGATGCAGGGTTTGTGAGATCACGGCCGCTGGGGCCGAGGTGATCGAGGAGTATTCCGGTGGTACCAGCTATCTTGTAGTGGAAGATGCCGGGGATGAAGTACACCCATCGAAGCGCGTCCTTCCCGCCCTCATTGCCCGCTCGCGCCTCAGCGACCTCTCGCAAGCGTGCTATCGAGAGCTGATCACCAGCGAGGCCACGCGCTTTGAGGAAATCAATGATCTCAAGCTCTTCAGTTGCCGCGTCGACGAAGTTCGCGTTACCCGCCTTGGACGACTCATCGATCTCGAAGGCCGGCAGCGGGTAGAACTCCGTCTTGTGTACAGGTATCTTCAGCTCCGTTTCCGGAAGACTATCTGCAACCTGCTGACGAAATTTTGCAAAAGATTCGCCACCATAGCGCACTGCGGCTCTCAGGACGACGTGAATGAAGGTCGCGCGTTGTTGAACGGTCTCGTTGGGCGTTAGCTCGATATCCGTGAGATCAAGGGGAGGTGCGGCATCGAAAACCTTCTCCATCTCCTCTGTACTTAAGTTATCCCAGTCGGCCTCGAAGAGCTTGATAAGTGTCGCGCAGGTACCATTCTGCATTGTGTCTGGACACGATCCGGCTGTCAGTACATCGCATGTCAGCCATAGCGCAAGTGCATACCGGTACGTAGCAGTATTTGCTCCGCTACCTTGAGGTTCCAATTGATGTTGTCGTAGACGACAAATGACGGTAGCAGCGCAACAATACGAGCAAGACGGCGCATTGACATTGAGAACTTGTCTAGAGTTCCAGTACGTCGTGTGCGCTTTGCTGGCACTTTGTTAGAGCTTACTGACGTATCCGCAGCGTCTGCGTCTGCTGGCGCTTTCAGTGCTTCATCTGGCACTAAACCCTGGGTTGTTGTATCGGTTGAAGTACCCGTGCTCCGTCCACTCGACGCGGTGTCGGCTGCGACCTGTCCATGACCAGCATCGCCACGACTTATGACGTCGACGTCAGAGGCTCTTGGCTCAGGATTGGGCCCATTCGAGTGCGCGTCACCACTACGGGAGGAAGGTGTACCGCCGATGTTTGCGGTCGGCGCGGGATTCGTGGACCGTGCGGGGTCAGCGGCCGGTGTAGGGTTTGCGGGCGCAGAAGGCTCATCTGCTGCAACGGTAACCTTCTTCTTCGACATCCCTCCACCTATGAGAGTCGTGTAGCTGACGCTCACACCCAGGTGATTAAGAACGGCGTGCACCTGTCGGCTAGCCCCAGAGCTAAGCAGGTATAGCCCCATGATGTGCTGCAAGTAGGAGTTCCTTTGGCTGCGTTCGCCAAGCAGTCCCGCAGCGAACCATGCCGCCAACTATAGCATCGTAAGTAGTGATCTTCCGAAGCGAGATATTGTTTTGCTTACAAAGCGCTTTTGATCCAGCTTCTTCGCGGTGCATTCCTTTGCCTGTCTCGCCGTCTGTACGACCCCAAGCAGCAGTTCCGAGAGGTTTGGACAATGTGACTGTATGGTGTTCTCAAGCTCCGTGAACTTAAGCCCCAGGACAAAATCCTCATCAACCGTCTCGTAAGACGGTGGGCGTAGTATACCTGCCCGTGTGATCCTGTCGGCCTCGAGGCAGACAGTGCGTGAGACGACCTTGAGCATGCCTCTCTCCGCCGTGCGGCGGGCCGTTTGGGAGTTCTTCTTGCCGACCATGAGCTCGAGGATCGTATGAACGGCTTTGGTATCTTGGAAGAAGTTAAACCATCGCCATCCTCGCTCTGTGATGCCGTTGTCGCCGGGATCAAACAGGATGAGGAGAAGTTCAGCGAGTGTCAATCTGCCTGCTTCTAGCGCGCCCATTACTGACTTTGCGACCTCGCGCTTCCGAGCCACTTCGACCTCTGCAGCAAGCTTTGCTGCACGCTCGGCTTCCACCTTCTCGCGTGCCTGGTTCGCCTCGCGTTCCAGCTTATTCCGCTCCATGGTAGCCCGCCGCTGTTTCTGACCTTTCCGTTTACGATCTGCCTTTGTGCGTACAGGCGACGACGGTTCAAATATCCCGCTGTCGTCACTATCTGCCTCAACGATCTTCCTTCCCTCGAACCGTGATGGTATGAATGTCGACGCTCGTGTGCTGGCTGGACAGTACATGAGTTTGGTTTTGCTTCAGTGGTCTTGTGCATGCCTACCCGATCTGAGTGGGTCCGGAGTACGAGGGACATCGAGTACAGCAGGTGCCATAGTCTCACCGACGTCTAGTATCGGCATTGATGCATCTCGTGCACGAGCAGAATTGGGTGTAGGAGACATTCTGAATGGAGCATCATCGAGATTGACGTCTTTATCATGCTCTTCTAGCTGAAGTGGCCCAGAGGAAGTTGAGGAGCTTGAGGGCGAGTGCGGGATTGGAGATGAAGGCGGCAGGGATGACCAGTCTGGGTGTCCTCTGTGTTCATTAGAGCCTGTGGTAGTCATGTATGGATGTGAATTGTGTAGGCGAGATCAAGCAAGAGGGGCGCTCTGACGGGCAATGCAGGGAAAGAACAAGATGCGCAAATAAGGAGTCCTGTCGCGGAACTGAAGTCTTGCATCTTCAACCCGACCGTCATAGCACTGTCTCGGGTACTCAACCTCAGCCTGTTCTACGCGCACAAACATCACGATGCCATCGGCTGCTGGCGCCAATGCACGCCGAGTAGCCAATGCCAAGTTCCTCGCACCCAAAAGCATGAAGCCGAAACCTATCCCGCGTCCGCCACCCCCGCCGCGACAGAAGATGACCCAAGCCCAAATCGAACGGCTGCGAGAGCTGTTCCGCGAGGAGTTTGGCGGAAAGGAGCCTCGCGAGTTCCAGATCGAGGCGATATGTGCTCAACAAGAAGGACGGGATGTCCTCGTTCATGTTGCGACTGGCATGGGCAAGACGGCAGTCGCAGCCGGTCCATTCCTACTTCGAGAGAATGCGGACAAAGTGATGCTATTGGTGTCACCACTGGTTGGTCTCCAAGAGGAGATGGTACGAGTTTGATGCACCCCGACATGTCCAGGTCCTCATAGTTCGCAGGTTGAGACGTTCAGAGACGAGTTCAAGATCAAAGCCGTCGCACTCAACAGTTCACATGAAACGACCGACCAGCAACTTCGGGTGACCATTCTTCGAAAGCACAATTGACCAATGTACTCACGTAGTCGCATATAGGATGTCATTGATGGGCAGTACAGAATCGTTCTACTGTCTCCTGAGATGCTCTTGTCGCGCCGCTTTCTGGATCGCGTCCTCCGGAACCGCATATTCTCAAGCAAAGTCTATTCAGTTGTAATCGACGAGGCGCATTGTATCTCACACTGGGGTGCTGATTTCCGCAAGAAGTACTCTCAGATTGGGAGTATACGCGTGTTTCTTTCGCGCGATACGCCCTTCGTCGCCCTCTCCGCATCCCTGACTCAACGAGTCACTCGCGATGTCGTGGAGAAGCTACAGCTCAATCGCGATAGTTACCTCTACATAGACCTCGGAAACGACAGGCCGAACGTATCACTCGTTGCACGCGCAATCCAGAACCCCATCAATTCGTACACCGATCTCAACTTTGTCATCCCACCGTCGCCCACATCTATCAACGACATTCCCAAATCATTCATCTACGCTGATAGCATTCCAACGGGAACCGCGATTGTTAATCATCTCCGAACACTTCTCCCCGATATCACGATGCACGGCGCGATTCGCCCTTACAACGCCGTACACAGCACCAAGTACCGCAAGAAGGTCATGCGGCGCTTCAAGCAGGGCAAAGTCCGAATCTTGGTTTGTACGGACGCGGCAGGAATGGTGAGTCACATTCAGATATGATGAATGCGAACCATAACACGTCGGCAGGGCTGCAACGTCTCCGACATAGACCTCGTCGTACAATGGAAGCTCCCGAAGAAGCTCTCAAGCTTTGTCCAGCGAGCTGGTCGCGCCGCGCGTGGTGCAGGACGTACCGGACTTGGCGTGTTGCTTGTGGAGCCATCGGCGTACTCGCGTAACATTTTGCAGGAGGCGATCGCAGCTGCTAAGAAGGCAAAGGGTAGGAAACGAAAGAAGAAGGGCGGCGCGGGTGGCGAAGGTGGTGGTGAGAAGAAGAAAGCGAAGAAGAAGCAGCAGGACACCTGGCCTGCTGATCATGGGCGCTTTCGCGGCGGTCGCGGCGGCAAGGATGACTTCCCCTCATCAGAAGAAGCTTTCCCTCCCATGAATCATAGCCATGAGAGCGAGGGAATGTATCATTTCGTCCAAACCAGGCAGTGTAGGCGCGTGGTTCTTGCCGACGTCTTCAACAATCCTCCACCAAGTATGTCCCTCCCTTCCGTCATGTCGTTCGCGTCGAGGTACTCAAACCATCCAGACCCTACTGTTGCCTGTTGCGATGTATGCGATCCCTGCCTATTGGATCGCACGCGGCCCGGAATACGACCCAAACGCGGTGGCGAAGGACGGGTAACTTACGCCAAAGAACCGTCCAGATCGGTGTGGATTCACCTGGACGATTGGCGCGAGACAATATTTGACCGTGATTTCGGCTGGACTTCGATGACCCCAGAGACCGTCCTCCCAACGCAGATTCTCGACAAGATTGCCAAGCTCGAGTTGCCCCTGCAGGAGCAGCACATCAGGAAGATCCTCTCGAGCGAATGGCTGCGCTGGTCCCATTACGGCGAGGAAGTTGTGGCTTTGCTTCGCGCCGCCACCATCGCGCCCAATCCGCCCTCATCCACCGAGCTCGATGCTGTTCGTTCAGCCGCGAACCCCACGCCTGCGCCCGCGCCATCGGTCGATACGCATGTATCCCCTGCGGCCCGTACTTCTGCAAAGCGACCCGCAACTGGGGGTGTCACCGACACGCCACCC
>UWZB01000195.1:28945-41183 GCA_900536885.1 Peniophora sp. CBMAI 1063 | reverse complement strand
GAGCCACTAGGATCGATTCGAGGAGGTTCGAGTCGAGCGCTGACCGAGACCGGAGACGTGAGCGCTCAAGCTGACGACCGACGCTGTCCTTTGAGAGCCTGCGGCGCCCGAGGGCAGACGAGATGCTTGCGGGTTGAACCCATGAGCCTCAAGCTGGTTCTCGGGCTCTTCGCCGCAGGCGTTTCTTCCCATTGCGATCGAGATCCCGCCGTAGAGTAGCGTAGAGTGCATTTGAATTAGCCTTGAGACTAGAAGAGGAGACGATTGTAACCGGTCCCGTCCAACAGCGCAGTTGACGACTCTCAGCGCGGGTCATCGTGGTGCAGAGCCAAGACTCGGGCGAGAACAGAAGACGGCTTCCCCGCCGCACCGCGTCGGTCCGGGCTCCGGAATTATAATCGATCCGCTGGGAATACTATCGCGGCACGCGGGACCGCGAAGTTCTTACCGCGTCTCCACCAGCTTGTGCTTGCAGGTGCTTGAATTTTGAAAGCACGCCGATCAACTAAGCACTACAACTCGCGAGCGCGCCCAAGCACTCCTGCGCGTGTCGCGGACGCAGCTTCGCCGAAAGAAGGTTGAGTAATGTCCAAATCAGACTCAGTCGTTTCGTTGAAACGTCGTCATAGGATAGCAGTCATTCTTATCTCTCTGTAAAGGCTACTTCCGGGCTACGTACTCAAGGACTCACAAGTTGTCAACATGTCGTCAAGACCGCGTGCCCACTGTTCCCTCGCAGTCGGACGGTACGTGGGCGCCCGAACATAGGCAGCGTGACGTCACGCGTCAAGCTGAGCCGAGCCGCCGGAAGGAAGCGAGCGCGTTCGTATTCCTTGCGTTCAAACCGCCATCGTCTCGCCTCTCACTCTTCCCTTATCTGGACTACGCCTTCGGGTCGGCAATGGTCTCTTCTCTTGGGCACATACGCTCTGTACTTATACTCGCACTGTCTCTTCGTTCACTCTCGGTCAACGCGTTTAGCCTATTATCTGCGGACTCGGAGCCTGTTGGTATGGTACAGAGGGCGTCATATGTATGATCATATTGTTCTGCCACCGCTTCGCCCGCTCTGCTGTTATAACCCCAGCCTGGAGTACGTACTAAGTGGGACTTACGACATATGACAGGGATCCCAAGGGTCTGTCAAATGGCTTGCGAGGAATCTAAGGCGCCTGCGCCTCTTTTGAACCCGATCAACATACTGCAGCACTGTTCTCGGGTTTGCATCTACCTGTGTTCTGAAAGTGCCCTACACGCGCAACCCTGCACTTTTCCTTTCATTCATGCTCCATTCTGACCCGTTATTGAATCCCATGGTCGAGCATGTTTACTCCCCAGAGTGAAGTGTGGCACCACGAACCTCTTCCCCCCCAACATGCCCCAACATGCCTGCTCCATCTACTCGTGGGAGAAGACGAGGCAGCACTGGCGAGATTGATCGTGGCATCTCTCCTCAGGTTGGTTGCCACTACCATGAAGGAACAGTACCAGCTTAAGGCGAGCGAAGCGCAAAACTAGCTCAAACACCTTTCAGGTGGTGCCATGTAAATGGTGGTTGTACTGTCATATTCGCGAACGTCGACGACCGTAACAAGACGTGGCTAAGTACTGCGTGGTCGCGTGCCATAGGAGCAACCCTGCTGATAGCTTCTATGATTCAAACAAAACATATGGACGCATGGAACACTCGAACGGTGTTGTTTCGGCAATGCTGAAGTTGGCTTCCTGAAGGCCTTCCTCAACGCATTCGCGCATGTAGAAGGGGCACTTGACCCAGTATAGCCTGAGCTACAGGTGCCCTTTAGGGATATGATTGTACGCCGCAGATGTAGGAGGAATATCCCCACATTCGATGACCACGCCGCCATATTGTGTGACAAGAAACATTGACGATGCACCAAAATGAGAAGTGCGCGTTAAAGCGAGCATAATACTTACTTCCACCCGTTGGAAAACTCTCATACCAGGGTGTTTACCCCGTAATCGAGGAAAGCCTCGACGAATTCACCCGAACATAACATTCGCAATGCAATCATTGTGATGGTCGCAAGCCGCGAACGTATATATCAGTCGGCCGGGGTTGTCTATGGTCAAATTCGCCGTCGGATATGACAGTTCTCAAAGGCGTGACAGTCAAACCCCGATTATCATTCATGCTTGTGTTCCTTTGATTTACTCAGCGTCTTACTGGGGTCATCTCTCTAAAATGTTGCATCTGCAGTCACTTGCCGCGCTAGTGCTCGATACGTTCTGTCATATCCTGGGCAATAACAAATGCTACGTGTCGTCCTTCTCTGTCTCCTCCATCTCCTCGTCTTCCTCGGTGTCTGTCAAACCCGCATAGCACATTTGCTCGCGCCCTCGATATGCACGCCGCAGCTTACGCTCTTGGTGCATGGACTCGCGCAGCGTACATCCAGGCTCAGCGCGACCCTCTGCAACTGAGTCCGTGTCGCCGGTAGAATCTGTCCCACATTCGGAGCCACACCAAGACCCTGCAGGATACAACTGGTGCTATTAAGCCATCATCAGAATAGGACTCTAGTAGAGCACCGGTGATCAGGCTTAGATGCGCACCTCGTGATAATCCACCTCCTCTAATCTCTCTACGTAAGCCATGACCTGCTTGTACTTGATAAGTGCGAGTTGGTAGGATTTCTGTACGTTGGCGAGATTCCGGTGCGCCTTCACGTATCGAAGACGGTCGCGATAAGCCTCGTAGGCACGGGAGCCTGGCGAATGACGGGGAGACGAACGAATGATGCCCGGCATCTTGCGAGCCTTGGAAATACGAGCTGGGTTTGCAGGTTGTCCCTTCAGGTGCCGTTCGGCCTGGAGCACGCATGATTGTGCTGTTTGGAGCTCATTGTGCCGAAGGTCTAGAAACGCGTGCGCGCGCACAAGCCGGCCCCTGCGTTGCTCCTCAAATAGTCTCTCATCTTCAGCGTCGGAATGGTCATCTTCGGCCATCCAGGAAATTAAGTGTGACGCCCAAGTACGAGAGTAAAAGTTGGTGGTGGTGGTGGCTGGCCAAGTATCAAGGCTTGCGAAAGAGACCAGGCCGGCGCGTCGCGTGCACGTGGCTCTTGTCACGCTTGACAGGGCCAATGTCGGCGTTGTTTGTCCTGATCGTTCGCCATCTCCGTCAATGTACGGCTCCAGCATACGGCTATAGACTGAGCGACACCGCGCAATATTTAAGGTCGATATTATCAGTCCGTCTCAGAGGTATCAAATAAAGCCACCGTAGCACGTTCGAGAGACGCGTGTCTGCAGCGACTCTGAGACAGCGTACGCGTTGAGTCGCTACATGATACGACGCCTTATGACTCGGGCCTGTCAGGTGTGTGTTGTATGAGTGTAATCCAGCTCGCTCCTTTCTCGCTCCTGGCCTCAGTCATCTCTCTTGTGAGTTCTGCCTCGAGTGAGTTGAACCTCACGCAAGCGGCAACATGTGGTAAGTACCCCGTCGTGCGCCATGGCTCGTCGGATGTGCATTGACCGCCTCTTATGATGTGGTCACATGTAGTCTGCCTGTGGCGTCAGCGCGGAGGAGAGTAGTTCTCTTGTCGATGAAGAGACTACTTGGACTGGCTGTTTGCAGCGTTACGTAAGGGCACGCCATGCACTGGCAGGTGTCCCTGGGAAACCCGGCAGTGTGCCTATAAAAACAAACTTTGACATCTCCGCAGCCATCACCCACCGCTGTTCCCCTCCCCCCATTGCGGATAGCAATGCCGGTATATGGTCCGTCTCCTTCCTTCTCTTGCATATGTCTTGTAGCTAAGGGCTTCTAGACGCGCATATTGGCGGCCCAATGCTTATTCCTCCCTCCTATTACGTTGAGGGGACCCCTGCCTGGGCAGTGCTCTCGGGGGAGCAAACCGGGATCTACCTGGACGCGTTCGTATTTCACCTAGGTGGTTTGACTTGCGACTAATGCATTGAATCAGGTCTCGCTGTTTGTCGAAAATAATACACCACAGTTTCCCAATATGGGACAGTTTTCCGGACTTTCACGCCGCTGTACGCGCGGTCTACCGCTTTCAGCATATGAATACCGATCCCATCCGAGCGCCAAATGTGGACGACGACTTGCCTATTATCGCCCTTTCTCCGTCATCATCGCCGCCGCCTTCGCCGCTCCAATTGTCACCCGCTCCACCTGCGTCTCCGGCCCCAACTGCGGTCCGTCCCTCTGCGTCTTACGGCCCTGTTGTTGTCGACGTCGTTCCGAGAACTCTCTGTTCGCTCAAGGATATAGCTCTTGAGATTCCTGGTGCAGTGTCTCTCAATGCACCTATCGCAATCACACCAAGTCCAGTCAATAAGCTCACCCATGCCATAACCCATCTGGAAAGTTCCGTTCCAGAGGCATCTCTTGGTTTGACCAGCAACCACATAACTCCCTCTTTGGATGTTCCAGGCAAGGCCGATGAAGACCACATGATAGACCCTTCCATCGACGTCGATTGCAAAGTTCCATCCGGCGTCGATGATAGCCATCCTGTCATGCAGTTTCTACTTTGGCAGTGCGAAGATGCTCGAACAAGCCATGACAACGCCGAACGCGCTTTCAATCTCACTCTTCTGCGTCGACTCAAAAGTGTCCATAATAGCTTTGAATTCGACATGGTGAATCGTGGGCTGGATATCTATAGAAAGGAGATGTCCCTCAACGCAGAGCGCCTCACGCTCGCCCAGTCTTGCCTCGCTCGCTACACGGTACATACACCCTATTATTCTACCCTCTACTATGTGGGCAACTGCCTGACTTCATATCTGACAGAACACATCCGTCGCGGTCTCCCAAGCCGCCACCCCAGACGCAAGCTGCAGATGCCATACCTCGCATCTTATCTGCACGTTTGAAGGCTGCAAGATGTCTGGATTCATCGAGCGTCTCGCAAAGTTCTTCCCAGGTGGTTCGACGGAACTCGTGAAGCAGTTCGTGCATTCGACGGAGCATCGCATGCTTGAGACGTACCCGCGCTCAACGCAAGACTCCACGCCGGAAGAAGTTCGATCCCGCAATGTTCACGTCACTCCCATGCTACAGGCGGCCGTGCGCCCTTCACATACAAGAGTACTGGATAATACGCTTGACGGCAGTCGGACCGGCTCTGAGGCAACACTGCTCGAGGATGCAGTCCCCGTTGAAGCGCTCGGGAGTGTTCCTGTCTATCACGAGTGGTTTGTTGTATACAAGAGCAGGATGGATCCAACTAGGGGCAACACGCGCATATACAAGGCGTCCGATGTTGTGGACTCGTAAGTGCCTGAGTTTTGGCAGCATGGTTGACAAACTGAGTCCAATACTACCCTAGGAATTATCTCCGCAGGCTGGAACCTGTTAGTAATATCACGTCTTTCTTCACTCTCGAGGAAGCCAGTGCCTTCAAACACTGGATAGACCGCTCTGACTGGAATGTGTCCAAGGGTGTCGATTACTGAGCTCGAGGAGTGGTCTGGGGTCATCTTACTTGCTCTCGTTTCATGTATTTTTCCCGAACGTAGAATCGGTGCTCGTTCAGAGTGTAGGTCAAATCACTGTACCCATGCGCTCAAGTGCCTCCGAAAGAAAGGAAAACAACCGACACCCACAATGGGGGAGTATAGGACTCGGAGTGTGAAGACTGTTTATAGATAAACCCTACAATGTGATGAAGAAAGGCAGCACACAGAAGCACAATGTCAGGTTTCCATTTGGAGATAGAAGAGAGTGGAATGGGGGTAAGTTTGCAGGCTCTGGTGTACGAACGGCGATGGGCTGGACGTTCTCAATAAGACTTGATAAGAACACATAGAAAGCAAAGTACCTGAGATTAGGTGGTGCACCATCGTGGCCTGACTATCTGAGGTTGCTCATGTCGCCCTATCCGTCCACGTCAGAACTCGATGTGAGCAAGCAGAGAATATAGAATACTCACGGCCGTGGTGATCTCAGCTTTCACTACCTCCACGTCCGCGCCTGTACCCGGACCCGGACCCGGACTGGATAGCGTGGCATCCAGCACCTTCTCCATCTTCATCGACCTCCATGTTGTCTAATGGTATAGAACGTGCGCAACGGGATACCGACGGTGGGTTGTTGCCGACCCCTGAGCCTTGCAGCCACATATTGAGGAAGTACTACATACCCGTGGCCCATCCGCCCGTTCTTCTTTTCCTACAGGCCTAATACGAAGGAAGCGCTTTGATATGTGCGTTGGGCTGAGCGCGCTGTTCGAGTTTCCAAACAGGATGCACGGGCAGTTGAAGTCGACGACGTGCTGTGAATACGCGCTAGTCAGACCCTCAAGCCGCGTATCTGAGGTCATCAGATGCATACATAATGCATGATCACCTTCCCTGATAACAAATGTTCGACCCAACAACAAAACTACGAGTCAAATCAAGGCGCATGTGGCGTCATGGATTGCGAAGGAGCTCACTTTTCCTCATCTTGATCATTCTCATTGCGGCACTGCAATACATCTCAGTTCTTAAGTGACGACATGATAGAGCGTATCAGGACTGCATGCACACGAGGATCGGTAGAGGATTAGCCGTACGTTGCCAGAGCTTACACGGTAGACCGCACTCGGGCAAGGTTTGCGCATGTCGCGCCACCAGCAGGTTGACCGTGAGAACCCGGGCGGCCGCCAGTCACGTGCGTTTGCCTGACGGCTTTGCACCCGGCCACCACCCCTATCCCGGATAGGTCCTTGCCCTTGCCATCGATAGCGATACAGAAGCTCCGCCGCAACTATTTCCCAGGCAGGCTTCTTGCTTTCTGTCTTCATGAGTCACCTCTCACATTATGCTGCTTCACCCGCGGCGCATACAGACTCGGACATATTCATACCTCCTTTGAGTACGGACCCGGCTATCGAATTAGCAGGGACTCCTCCAACATATACCAAATCTCTCGGTCCGGAGACTTCACTCGCTGGGGAGCCACTCAACGACGCGAGTTTCGCGTTGAACGCTAACGACATGGAAGGTATGTTCCACGGCCCTCTTTTGTGGACAAATGCCAAACAACGGATGTGTTGCGCAGGCAAGTGGTACGGACCGATTCCCATGGGGTATTGGGATAAATATTTTCGTCCCCGCAAGACCAACTTCACATGCACGCCCAACGATATTTCATTCGCGGATGTGTCAACCACCACTGAGGGCGAAACTGCATTCGTATGGTTTCATCTGCCCTCTGACGTGCGAGCAATTTTCTTACCTGAGACTCGATAGGCTCGTGCTATCCAGGCGAGCACGGTGCTTGCGGCACACGGAATCTACTGCAAGGACACCCACAAACTCTTCGGCCGCGATCAGACTATGCATCCCCGCATTAACCTCAAGTTTGCCCCCGATATCTCCTTCTTGGACGTCGACATGGAGATGACCGCCGCCGACGAAGAGCGCCTTGAGCGAGTGCTTGGTTGTACACTCTGCTTCGGCGATTTGAAAAGCAAGAACGGCCACGACCCTTGCTTGCACATCACTTCTGCCGAAGATCGCAACAAGTTGATACAGCGAGCCGGCGAGGTCTTCGACAGCCATCTGTCTTTCCATACTCGCGGCCAACTCATCAGCTACGCCCGCGCGATCTGTGCGAATAGCCATCGCACACACTTATACGGCTTCGTCATCCTGCCCGACTACGCGCGACTACTCTTTTTTGACCAGAGTGGAGTCTGCTTTTCTGAGCTTTTTGATTGGCGCGCGACCTCGTACCTCTCAGACTTCCTCCAATACTTTGCTGCTGCCAACGACATTGAGCGCGGCATTGATACCTCAGTCGAGAAAATCAGCATAAACGACACCCTCGTAGCTGATGCGCGCGCGATCTTCAAAGAGGGGGAGGCAAACGACACCCTCCCGGACGGCATCGACTTCGAGTCTGTCTTCAAGACCCTTCATTCCGAACGCGCGACATACTGGCTATGCAACGTGTACGATGATCACTCGAACATCTTTCACCGCGTCTTAACGTATCGGGTTCACACGTCCACCCCCTACTTTGCCGGACGCGCGTCGCGCGGTTTCGTCGCCGTTGACATCGATCGGCGCGCTGTGATCTATATGAAACGCAGCTGGCGTATCAATCTGCCTGGGTTTCCCAAGGAGCGTGACACGTACCGCGAATTCGAGGAAGCAGGTGTCCCTCACCTTCCCGATTGTTACTTCGGAGGGGATGTACCGCGTCACTCAGGCACACTCGCGAAGGAGTACTTTGAGTGGAAGCAAACGGCGTCGAAAGGCTCTAGCTGGGCACCACTCGGGGGTCAGATAGTCGATTTCGCGAGCACGAGGGTCTCTACGTTCATCGATCGGCATGGCCGCGAGCATGCTCTGAAAGACGCTAGGCGCGGTGCTACTATGAGAACCGATCTGACCGATGAGGACATCGAGATGCTCCCTCATGTCTTGACGGTAACCCTCTTCGGAAAAGTTGGGTGCCGCGTGAAAGATTTCAAGTCCTTGCGCCAGTTCTGTGTTGCATTCATGCATGCGCTCGAAAGTACGTTCAATCTCCAGTTTCGCCAATCAATATGGCTTCTAATATATCTTTAAGCACATGAAGCTGCATATCGGCTGAAACATATCCTACACCGCGACGTCAGCTCCAGCAATGTTCTCATCTATAAGGTCCCTGGAAGTGGAGGCGAGATTGAAGGCCTGTTGATTGATTGGGACCTGTGTGCGAACGTAGATGGTCGCGGGGCTCGACGTAAAGGGCGTACGGTGAGTCTGTATGTCGGGCTTAAATCTTTCATAGCCTCACATGCACTATGTTGATAGGGTACTTGGGAGTTCATGTCCGCTCGAATGCTCATGGATCCCAAAGGATGCGTGCACGGTGTGCGCGACGACCTTGAATCGTTCTTCTATCTGCTATATCATCACGTAAGTCCACACTTAGTGTAGTATCATGTACCCTTCACCTCATCAACCTCCCGCAGGTCTTGCGATACCGTCACACGGTCCCTGTTTCTAAAAAGGCACAACTTTATGGAGCTTTACGCGATATCTTCACTCGCGTGAATACCACGGGCTCGGGATCTACCGGTGGCTCTCACAAGCTCGGCCTTTTTCAAGGTGTCTACCCAATCATCGATGAAGCTTTGGATTCTGCCACAATACCGACGCGCCTCCGACAACTCATGAGGGAAACCAGATTCCTGTTCCAGCAAATCTACGCTCCAAAACCACCAACGGAAGACGGATTGATTCCATACGACACGAGCCAGCAGCGCGCCGTTGCGCACAAGGATAGTGTTGCCAAAGCCGTGGCCGAGTGTACGCATGAGCATGTGCTGATATATATCCGCCATGTGCTGAGGCCTGACTACCTCGACTGGGAAAACGATGGGCCCGCTGAAGATCAATATCCTCTGCCTGTTAGAGTGGACTTTGAACGAGGGAAAAGCCTTGATCGTCATTACGCTGAGTCGGACACCGGGATCAGCAGCATTCACAGCTCGTCGTCACTTCGAGGTGGTATGAGTGTGAAGCGCAAGGCCAGCTCGCTGTCCTATTACAGTTCGGGTACAGGATCTGGGTACCGCTCAGAGGGCAATGAGTCCAAGAGGATACACCTTGATAGAGAGGGACCTCCTACCCCGCCCAGTGATGATGGTGAGGCCGCTTCCGAGGGACGTCATGCTAGTGAATCGGGCTCATTTGACTCTCGAGAGTTACCGGACGGTCAATGAGCTTGTATATACTACCACACCTTGTCCTCTGTGCGATCTGATACAATTTATATGTCCATCCTGCATAATCAGTAGCACGTTTCGCCGTCAGGCCTTTTTGAGCCTCTTGAGTCTTGAGGCAGTCTCCCCAGCATCGACGCCGGAGTACGCCGCTCTCGAGGTTGTGCAGTTCTGAGGCGGCGGAACTTGATGCGGCTTTGTTACAACAAAGCGTGGTTGATAGTGGGTGCAAGCAAGCGCCTGTTTCTCGCAGCATGACATCATCCCATACTTGCGCGATGCTCGCTAATATCCTTCGCAGCCCTCATTGCTTGATAAAGTCTGCCCCAGAAGTTCGACTGTTGGCAGGGCAGCCTCCTTCAGCGCAGAACCGGAGTCAAGCACATCTTGAATTGTAAGGGGAACGTCTACCAGGACGGCCCTACACCACTGCCTCACACAGCATCCTCACCTCGCAAGGACAAGACGCTCTCGAGGGAACCGGCTCGGGACAGATTCGGGTTAGGGTCAGTGCGATGTGCCGGGGGCGTGTGAACGACGTTCGGGGTCGACGGACTCGCGTCCACTCCTCCCTAGTCGTTCATTCCTATGGTATTTCCCTTCGTGTACTTGACTCAAAATAGATCGGTTCTGAATTATTAGTCACGGTGTGAATTAAGGAACGAGCGCGGTTCCTTCATATGAGTAGCTTCCACGTAGCTGTCACGAGGGTTCTTTATTTGTAGTGGAGAGCTGAAGGCGCGCGAAGCGCCGCGACGGGTCAGCTGCAAGAATGTTTCGGTAGATGGACGGTATACGTAGACTTACTTTTAGAGTCGGATAAGTATCACCACACACGAAGTACATAGGTTATTGCCCGGAGATTTCCGGACTCCCAATGGCCGCGAGGCCTACAGGGAATGAAATAGTGGATGCCAGTGGTATAAGCATTCAAGCTCATTCCACTCAGCCCCCTCAAATGCCGATGTTCGATGGCAAGAAGTATGTATGCGCGTAGAATTACCCCGTCCTGTGCAATGCTCAACAATCAACTACATATAGCAACTCAGTTAAACCCGTCTCCCCGTCGCGGCGCGGCGGATATTCGATGCCTCGTGACAGAGCGGACGCGAGCGCCCGCACTCTTCTCTTCGGCGCGTCAAGCGCGCCATCAGTCAATGGTACGTGGTATGGCTGATGGAATCGTCGCCGTAGGAGCGACTCAAGCACACATCCGGACATGCGGCCCACAAACCTGAACCTAGCTTACATTCGAGCCACATGGCCTCTGGCGGCATTGCGGGTAGGGGAGCTTCGTCGCGGAGGTCGACGACGATGGCGACTATGTTGAATCAAAAGTTTCGCCGTTGGCGGGGCGGCTTCCTGCGGTGTGTTAGACTCCCTCTCTCCAACATCGTTTGCAGCTCCTCGAAGCCGTGCACATATTTGCCCACATGATCCGTATATCGTATATATGCATTCGCACGATTTCACTCCAGCGCACTAAGCCGCCATGTGATCTTCAACAGCCTTCTAATGACGGTCCCACTGTGCATAGTATCGAACTTATTCGCCTCTTCAGCTCACAGCCCTCCCCAACTGTCGAGCATCTGGCGAGTGGAATCCAGTCGTAGTTGCACGGGACCATCCTCCGATGGGGCAACCAGTGGAAAAAGTCGCCGCTGGCTACCCCGCCCTCTTCGGTTCTGTACCTCTTTATAAGCACGAATATCCACGTTTCGGTGCACTACGCACCTTGTGTCAACATTATCCCTGAATGGGAGCCATCCAGGAACTTATCAACCAATTCCAGCGCATGGGTATCTCCACGAGCGTATCTGGGCTGTCCGACGCGGTTGTTTTTCTCTTTGCAGTTACTCCACTACCTGCCAACACCGGGAGCTCTTCGCTCCTTATGTCGCCGTGCGCTAGTACCCGGATCAGCCTTGGGCGGATGAAATCTCACAGGACCATTCAACACGGACCAGCGGCTCTTCCTTCACATATCTTCCGCAATGTCGACGATTGCGCTACCGCTGTTCTTGGTCATCATGATGGATGGTCCGTAAGCAGCGCCAGCACCTACCTCGACAGTTCACGGCAACAGTCTCGACTCACAGCCGACGGGAAGTCGGAACGGGAACCGTTTGTCATCTCCATCAAGAGACTGTGAAGCCTTTTCCAGTGCTTAGCCAAACGTAGACCGGCCTCAGTCGGCGGGATGGATAGATGTGAAGCAGATGGGTGATGGAGCCATGCTCGCCACCTCCGCCAAGGTCGGCTAGATCGACAGGAAGGGTGGTACCGCCACGCCCGTCACCTTTATACGCAGGCTCAAGTCGGCAGGTTCGACAGATGGGGCGCAGGTGAGCAGAGGTCCTACGCTCGCCACCTTCGCCAAAGGAGGCTCAAGTCGGCTGGATCGACAGGAAGGGTGGTACCGCCACGCACGCCATCTTCGCCGCGCGCAGGCTCAAGTCGGCAGATGGGCCGCAGGTGAGCAGTCGTGCCATGCTCGCCACCTCCGCCAAGGTCGGCTGGATCGATAGGGGTGGTTG
>UWZB01000195.1:16622-28699 GCA_900536885.1 Peniophora sp. CBMAI 1063 | reverse complement strand
CCTTGGTCGAATCGACAGGGCGGGTGATGGCGCCACACTCGTCACCTTCCCCGTATGCAGGCTCAAGTCGGTAGATGGGCCCCAGGTGTGCAGTCGCATCATGCTCGTCAGCAAGATGCCGGTCGCTCGAAGCGGGCTCGGGGCGGCGGACAGTGCGTAGCCCTGGGTGTGTGAGTGTGTGCTCTGACGAGCGGGAGCACGCCGTCCCCCGTGAGTTGCGGAGATATTCTACAGAAGCAGAATGGATCTCCTTCTGCAGCGTCAGTGGACGCTGTAACTTTAAAGGAGGGCGGAGCCCAGAACGGACGCGCCGAAATGCGGTCATATGAGACGCGCGCTGGACACGTCGCGATGAGCAACGGGCTCCATGAGCTCCAACTCCGTCGAGCAACATAGCTCCGAACTGTCGACTGGTCGGACACGGGTCTGGTCTTCGACCGTGCTCAATCGGGGTCAACCAGCACTTGACCCTCCGGCCGGTCATAGGCGCTCGAAGCAGGCGGCAAGTGGGCTCAACTGATTGGGCCGACCCGTCGCCAAGCACTCGCAACACTTGCCCCTCTCCGCGTAACCTGGCATCGAGCAACGGCTGCGCGCAAGGCGTTCAACGCGCCAAAGCCCCGAGCAGCCCCAACTCTGTCTGTGTGGGGCTTTCGGAAACCGGCATGCAAAATCTATCTCTCTATTTTCTCTGAGGTCGCGGGTCCAAACGGGAACACTTAAGTACCGGGGGAACGCGCGGTGCCGCGCCTTCAACCCATTTTGAAAACGGCGCGGCGCGGCGGGAATCTTTTGAAAAATCGTCGTGGGTCGTACATACGACGCGGCGCGTCCTGGCTGGCGAGCTGACCATCGTATACGGCACTTTTGAGAAGGGTACGTTGACGTCGTAAATTTGCGTACAAGTCGGATACTGTTAGATCTCAATAAACCTTAGTTTTATTTGTTTATTACGGCTAGCTTGGCTTCCTAAATACACTAAGAATGTTGAGATTAACACGGAGTTTGTCAAAGGTTTTTCCCCGCGTGCTCATACGCGGCTCTGTGCACCCAACATAGCGGCCAGTTGCGCTACAATTACAGGCGGGATTGCCTACCCTGCCACCCTGTCGGCCGCGTGAGACGGTCGAGCTTCCGAAAACGCGCAGCCGCGGCAAGCCAGCGCGGCGTCGCGGCGATGTTTCCGAAAGTGTGCGGGGCGGAGGCCAAGCGGAGGCGCGGTACCGCGCCGTCCCCAGTTCCAAAGTATTCCCACCGCCACGAAGTAGCGGTTCAGATCTGACTGTGCTGTCCATACCGGTAGCTTCTAGGCCGAGCGCTTTGGGCTCTAAGTAGCCTGCACTTAGAGAACCAAACTCAACCCTTTGCTCTTTCCCACCATTAGCACCACCGGCCCTTTCATACGCACCACGTCAGGTTTTCTGTATACGTGCACCACCGTGCATGATGAGCTTAGTCTCGAACCCCCTGCTTCGTGCCCGCAACAATCACGCAGCCGAGCTAGCCCGCCTCTACGACGGCAAGACAGAGGGGGAGAAGTTTCGCGTGTGCACGCAGCGCACTCTCGCAGCGCTACACGCTCTCAGAGCTGTTCAAGATCCCGAGACAGCATCTATTGGATATGAGATGATGATCGAAGAGGCGGTGAGCTCACTTCGCGCTCATGTTTGCGTGATTTAGCTGACATTCGTCCAGCTAAAGGTTTTCTCAAATGGCGTGCCTCACCCAAGCCTCCAAGTAATATTGGACGCCTTGTATAAGCGTTTCGGAGTGAATGCTGGCGCTCGCAAGGAGAGCATTGCGTCCGCTGTAGCGACTGCTCTGGATGGTCTAGATGGGCAGGTCTGGAGTGATGTGTCTCCGTGGGATAATGAGGACGATTCTTGGTGGTCTTACCTAGGTATGCGCATTTATGTCGTTTGAATGGTCGGCGTGTCTGACAGCATGCGGAAAGTTGCCACACAGGCAACACCTATGATCGAGCCTACCGGGCCTTTCCGGCCACCCGCCAGAGCTGCCGCACCCGCCGAGTCCGTCGAGTCTGCCGAAGCGCCCGCACCATTCCGCGGCGACGCGGTATCCGCTCCCCCCACCTACCCCAACTTTACCTTGGCGAATTCTACGCGCGATGGCCTCGGGGTCACTTCCCAAGACGGGGACAATACACGACCTGCACCTTCTGTGCTTGCTGGCAATACCCGCCGTCTGGATGGCGGAGGAGAGGACGGAGACGCAGTCTCGTCTGCGACCGAAGCATCAGGCGACGATGCCAACGCACGGCGAAAAACGATTGTGAAAGGGAGGCAAAAGGCCCCTGCCCCTGGACGCGACGCGTCGGGCGTCGAGAAGAACGGCGTCCGGCCGAAGCCGGTAAACCCCAAGAGAACAGCTACGGCTACGTCTGCGGGAAGTGTGAGCGCAATTATTCCCTCTTTGATGAAGAATGCTGATAGGTTTGTGTAGTCGGCATGGCGTGTGCCAGGAATTCGCCTGCATCATGACAGACACGCCTATAAGGCCTTAGAATGCACAAGCGTCGACTTCTTCTCTATCATTCAACAGCCTGAGTTTCACGGAATGAACTGTATTGATATAGCTGTGAATATTGTGCGTCATGCTCTCGTCAATTATCTGCATTTGAACTGCATCAATCTGACACATTGTAGATACCCTGCCAGGAATGCCACACGTTGGGTTACGTCTGCATATACCGTCCCCAGAAAGATAAAACCGGCAGATGGGTCGCGTCAACGTGTCATCACTGCTATATTGATCGCCGACGAAAGTGTTCTGCCTCAGCGCCGATTAAAGAGCGCACCCGTGTCACTGTAGGGACCGATCTACGGTTCCTATATGCGGATCACCCTGATTTCAGTGGGACACCTACTCTTCGCGCGCCATCTTTGTTGCGTCGTGCGAAGCTTTTCGAAGATCTTCTCGAAAAGAAGAAGTTATCGGCCTGGCCGCAATGGCTTGACACTGAAGGTGAGCTAAATTTACCTCACACAGAGCCCATTAGACCTCCACTACTTCCAGTGTTCTCACCATCTACTTAGGCAACATCCTTGACAAGGACTTTGCCAAGGCATCCAACAACTATGTGAATGAAGACACGACGAGTTTCTTCTCTAGTGCACCGGAGATCTACGCAGACCACGAAACGTACATCGAGCATCATCCATGCTATAACACTCGCAATCCGAACGCAATCCGCAGTGGTACCAAGGCATCAAAGAAAGGCTCCTCCGCCGCGAACCCTATCAACGCAGACGATCCAATGCCCGTCACGAACTCTGACGTTGAACCCGATGATGATGACGACGACGACGAAACGGATAGTGTCAAGGCCGAGCAGGTGGATCACGTACTGGCATGGGAAGGACATAGGTCGCAGCCGGAAAGTACGGGCCAAAGGGAGAGGAAGGTGGAAGCACCGCCGAAGAAGGCGCCCGTTGTTGGACCCACCACAGCCATACCCTCCAGCGATACAATTAGTGCGTTATGTCTTCCACCATGCTTTGGGTTCTGTAGCTGATATTAGATCATTGCGGCAGACGTAAAGATGCTACACGACACTGTCCAGCTCGTCCAGAACACTCAGCTGGCGCAGAAGAATACCCTTGATCACCTGCTATCGGAAGTTCAACGCTTGCACCAACGTCTGGATGGTCTAGGGCCTCTGTATTATTCCAACCTCGAAACCGCCCAATGGTCTATTCAAGATTCGTGGTTTCACCAGCCCATGGACGGAGGTTCGAGCGGGCTAAACGCTGCCAGTACGACGGTGTCGATTCCACCACAGGTCACATCCCTTGAGCCTACTCCGTTCGCCTCCATTGCGAAGCCCTGTGCCAACGTTGAGCGACAACCCTTTGCAGCCAGTACACCTTTCTCTAAGAGATCCTCTGGGGTACATCCGCCTTTTGGGTCTTCTATGAGTCCAGTGGCTGAATCCGGAACTATGCCCTTTCGGCACCCCCTTCCTGCCCTCCCAAACACTACCACACCGCTGCTCGATGACGCGCATGGGCTTATGATCACGGGGGAGCCTTCTCTACTATTGCCAACTCCTCAGGATACAATTTTTGCGCCCCAGTTGCATCCCATCAACTCAGCTCTACCAGAATCAGTTGCACAGCCAGTGCTTATGGCAAAGGCGACAGTTGCGATACCTGCTGAGACATCTACGCCCTCCACCTATCCCTCTTCCTCGCTGCAAATGATGATGGGCACCAATGACCTTACTGCGCCAGGTATGGGTGTGCAGGGCTTGGCGCATGCAGCAGCTACACAAGAGCAAGGGCAAACGACCCCTCTGTTGCCAGCAGCAGAAGAAGAGGATGTGCGTATGTCGAACACCGGGGACTCTGCGGTGAGAACCGTCGGTGGTCCGAACAACATCAACAGTAGTTCTCCCAATGCGTCTGGCATTGCTCCATCCCCTTTCTCGGATCCAAGCGGCATGGAGAGGCTCACTATGCCATTACATGAGGGGGACCATGCTGAGCCCATGGCAACTATGCACCAAATGTTGCCTGGTAATGAGGATACACGTCATAGAGGTATGACCTGCTATCCTTGTCAGGCCTTTGTAAACTCACCTTTCCTCTAGATACACTGCGTGTGCATTTCAGCCTCCCAGTCATTGACCGGGGCAGCAAATATGCTGACCCTGATGCACCTACCCTGCACCCTCCAGCGCTTCAGTCCCTCAGTCCCTCAGGACTGGGCAAGTTTGAGATGAATATCGCAGATGGTGTTCAGACCAACAACACAACTGGCAATAGAGACACTGAAAACACTTTTCACACTGATGTCATCCCTGATCAAGTCAGTGATAAGGAGGATCTGAACGACCGTGATGTTCACGCATGGGCAACACAGACTGAGGGGTTGGGTCAGGAGCGCTTTGATGAAGCCAAGGAAAGCCCCACCTCTGGTCCCCTCCCAAACATGCAGCTGATTGTGTGATAATTAGGAGCCTCATGCTGTTTCCACTCCCGTGAATGATACTGAGGAGCCGTCTGGCGCTCCCGTCTGCACGTCGCCCCCCCCCAAACGTGCTAACGCTCGCAAACCAGCACAGGTGCCCGCTGTCGAACCTACAAATGCCATTCGCGCGCGCCTACGTCCCGCCAAGGTGCCTGAGCCTGTTGCGACGACGAAAGTAGATGGTCAGAAGAATAGGAAGCGGACTCATGCGGATTCCGCCAAAGGTGATCCTTTGAAGGCCAAAGATGTGGAAGTGGCGCTGGGCAAGACCGCGTTAAAACGAACCAAGCGGCGCTGATTGGTTATTTCCTTCCTACTCATGCTTCTGTACACACTTATGCATCCTGACACCTTACTTGCTCATGGATTATGTTAGCTCTGCCTGTTCTACTCTCTTGTTGACACCTTTGCTTGTACTTATCTTACCCTTCCCCGCGATATAATCAATGATCACTCACTCGTCGCTTCAAAATTTTATCAACGAAGCATATAGTAACTAGGTTTGAACTGCTCCGTACTTCGCGACTTTCACCATTCATTTGATAGATATCCAGTGGCACCATAGTGTTGCATCCATTATCGCCCGGCAAGAGAGGGGGCAGGCCAAGGCCCGGAATGGGACGTTGAGCTCGGTGATGCCACCACGTGGATCGAATTGCCCATGCCGTTAATGCCAGCGCGACTTCGCCCTCGACGACGACCATGGCTTGCATTTCCCTTTGTGTTGCCAGCCCTCCGGCGCCGGCGCCCTATCCACTCACCTCAGCTGCTCTGCAGCCGAAGGGTGGCATGGGCTAACACAGACCTCCCACAGCAGCCTAGTCCAGCGTCGAGGGCATACCCCATGAACATCGAATGACAAACGCACTCTCAGCCTCATCCGGTAGCTGAACGTCTTTTCGAAAGGACAATATCAACCCCTGAAAGTGTAAAGCCGTAGTGGACTACGTCCTCGCCAACGATAATGCCATGACTCTGGTCAGGGATGTTGCAATCGGCTATACTCGGACCACGCCCTAGTGCTCAAACTAAGCCCTCCTCCAAATGCACTCCTCTTAAGTCGCAACGCACGTGAGCCGCGCTTGCTTGAGCGCCTACGTCGTCGAGAGCTCACTGTGCTGACGAGGGATGCGGACCTCGACAGGCTCCACGCCGATCTCGTGGAAGGTGCACATACCGTGACCCGCGAAGATTGCTTCACATCGCTTGTCGGTGTTGCGCACGCGAGCGGCTCGACCGTTGAAGTCTACGCCGATGGGTCCTCCCTCCGGAATGGGAGACAAGACGCTCGGTCTAGGGCAGGTCTCTGCTACGGACGTGGCTCCAGCAGGAGCACTGCGACACGCGTACCGGACGCGTAGATAAATAACTACGTAGAAATATTTGCCATTCTCGTCGCACTATCACGCGTCTAACGTCATTGGTCATATATTATAGCACGGTGGAATGGCAACGCTTGCGGATACTTAGATGTCTTATGGTAATCATTTATGTTGGCTTTTTGTCATGTTGATGTGGGAGTACAACCCTGCAAAATAAGCTAAGTACAACATGACGATTGCAAGAGAACCGTATAATAATGAGAATTATCACTATCAGTACATCAACTGTGTACGCCTATAGGTACCTGTCCCTCAACTCCTAATGTTGAGGGAGTGAGAATTGCATGTGCAGTCGCAAATACTCAGAGTACACATCTGTACTTTCGCAAGCCTATGCGGGTACACCTGTAACACTACACCCGGCGGTAGCCCAATCACTACCGGCTGCCGTGCAGGACTGATCAACTCCTGCGGACAACTCAGCATAACCGATCACTAGAGTGCGCGCGTGAATAATACTGACTACCTCCCTTAGCCAAGTGCGCAATAGATTGCTCTATGATGGTGGCAGTGTCTTGTACGTCGGCTTCGACGTGAGAGCTGAGGTATTTGATGTCACTTGTCTCTGTCGCTTCTTCGGCTGCATGCCTTGCATCATGGACTGTTTCGGGCATCTCAGGTAAAGGTGCACTTAGAATGATTTCCTGATACGTTACCGGTGAATGCTTCCGCTTCAAGACGTCTGGAGCAGGTTTTAGGCTCGTCATCGGGAAAGGTGATTCCAGATTTCGTTTGAAATTCTCAAAGAACTCGGAGTTGGCGGGCAGGTTGTACTGAAGGTATTGCCGGGGGGGTGCTTTGTTCAACTGTAAGAAGGTCGTCAATATTATCTAGAATCCATAGAGTATAAAGAGCTGACTATATTGCGCAACGTATCACGGTTCCTCGTGTTCTGTTCGGCACCGCCAACCCATCTGATGAACGAATCGTATAAGGCATGTGAAGGCTGTGCGACCTGCAGAGTGACGACTTCGGACTGGTGTGGTGAAGTCAACGAAGGCGAGGCTATCTTGGTGGCAGTAGTCGTGTTCGGAGCGGCGATAGGTATCGAGATCTGCATGACGTCCAGTCGTGGGCCATTAAGCGGCTCGCGTTCAATGAAAGCTGGGCCTCGAGGGAGAAGCCGACGGCTATTCGAGCGATCATTGAACTCAAAGACTATGTCCCAGGTCCTAGAGACACGCGCAGGCAGAGCAGGTTGCCAGCTTAAGAGCTCAGCCTCCTTGAGTTGGTTGATAGCTGTCGTGATATATCTGGCTTCTTCTGGCATGGCTGTGCCCGCGATGGATTCGCGGATGCAGTGCATTAGTTGGGAATCTCTCTGCGCTTTCGAATTGACGCGCGAGATGAGTTCGTGCGTGATTTCCGACATGAACGTCGTGGACGACGTGGACAACGGCGGTGTGGTCCCCTCCCTCGATTGCAACTTCGGAGCTGGGTTCGTGGCCGTCTGCACCTCAAACGCAGTATCTTCATAGACGACTTCGTAAATGCCTGTATCAAAAAACGTATGCGGCCCGATTACGAGGGTGCACCTGCTGAGCATCATCGTGGAATGTGCAGGTGGGATCAGGCCGTCAACTGCAGCAAATTCAGGTAGAAGAGGACCGAGCCACGCAGTACGTGCTGGCATTCTATATCAGTATTTTGTCTCGCCATACAGCTTGATTGCGTACACTCTTGTAAGGACGTAGCTAGCACGTTGCTGCGCGCAAGTCAGCCATTATGAAAGGAAGAAAGAATCGGTATGCACCACATACCTCTCCAAGACGCTTTTCAGTTTGCCGAGCTTGGCATCACGATAGCAGTCAGGTGTAGATCCAACGGGGAAGTCCAGAGGGCAACGTGTAGACGACATGGTAACAAGAAACGAGCCCACTACCTCTGCGTATGTCACAGGACGCCGCGCCTCGCAAAGAACCCACGGACCACAACATTGATGTAACACGTGCGTGGCTTGACAGCTACCGACCCGGTGCCTCTTGTTCTTATGCGCGGACTTGCAGATGCCACTCCCTTCTACCGCGATGTCTCTCCCGTTTATTCTATCTAGCCAGTACCAGATCGGCTTGCCACGCACAGTGATAAAATTTTCGCCCCAAGTTTTTCATGCAACCTGGTAAATCCCATATACGTGTGGGATGGCGTTTGACAGAGAACCTAGGTCTCTGCGTGCAAGATGACACCAGCAGCCGACGTCGAAGAACTGAACAGGTCGTGAGTTCATGTACCTAATCAGTTGAACAACTCGATCAACAATACAACATTTAAGTGGAATTTCTGAACGGCTAGGCCCGGCGCAAGGCTGCCCGGCAAAAGTTGCTCAGCCCGAGGGTTGAACCAACAACCTCGTGCAATAATAACCACCGCACGCGCTAGACCGTTAGACTAGACCTGCTTTCAATAGCTATCTTCCACTGTAATGGGTAGCGCTCTTTATCTGGCACCTTCAGCACCAGTACCAACCTATGATAAGCCCCTCTCCTGTCAGCCTCGTCCCATACATGTAGTTATACATCGGGGATATAGTCTAATGGATATAGATAGGGTTCCGCGCGGATCTCCGAACGGATCGGAGAAACGCGGACTCGTTCGAGATCGGTGCGCGCGCACGCGATTATCTTCCCCTGTCATCTTCTGCGTCGCTCTCATCTTCCCCGGCTCACGATAAGGTGCGCTGCCATAGTCGGAGAGGAGGATCGCAGAACTAACCTATATGGCCAGGACGAGATGGCGCAAGTGGTCGACGGCCCCGCATGGCGATCGCGCCCAGTCGCAGGGTTGGCGCGACCGTGGTCTGCGAGGAGTCGTGCCCTGCGCCCCGGTGAGTAAAGCATAGAGTGCCTAACAACACGTCGACTAACGAATCTAATAGGCCTTCGCGGTCTCGAGAAGACCGCCGAGCATCAGGATCGCGTTCAGGCGGACACCTCGCCCTCGACCGACGTTTACGAGCGACGCGGACGTACGTGCCTGGGTTCTCGTGACACCCTGGCGGAAACTGACGGATCGTAGGCCGCGGAGTTCCAGCGTCTGTGGCGGGTCCACCATGCTGCGTATCGAGCGGCGTCGAGGAGCGCCGTACTGGAGCGCTGCGCCGAGAGGGCGTTGGAGCAGCGGGTAGACAGGCTGTGGAGGGCGGAGCGCATAGCCAAGCTCCGGATACTTAGAAGTAAGATTCAAAAGTCCTACGACGAGTATACCGCCGCGACAGCGGCGTTGCATGCGTTCGCTGATCGAGTGGGCGTGTGGAAATGAAATATTCGCCCTAAGTTAAATTGATGATCTAGTCGTTCAACTGGTCAGGTACGTGAACTCCGACCTGTTCAGCTGTTCGACGTCGGCTGCTGGTGAGAATGACGCATTACTCGTGAAGAAATATAGGGTCTGCACAAAAGCATGGTACCTACAGTACATACATCGTGCATAATATTCCATATCTGACCGGATACAAATAGCCCTGCAGCCCCGATCTGACTGCTTTTGGGGGAATTCTACAAACGCCAGTGTGTAGGAACTGAATATTGACGTCAGCACAACAAGAAACCATGAGAGATATCAGATACATACCCGCACGATATCGCCGGTCAAATAGACATTTCCAGCAGCGGGGTGCTTGATGAACTTCTTCGCAGTCATGTCGGGCTGGCGATGATAGCCACGCGCGTTCTGATATCCGCCCAGTGCTACAGTAGACTTATTTGTGCATATAGTGGTTCAATCAACGCACCAAGTTCGCCGACGGCGCCCCGCGGCAGCACAAGATCACCCTTCACTGCGTAGCAGCTGACTGTCCGGATTGGGACACCGACGTTATGCGCCTTCGTAGCCTCGCCAAGCTCCCACCTGCGATCTGCGAATGCGTGTCAGACGACTATCCATGGCCAGACAGCGAAATGATACTGTACACGTTGCAATGATGGTGGACTCGGCAGGTCCATATGTGTTGAGCGACACAACCCCAGGCTGGCTCCTTTTGTCCGCGACAGTATCGGGGAGCTTCTCGCCGATGCTGATGAGGGTGCGTAACGTTGGACACTCGGCGAGCGAAGATTGCGCCATGAAAGCCGGGGTGAGCTGCAGATGTACTTGATCAAACAGAGCTCGTTGATAAGATCAAGTAAGAAAACTTACGAAAGCATGCGTGGCCTGGAACGCATTCATCGCGTTGGCAAACTGGCCCACCAGAACGTCTTTGTATGCAGAGCAGAGCGTGCCACAGCACTTTCCCAGCGCGTAGAAGACGTCGAGCACCGAAACGTCGAAACTAATGATTGGCTCAGTCTAATGTGTACCGCCGTTGGGTAGAACCCGTACGTGTATGCAGAGAAGTTGAGGCAGAAGATGGGCGCAGGGCCGGCGGGGATGTCTTCTTGCAGTACAGCTAGACTCTGCACCGCAGCCTTGTGTTGAATCGGAACGCCCTGTTGCATGCAAATCAATGATGGGCATGGCTGGAACCAGATGGGTGACTGACCTTGGGAGCGCCCGTTGTCCCACTCGTCCAGATGAGGTACGCAAGATCATCCTGCGTCGTCTTCAGCACTGGCTTCGCCTGCGATTGACCTTCAAGCCTCTCATCGTCCAGCGCGAGGATGCTCAATCCCTCGGGCACCGCACACACATGCGCCTTGAGCCCCGCCTGATCCCTCACGAGAACGACCGGCCCTCCAGCACGCCCAAACAGGTCGCGCTTTCGCATGGCAGGCGCAGCAGCGTCGACAGGACACCACGCTCCACCCGCCTTCAATACGCCGAAGATCGCGACAATAGAGTTCGGCGCACTTCTCCATGCATAGTGGCACCGCGATGTCAGTGAGATCGCCATATTCGCGCAGGAGGAAATTGGCGAGCTTGTTCGCGCGCGTATCGAGCTCGGCATACGTCCATTTGATGTCGAGATCTGGACGCTCGAGGTCTGCTTTGAACCAGACTGCGAGCGCTTCGGGATATTCCCGCGCGTTGCGCTCGAACTCGTGGTGAATAAGCGCGCCTCCGGGCATTTCGGCCCGCGTGGGCGTAGTGTTGAGCGCGGATTGAAGCGCGGGGCGTACGCCCGATACGACGGCCGTGACTTGTGCGTCGGGCGAGGCGGATAGGATGGAGGACATGATGTCGTTAAACTGCTCGAGAAGGCCGGTAGAAGCGGCAGGAGTGAGTACGGTGTTCGAGCCGGTGAGCCGGAGGCGAATAGAGTCGTCTGCCTCTGGCCAGATCTCCAGTACTGCAGCGAACTATAATGCAGAACGTCGGCTCTCAACTTAGTCATCAGACGTAGAGGAACGCTGAGCATACCTCGGTCACCATAGGCGGGTACTCTGCCTCCCTCCACAACCCCGTCTGGCTCTCTCCCCTCGCGAAGCTCTGGAGCGCGATCGTTGTGTCGTAGATGATACATTTCTCCCCGCTCAGCACCGTCACAGGCGAATAACGATGCCGCACGCTTGGCGCATTCGCCTCCCTCAGCCGTGCGAGAACTTCTTTCGCAGTCCCTGCCGCGTTCGAAGAGTTGACGCGCACAGGTACGGCGGTGAAGACCGGCCCGACGGCAGTCTCGAGCTCAGGTGTACTGCGCCCGCCCACAAGCGAACCAAAGACGATGTCCGGCGTCTCGGCTTCGGACAAGCCGAGTAGGAGCGCAGCCCATGCAGCTTGGACTACGGCCAACGGCGAAGTGTCGAGTGCTCGAGCACGCTCTTGAAG
>UWZB01000195.1:240-12771 GCA_900536885.1 Peniophora sp. CBMAI 1063 | reverse complement strand
GGCTCGGGCCGCGCCGCCCCTTGATGCGCCACTCCGGCTTCTTTCCCGCGCTCCCCGCCGCATTTGACAGTGATAAGCATTTGTGGCTCCTTCGCTTACCCTTCAAGCCCTATCGAAAACCACCCCGTGCTCACAAGAGGCAGAACGCTGTTCATCTTCATCCTCGGGGTGTCGGAATGACGAAATCTTATCGTATCAGATTAGCACATGCTCTGATCTGCCCGTCTACATGGCTGACAAGGATCTTCCCCGCAACAGTCTTTGGCTCGTCCTTTGCTGACTCCGGCGATGTAGTTGATCAGCACTCCACTACAGGATGAAATAAGTCTGAGTTAGAGTCGAGTGCCATTCAGTTACATACCAGGCGGAGCTTCTGGCACCAGTGGAGGAGTGTCGGGATCTGCAACTGGTGCTGTGGCCGCGGTCTTAGTGGACCGTGTGCTCGTGGTGCTCGCCGCCGTAGTCTCTAGCTTTTCGGCGGCCTTCAGGTCTTCCAGACTGTTGAAGGGAAGTAAGCTAATGAGGGACTCTAGTATCGGAACGAAGACATCTTGAGCGATGACTGCCGGTCGAGAAGGTTGCGAAGCAAAACACCAGGCCGTGCTACCTGCGCCGCCGCCTTCTCTTCAACTTCGCCCTTCTTCGGCGTGGCGCGGCGCAGAATGTGGGGAAGCTCATGCTCGATGAGGAGGAAGAACAACGAAAGATCGTTAGCCGAGAAGATGTAGAAGAGCGCCTCGAGACAGCGTTGAGTGGTCAAGTCTGCGATCAGTTGTCTGGGGAGCGCTCGGGAGAGAGATGCTCGGCCGAGCGCATGCCCAACGACAGCCTGACCAGCGGCTTGAGCGTGAGCGAGCGCAACGCATACCTACCATGAAGCACACCCGAGCGTGTGTCGTAGAATGCATAGATGCGAGAAATACAATCGCGTTGTATGGGGAGGAGCAGACGGGGGCAGGCGAGCGGCTCACCGCGCCTCAGGGGTCATCTGCGACTTCTTCAGCCATCCAACCCACTCGTATCGCCTATTCATCCGGTATCTGCAGGGTGATGCCGTACAATGCCGTAGTGTTGATACTATGGTAGTCATGAACGGACCTGAGGGTTATAGCTAAAGATGTATAAGCCGCACAAAAGACCAGTGAATGATTTATTAACCTACGAACCATCATGCATCATGAGGGCGTTGGCCAACTGTTGGACCTGCAGTTTTGGTCAATGCGAAGGCGCGTCGATATTTGGATCGAAGCTCCCTGTCGGTAACAAGTACGCGCAAAGGCTGTGGTGGGTTTGATCCACTGCCGTATACATGCGGCGCGTGATGCGCTACCTCCGGCCCGCTTTCCTATCTTCCCATGCCTCGATTGCCTCCTCTCCCTCCCCCTCCCCCTCTTCCATATGCATCTTGCCTCTTCTCCATACCCTCTTCTACTGTATCTCACTGTATCTTCCTGTCCTCCTTGTTTTTTTATCCTCTCGTTTGGCTCCGCCCATCGTGAGAAGAACCGCCCAGGAAGTGGTCGCTTCAGGCGCAAACACCCAATTCATCGAAGGATGCTGTCCGACCCTGCGTACGAACGCCCGGACTTCAGCGACGCTCTCCCCCTTGCCCCTTGCCCCATCTCTAAACTCCCGGACGAGTTGTTGACCGGCGTCCTGGCTTGCCTCGATGACGACTTGAACGACGCGGTGTATGAGTACGACGAGCGCGACGCGTCGGAGGCAGACCATTTCGTCCGTACCAATGTTCGCGAAGTCTGCGTCCGTTTCAACCAGGCGGTTCTTCGGAGCGCCATTCTGTGGCACCGCCTGCCTGCGTACGGCGAGCGACGTGCCGATGACATGAACAGACACCTCGCGCGCTTCCCGGAATCTTCCCTGGACGTCCGCGCTCGCTATCACTCTGGCGAGTGCACTCTGGAGCGAGCAAAGGACCTGACCTCCTTTTTTGAACAATTGTCCCGTCCGAACGTCAAGGCTCGTCTTCGTCGCCTGCACGTCACGCTGGTGGTCGAGGACGGACCAGCGACGAGAAGGTTGAAGGCCGCCTGGTCGGGGCTGCTTTGCGGGGAGCCCATGAGCAATCTCGCCGCCCTGACGGTGGTCGGTACGTTGCCCACCGACGTTCGTCAGCAATGTCGCATGCCGTCGCTGAAACATCTCTCCGCTCGTCGCTTCCCTTCCGTGGGCTCGGTCTTGAACGCTCTCCAGTTCCAGGACCTCGCTCGCCTGTCCCTGTCCCTGTTACCCAATTGGAACGATCTGGACCTCCTGACAACCCTGCAAGCCATGTCCGCTCTTCGACATCTCACCCTCGACTGCGCTGCCCGTTTGCTAGGGAGGGCACTGGACGCTGCCGAAGGAGCCGATAACCGCGTGATTCAGCTCATCCAGCTCGCGCGCCTCGAGCTTCGCGCTCCCGCCACTACCGTCCACCGTATTCTTAATCTTCTGGTCGCCCCGGAGCTCGTGGAAGTTGTGCTCGAGGTCACCTGCCAGGGGGCCGCGCCGCATGCCAGCGCCGAGGCCCAGTCATGCTATCAGGCTATGCTAGACATGCTATCATCTGTCCTGTCGAGACGACGACGACGACGAGGGTCGCCCGAGCTGGCCCAGATTGGCTCGCTGACCCTAAGACCTCGCGGCTTGGAGATCCGCCCAGGACCGACATACCCGGCTGCCCATTCCGAAGCCCTGCTATGCGGCATCGCCTGTGGCTCCGGCAATCCGGGCATATGCCGGTCGGGATGTAAGCTCGCGCTCGTAGACTTACTCCTGTCCGCCGGCACCGTTTGCGCCATGATCCCCGGACTGTCGTCGTTGATATTCGATCTGAATCCCACCGTTCACGACATAGAAGCCTGGGTCCGTTCACTATCCCGCGTGGAGAGCGTCCGCCTGCTCGTCCTCCCAATGCGCAGTGGTCGCTCATACGTCGAATTGCTTAACAAGATGCGTTTCCACGACGCCCTTCCGCATCTGGAGACGATCGCCTTCGAAGGGAGGGCGCCCGCCAGACTAGAGGCCGAAGCGGCGCGCAACTTGCTCCTGCGTTCAAACGCACTCTCGGATGCGCCACATATAGCGTGGTTCCGAATGGATCGATGGGATTCAGAAGGCACCGGTTCTCGCTTGGTACCAATACCCACGGGCGTTGAGGCCCGAGTGGGGAGATTGTCTCGCGATATGATCACCTTGTCGGTGATTAAGTCCTGAGGCAGTCCGGGTGAGCGAGAAGGCGCTTAGCTGAGCTCATCTCGCATCTTTTCATGACCCGCGGCCTGATAGAGAGCTTCATTGGAGCGGGAAGGTCGTCGCCTAACTTGAGTGGGATGGGAATCTTGCCGACTTCCTTTAACAATCTTCAAAGGTCATTGCAATCTTGGAAGGTCCTTCAAGGTTAGGCGATTCCTTGTGAGGTATGTACATGCCCTTCGAGCTGACGCGAACCTTGCATTGACCAAAACTCAGTTTAAGGGTTTTCGCTTTCCCCCGACGCAATGCGCGACCTCGCGCGTCGTTGAGCTTCAGGCTACCGCTGACCACCTTCAACCGATCAGACATGGGTGTACTTATGAGTTAGGGCTTGTCCACTGTGATTTAGCTTCTACTTTTTGCGTCTTCTATTGGTGTCTCTATTCGTACTATGTGCAAGTCTTCCGCATTGGTCATTGACACTCTGTGATACCGAGTGGTGTTGGCGCTGGCCGCGCCCTACCTCTTCTCAAACAAGCGATTAAAGCCTCTGTGAGATATATGGGCAGTTGGGCAAGCATCACGAGAACCTCAATTGCTGATGGTGACTCTACCCGAGGTTTGTGCACACGCCTCTTGCGAGCATCGCGTGAACATGTTTGACCATCGCCTGGTATAGTGCCGCGCGGGGTCCGAGCTGCCGGTACGGTGCGCGCAATCCTCCGGCGCGACAGTGCAAACTCAAGGCTTTGACCTCAAGCTTGATAGAACTGGTGAGTATCAATGGACTCCCTCTATCGTCGTCCCTCCAGCTTTTGAACTTTCGCTACCGAAGATTCAGTATGAGAATCAAGAACACTTCCGCGCTAAGTGTAGATCCGCAATCGTAATTGTATCGAACAACTTCGAAGTCAAGGAGAAAGACGCGATGGGTGGCGCTCTCCGACTACCAACGGCTCAGACATCTACCTATCTTAGCACAGACGTCTTTCATCACGCTTCAAGTGGATATCCAGGCTTCCTGAGCGTGTACTTCGCTCTGGTGCAGCGAATCATCACACCTAGAGATCGTCAAACCGGGGAAGAAGAGATTCAGGTGCTTCAACTTGGCTACATCGCGATTCGCCCGACGACTGCAGGCCTGCGCTCGCCCATGACCGGATAGTAGCGCCGACCGCTGTGACACGTTCTACGTTGCCGTATGCGTTGATATGACTATGGTCTAACCCTGCGAGCGCAATACTTAGCTGCGAAGCAGATCGGCGGTGTGTGCGGGAATGCCTGACTCCCCTGCTCATGCATCTATATGCAGATCAGACGTTCGTGAAGGAAAGGCCTTGCGGGCGGTTTTACCGTATCTCTGCCCAATCGGGTCAATTAACCCACGCTCGAGGTAGGGTATCGTATGAGAACGTCAGTCAATGATCACCTATCAACGTTCAACCCCAGTTCCAGCAGAGGGTACACAAATGCACAAAGCGTGCTGTGTGACAGACAAGCCGTTGATCATTTCCAATCACATCATGTAGTACATATTGAAGCTTAACTTTGAGCTGTGGACGTGAGAGGGAAGAATTCTATAGTAGGTGACGAGCCTATGAGTTACCCGGACACGCGCTTTTTGCGCTTGCTATTCCTATCGGTCCACCAAAGCTCACCTCTCTCAGTCGCTATGCGTTTCCTGCCGGATTGTCTGGATCAACATGTTGTCTATTGAGCATCTGAGCCACTCACCGTTTTCCATTTGTGTCCATAGTGAACCACGGTGTCACGGGCTGCACGGTGTGTGAAGCTGGAAGAACAGCGACTGCTTCTGTGTCAACCGACGTGTTAAGGGAAGTTGAGGGGTGGTGGAGCTCCAGTCCAAACTCTTGTGAACGCGCTGGGCATGACTCCGCCATCGATCCGTTCGTCTGAGAAGATACACCATCTTCCATGATGGATGTCGATGAACCATTTGCTAGTGATGTCTTGTGGACATTGCTTAGGTGAGACCTAGCAATGGGATTGCTCTGAAACCCATTACTCCACTTCTGTTCTTGACAAACATGATTTGGCTGATAGAATGAGTATGGATGACCATATGTACTCACTGATGAGTAATTCGGCTTGCGCTGAGATGTGGGCCACGAGATCGGAGTCTGTGTTCTGCGTAATCTCATCGGAGTGTAAGCTGGCCCGACGCCCGCCGATATGACCACAAGTTCCCGTTGCCCTGCGATGTATTCAGGGCCGAATAGCGCTTTTTACGAGCGCCTTTCACTCACTGATGAATGTTCTCGGGCCCAAATGTATACCATACGCAGACGCCGGAGCACTTTCTCGCAACGTACGATGCAACTTTCTTTAGAAGAGCGTTGACTTCAACGGCGAATCTAAGCGACGCTCAGTATGTCACTTATGGGAGACATTCAACCTTACGCACTCTTCAGCGTCTTCGGTCCCAGCGGGTTCCCATTTGAATTTCTTGTCCCATTTCTCCAAGTCCTCCTTGTAATAAAGCTCCCTCTTTCTCTGAATCTCGAGTTGAACGCTAAGACTTGATTGCTTGAGGCGTTCAGCCGCTACGTGGTGCACTATTTCTTCGCGGGAAAGCGTAGACTTCCCTATCACCACTGCTACACCCATTGCGGTTTCCATGAGGCCCTCAACCTGTGCTTCCATGTCGGTTGTCCAATACTCTGAGTCTTTGAAGATATCGGGCATCGCGCGGTGTCGTGGTGGCTCTGACATAGCTTTGAACCAACCGGGGACGTCGAACTCGCGGTCCTTCGCTGGTCCGCTCTTGACGTGGCTCTCACCACGCTTCCTCACGGTCTTCCGCTCTTGCTTGGCCGCAAGCGAATCTATGCCAGATGTACAGTGAGCCAGGTGATTAACGGCCGGAGGGGAACTTCTGGGGAGAGACTGTGACTAGTGGACAGTTCCGAGCCTCAACTAACCTCGCATGCCTGTATCGACTTGTCTCGTAGTTGAGACGGCTTGCCTTCGTTTGCTCATCGATGATGACGTTGGCATCTGCCCTGTGTGTCCTTGCAGTGGTGGTGGTTGGAAAGAGTGAACATGATCGTGATGTTGACGTTTGACATGGTCACGTTTCCAGTCACGGCGTCGTCTTCCTCACGGCATATGATCCGTGAGTCTATGATGCGCACCTGTCAAACTTGGCAAGTCGATTGGTAGGAGAGTAGTTCTTCGATGGGTTTATGCGCTCAAAATCCCGCGTCCCTCGGGGCTAACCTTGCTCGGGAGCTCTTACTTTATACTGGTCGCATTTCAAAGACTTGATACGAGCTACGAAATGTGCGGAAGACCCGTATGCGATGGCGATTCCGTTCAGGCGCGTGGCCCGCCGCGCCGGTTATATCTTCTTTCTTCGACTCTACGAATAACTTCTGAGCGTATTCTGCAGATATCCTCGTGCATAGCGAAAGATCGTGTGCAGCTCTCGAAGTCCGATATCGACAACACTCGTGCGAACCCGTGCGAATCCACCGCCCATTGATGCATGACATACGGCCCAAGCAAACATGCCCAACTCTTGCTCAGGCGTGTAGCCATCTAGTATGCAAGCTGCCCTTAGCCTATTGTTGCATTAAATATCTCGACGATAAGAGGGGTGAGAAATCGCTCATACCACAGAATAGTCGAACACACGCCGCGTGCATGGCCTCCTCCGTTTCTGTCACGCATCCGCATATCTTGTGTCCCGACCGATTTCGCCCATTCGCGAACATTTTGGAAGGTCTCATCCGTTGCTCTACGTCGTTGCTCTAGAGCGAACTGTGCCGACTCGGAACTGTCAGTACGTGGCTCTGCCTCTCGTTGAGCACGGGGTGTAATTCCCAGCAAGCCTCCGGCGCGGTCGGGACTGTCGACGTTCTGGTCTTCTTATGCATGAGGTGAGGATCTTAGCGGAGGTTCCATAGCATATCGCGCGTACCAGTCGTAGAGTCCGACACGGTCTCGAGGCTGGGCATATTGCTATCACCGTCGGAGTCATCGTCTTCCTGTCGTGTATGAGACATTGATGTCATCTGAACATTTGTGGTAAAGTGGCTGCACAGGAGTCCGATTCAGACGAAGAGTAAACGAAATGATGGAAGTACAAACATACGAGGGAGCACGAGACGTGTCCATGCTTGATGAGCCTGGTGGCGAGTAGGGTCCTCGTGGTGATGGACAAGCAGAGAAATGACAGAGATCTGTCGCCGAGCGCTCAAGTCGGCCGCGGCGGTGTCGCCGCATCAGACACAAGCACCTACAAACACCTGCATCGCCTTTCTTGGCTTCTCGTGAGTCTGCGCGCCCGGCTGTGCAACATCCCCTGTCTGGAATTTCCCATGCATGAGTACACCGCTTGGGCAATATAAGACGTCAGGAAGGGCGTACAATGGTGCGGATAATAGATGCCCATTAGCGCATTGCATACGCGGCCCGGTCCCTGTGTGCATGCCTCGGTGTTCGCTAGATGTCCAATGAAAATGACCGTCTTCTTCTCTGATATCGGCTCATTTTGTGGGTTTCATATATTCAGCCTCTAGCGTTCGTGGCATTGGTCCGGATTTGCCACGCTTATGGCATTGAGCGGCCACATCGCTAAGTCCAAGTATGACGAACAGAGATGGCCTGCCAAACTTTGTGCACAGGTGTCATTTACTCGAGGCGACTATGATGCATGATGTGTGTAGAGAGCTAAGGGGTATGTACTCGCGGTGACCAAAAGTTCCAGTCCACCCCGATTCGAGCTCTCGGTTCTCCCCGTGTTCGGCAGAGCCTATACGTCTACAGCATATTGTATCGTGAGTGTTTGAGGGTGCTCTGCATGCGAACATACCAACCACGTCTCAAAGGCGTACTACTACACAGCAGAGTTCACACGGATGTTCGGGGGGCGGACCGGAACTTTTGGTCACTGCGAGTACCGTACTCAATCGACCAAGTGTCCGTAACGTGTAACACTTGGTCGCGCCGCGAACTCTTGGGCGGTTCAGTAACACGTAACGGCACTCGCAGCGACTCGCTGAACAACGAAATCGTTACATGTCGTAAAATGTGAACAGTGTATTATTGTGGGAAAATAGAAGAGTCAAGAGTGTATACAGGGTATATGTATAGTGTCTACATCGAAGAGCGCTTGAAAACGAAGTCATTATAGAGTGTTACACGTCTTGCGGCGTTCGCCACGACCCAACTCCTCCTGGCCATGTTCAATCTCGGACAAAGGAAGCTCCGGTACATCGAGCTTCTCAGCATCTTCAAGGCGAGCTGCACTACACGGTGCATCGCCAACAAGAACACCCATAAGATCCACAGGACCCAGTGCCGTGTCATCGTCATCCATCCACAACTCCTCATTGGCATCGTCTTCAACCTCGCGTCACCCTCGCCGTCTTTGCTCTGCAGTCGCTGTGGTGTTGAACCCATCACGATATGAATGAGTACACTGAACAACATCCATTGCGAATACCGGCCCAGTGAACACCGCGCGCATGAACCGGAATCTCCAGAACGCGGATGTAGCTGGGCGTCATGCCGTCTGCGAGGGCAGACTGGCGGCGAAGAGAGTATCTGAGTATAACGTGAGTAGATCTCATAAAGGGATGGTATGAACGACTTACACTCCTCCATTAGACCGTACTCTTGCTCGTTGTAGAGACTCCAAGAACAGACCATGGGCGAACCCCACGGGAGATGCCGGTCCGAGGCCGCGCAGAGTTCAATCCAGCCCAGCTTTCACCATGCTATCGCTCAACCATCGACACGATAGGAATGCGGTGAGCTCCTGAGGCGTGAGGAGCTCCGAGCCATCTGGCCGGCGTAGTGATTAATCAAGCGGAATGTGCTGCAGGCGATTGCGAACATCCTGGGCGACGAGATGCTGAGTGATTTGGGCGACACCCTTGAATCCTTCAGCGAGGTACGGGGGCCTCAATGCCAGACATTTGACGTGCGAAGGCGCATGCCCTGCAAGAGGCGCAGGCCCCATAGGGGGATGCGAAGAGCTGGCGCAATTGGCCACCATCGCGATATTGTTCCGCGAATGTCGATGTGAGATCATGGGAGTGATGCATCACACTGTAGAGAAGATCGGGAGCCTTCATCGAAGAGGGATCAGGATGCACTAGAGGATTAAGTGGCTCGTCGGAGAAGATAGGAGTGACCGATAACGCCGGTAGACAATCTCCACAGTTGGCGGCACCGGAAAGAACCATATCCGGATGTCGGGGAAGCAAGAAGTCGACTACACCATCGCGAATTTAGCGTACAGGGCTTGCTGCAGCCTCGTCGGTCTGGGGAACAAAGGCAAAGTCATCGTCGTGCACCGACGATGCAGGACCACTACAAGTATTCTCAGCTTTCCGCCATCGCAACATAACGAAGCACGTACACTCATTTGAAGCCCTAAACTGAGCGTGCCATATCTCGTGAGCATCGCGCAGTAGGGATCATGGCTGAAACACTGACCTTCTCCATTCATGTCAAGTGCGCTTGCAACCTCATAAGGCCAAAGGACAGTACGACAGCATTGTCCTCGCGGTGATCATCGCCGGCCGCGCATCGCTGGAAAGACCTGAGAATGCGCAAGGCGTCTGCAGATGTCTTGCACAGCGTTGAGACCAGCTCTGCATAACTCCTCAGCATCGACGCGTAGTTGAGGGCGTGTCGATACTACTGACCGGGTTCTTCATCCCTCCACTTGAGAGAATGATCATCGCGGTGACAGGCCACTTGGCAGTCCTATCCACCCCGAAAGGAGAAACGATGTGAGAAGGCCGCTCAAATTCGGTATATCCCGTCACCTGGGTACCCTGCGTGATAGGATGAGCACAAGTTGCACCAGATCAAAGCCATGTGCGGATCTTCCTTGAGTTGCCTGTCCAGTTTTGAGTCTTTGCCTCTGAAAGCGAGCTGAACTTGACGTGGAGTCTCCAGCACCCTTGAACCGTTTCTTGGGGATCCTATCAAGCTTCTCGGATGTAGCGTCAAGAGACGAAGGTGGCGGAGGTTTGGATACGCCACTCGTAGGAGGCGCAGGAGGCGCGCTAGCCCGCGCGGACGCTAGAGAGCCCGAGGTCTCATGTGTCATCCCTGGACGAGTTATCCTTGCCCTCGGCGACCTCGGAGAAGACGCCCATGCACATCTTGACGGCAGCCTTGCGGATGACTTCGGATATCTTGTTCTGCTTGAGCGTCTCGCGGGAGATGTTGAGTGACGACGTCTAATGCCGTGCCGAGTGCTCTCACGCGCAGACCGTCGCTCTCGAAAGCCAATGCAGAACCTCCGTCGTGCACTGGGTGCGCGCAGAAGTCGACCAGCGCGGGGAAGGGGGCGGGCACACTAATCAGACGCGAGGGTGGGCGATGAACACGACGTTACCCTGCTCCGCCTTCCACCGACCGAGGTACCGCACCACCACTCGCCGCCTGACCTGCGCGGTAAGCACGACATTTTCGCCGGAAGCTAAAAGTATCGATCAGCTGATGATGTTCATCTCGTATCAGGAAACTCACAGATGTCTGCTGGACGCTGGCCCTCGTACAGGTACAAGGTATGGGCGCGCATAGTCTTGCTTTTGCCAACATTGTCCAGTGTATCAATGGCCTGTGGCACCAACTCGCGCTCTCATGCGCTTCAATCTCGGGATCATCACCATTCGCCTGTGTAGCCGCCTCATCTCCATCTTCCTCCCTCGGCGCTTTCAGCCCACTCGGCTCCCTGCTCACAACACCTTGGTCGACCGCGAGATCGGCGTACCGATTTAAGCTTTGCCTGTTCCCAACCCGGTTTGCATCATAGCCCGGCCCCGCAGGGGCAGGTGGCGGCGGAGGAGGGGGATGCTTATGCGAAGGGGATGGTGCGCGTTCGACAGGTGCCGCCTTGATGTGAGCAGAAATCGCCGAGTCGCCGATGACGCGTCCGCCGACGGGGCAGCGCTGCGGTCGTTCGTGACCCTGAATAGTAGAGAGCAGTGCGCCACGCTCTCTAGGCGCCACGGCAGGCGGCGGCTGGGCCGCGAGTGTACCAGGAGCACGAGGCGGTGCGAAGTGCAGCGGGAGGCACCGGAGGAGCCGGGGCTGGCGCAAACGACGCAGACGTAGGGGTAGGAGTACTCGATACACCGGCCGCAGATGTCGGTCGCGAACCAGGAGCAGGCGACGAGTCGGAAGAATGCTTCCGAAGAGCTGCTGAGCGATCTTAGCGCCCGTATCGCAGTCACCGCTGATCTTGCCGTCTGAACTGTCACGCCAACATTGTACAAGCTTGCGGGGGCGGACCTGTGCAGACGACGCACAGGGAGGAGGGATAGCGACTGGAGGTGCAAGTGGTGCCGGTGAAGGCGATAGGGCAGCGCCCGCTTGGTGACGCTTGAAGAAGGGTTTCGTACCACCGTTCGCGGCAGGCGGTGAAGACACATATGCTGTAGACCCGCTGGCCATCATATTGCTGAACGGATTCGTCTTTCCCGGGTTGGTCCCCGGCGCAGGAGGCGTAGGCGGATCCAAAGAAGACGGCGGTGCAGGGGCTGGCGGAGCTGAAGCAGCCTGAGCACGAGCGTGCGCTTGCTCGGCTTCCACTACCTCCCTCCTGCCACGCTCAGCAGCTTCCCTCCTCACCTCCGCACACGCCTCGGGCTCTGCTTCTTCACGTTTGCGCTCTTCCTTCCCTTGAGCTTCGAGCTCACATGGGCAGCCGGCGCAGTTGGAGGTGCGGGTAGTGCAGCAGGTGCACGCGAAAACGGTAGCGAAGGCGCATGAGTAGGGGACCTCGGAGAGTTCTTGAGCACCCTACCCGGCGGGACGGAGCAGGCACCTTCTGCCCGCACCCGATCGGGCGATGGCACCTTTCTAGAAGCCACGGAGGGTGCGGGCGATGCGGGCGGTTCAAGCGCCGACGGCGTAGGCGTAGTCGGGGACTCCGTGATACCACCCTCCCGATTGAGACGCCGCGCTCGCGCTCCTCCGCGGCCTTCCTGGTTTCCTTCTCCTCTGCCTCCTTACTCTGCACTCTCCCGTGCAAGCCGGTCTTTGACGCTCGTGTCGGCCTTGCTTGCATCGCTTGGGCTTGGTGAAACGCCCAGAGCGGTCATGCATTCCGCGAGACGTTCCGCTGTACGCATGCTTCTCGGGAGTCGTGTGCTGTGTGCTGCGGCTTTGGCGCAGGCGAGGCTGTCGAAGCAGGGGAAGGTAGTTCAGGCTTGGATACGCGACTCGTAGGAGGCGCACGAGGGGCGCCAGCCCGCGCGGACGCTGGAGAGCCCGAGGTCTCATGTGTCATCCCTGGACGAGTTATCCTTGTCCTCCGCGACCTCGGAGAAGACGCCCATGCAAATT
>UWZB01000194.1:16075-41324 GCA_900536885.1 Peniophora sp. CBMAI 1063 | reverse complement strand
TGAGGGAGGAGACGTACGATGAAGCGCCGGGGGTTGAGGGGCGGTGGGGAGGGGAGGGCGTGGGTTAGGCTTGCGCGCGAGAGGAGGTCCATGATGCTCTTGCTCGACGCCGACGTCCCATGCCCCTGTACATCTTGTAACTTCGGCATCAACTCCGATATGAGGATCAGAGCGGGGTCCAACGGAAGGCTATAAGTATCACAAGCGTAAGCCACGTCTCAACGAGCACGCGAGGGAAGAAGCGCCGCACCCTTGCTGCCACGACGTGACCCACTCCTGCGTGGGAACGAACCCGTTCCGCCCGACGCTGGCGGGCGCAGCCATATCCTGGCTGCCATCCGTATCCACCGAGCCCGATCGGCGCGCCTTCATCTTCCCGCGCGCCTTCTCGGAAACAGGATACGCCGACGTCATGGGCGTGTCGACGCCCGGAGACGTGAGCGGCTGCGCGGACGCAACGTGCTCCTCCGAGGACGCGGGGTGCGGGTCCTCCGGGGGCGAAGACGGCCGCGAGTCCATGCGCAGGTCGGTGAAGCTGTCGCTCAGCGTGCTGCCCTCCCGCTCGAGCAGGCGCTGCTTCTCCTCGTGCGGCTGCTGCTCGTCGGCCGCGCGGCTCTTGCCTTTGAGGTCTGCGCGCGCGGCCTGCTCGTCTTTCGCCTTTTGGATCCTGCGGACCTCGCGAAGACCGCGCGCGAGGTTGAACGTCCCGAGGTCTTCGAATGTCTTGTGCGAGCGGAGGATGGCGTAGGAGAGGTTCGGGTTCTCGGGGAGGTGGTAGAAGATGACGGCGTTGAAGGCTTCGAGCCTGTGCGACGATGAGCCAAATACTTCGGGGTGAGGAAGATACGCACATGAAGAAGAGAAGACGTGGGTGGCCCTCTTCTGCGAGCAGGAAAGCGGGGTTGGCGAAGGATGTGAAGAGCTGCAGTAGGCGTGTTGCTGAGTTGACGGTCAGGTCCCGGAAGTACGGCGCGGAGTTGGATAGGGCGATGATCAGAGCCGGATACATCGAGTTGAGCGCGCCTGATGTGGTCGCTACTATGAAGTATATGGCCTGGATGATTGTGAGTTCATACCAAATTGGGCCCACGGACGTGCACTCACGTTGATCATGAAGTCTGCAGCTGCTCCGCCTACGTTCCACTTGGCGGGGAGATGTGCGGGTCTGGTGGGGAAGGAAAGCTTGAGACCGAAGGCGTGTTCCGCGGACAACGTCTGGATAATGTAAGACAGGGCTCGGCACAAGCCATGTTGCTCTACGAGGAGTCAGCCGCTGCCAACATGGTACAACCGGACATGCAGACGCACGGGGTTTGTCCTTGATCTCCAAGAAGTAGCATAGTAGATAGCACACGATGTCCATAGACTTCTCCTGTTCCAGCAGGTACACGCGAAACTTCTGCGTACAGAGTTCAGCCTTAGTAAGATTGAGGAGTCGACAGCGCGTATACCTTGTTGAGTTCAATCATCTTCCAAAAGAGCAATACTGACGAGTGGTTCAAGTTGGTATCTCGACATTGATTCGATGTACTCACTAGTCTCAGGTATATACGGTACAGATTTCCTAGCGCCAGGAAGAACATTATTTATCGTGATCATCTCCTGCTCGAGCACGCCCAGTATCCCATTGAAGATGATTTCGAAGTCGGCTGGTCGATGCTGCACTTCGCATGAGTATCGGTAAGTTGTGTTGAAAAGGGCGGGCTCACTAGTTTGGCTACGAAGTGGCGGAAAGCATTGGTCTTCAGTGAAGGAGCGTAGACGGGGACCTCGTCGGGTACGATCAGGTTGTCCCGTGCAGTGCCGCTCTGGAAGTCGAGCAGAGCGAGTAAGACCTGGTAACACATGCCAACCAGATTCGCGCGTGGATCCTCGCCTTTGAATACGAGATGGTTGTAGGGTATTCGACCGGCGACGTTTCCGATGACCGTTGTTGTAGATTGAACAGAGTTCATAGCCGTATTCAGCAAAGAGCATAGAACAGTCAAGACATCCCTCCGTGGAGTTCGTTGGACGAGGTGGAGGGTGTACTGGGAAGGGCATGTGAATAGGCCCGACGGAGGAGCATAGATCTGTCGAGACAAGAGAACGAGGATGAGTCGTAGGACTTCGGTCTTGTTCCCGTCGTATGCGTGACTTGGACCGGGATCGACAGTAGATCCAACGCCTTTCTCCCTGTTATATGATGAGCAACACGGTTACCAGGGCTATGGATAGCACGCACCAGATGATGTAGTTGATCTTATAGTGGTCGACTTGTATCTTGGCAGGGAGGGTAAACCCACAGCAAAATAGCAAGTCGATCAAGCAACTGAAGAGACGCTCTGCCAGCGCTGGGTGCGTCTTCTGGTCTTTTGGCGCATCCGCAGTTGACGGTGCTGCGGCAGGCGGTCCATCCTCGTCGTCGTCCTCAATCACGAACTGAGGCGCATGCTCCACATGCTCAGAGTCGTCTTGTCCCTCGACGACATCGCGTTTCCACAGTACCTCCCGTTCAAAGATACTCAAGTCGCTGTCGAGCTCGAATACGACCGGTAGCACGCGCTGCAGGACGCGGATGCAGTTCAGCACCTCTTTTGTGGGGTTGCGCTCTCCGCCGGCTTTCATAAATGTTGACGCAAAGTTTGTGACGGTTGATACGGGGTTCGGGGGTGGCGAGGGGAAGGTGTGGTCGGATACGAGGTTGAATAGGCGGGATGTTATCACGCGGATGAGCGTTGCGACATTCTCTGGAGCCTCTACCAGGGCCCGCCTGACTACGAGGCGTTATAAGCAAGCGATATGTTGAAAGATATGCGCACTCACTATCTTGAGGTGATATGAGAGAGTATACATCCGATGCAGAGTCGAAAAGTACAACATACTAGGATCGAGGTTAGCTAGGCAATTGGGCATAAAGTTAGGCACACACTTGATCCCAGTATGCATCCGTAGCAGAGATGTTCTACAACACATCAGGTGACGTGCCCCCATTCCAGCTATGTGCACTACGCACTCTTGTGGAAGCCAGCTTCGCTATTCCTCCAGGTTGACTCCGAAACGTGAGCTTCGCCTCATCGCCCAGAAGGCCAAACGGCGCCGTGATATTCTGCGGTATCTTGAACATCGCAGTGAGCGGGTATCGTGACGGGTATCGACGCGGTGGACGGAGCAGTTGTCGCGGTTGGGATCAAGGTGCGCGCGCAGCCTCCGTCCGTTCATCCGCATCTACAGGGCTATTCGGTACGCGCGATCACGTGTGATACGCGTACGCGTCACACGAACTCGCATACGTGTCCATCAGCCATCGCGCGTATAAGGCGGCCATGATCATGAGAACGAGGTCCTCACACTTCACGCTCTAAGGTATAAGCAGCGCTGCATTTTATGTAGTACGAGACAATGGAGCCGTGAATGTCATCTACGAGGCAGCATCAAGAAGTCCGGTGTATAGGAGACGAAGGCATAGGCGTATTACGTAGCAGACACGACCGTATAGTAGGTAGTTTAAGCGAGAAGAGTGAGACCCATAGCGCCAGATACGAGCGCGAGCAGCGCGGCACCGGTCACACCGGCGCGGGCAGAGGCACCGGAGCTCGAGCCTGATGAGCTCGAGGAGCCGGAAGAGCCTGATGCGGCTGCGGCCGACGCCGTGTTGGCGGGTGCGGCAGTGGCAATGGCACCAACACCACCGGTCACTGGGCCGTTGTCAGTCTCCTGCATAAGAGGGTCAGTAAGTTGGTCATTCGAGTAGATGAGTTGATCGTACAGTCTTCTCGTTGCTGCCAATGGCCTTGGCCGCCGACTGGAAGGCATCGAAAGTAAATTGGCCAGACGCGGGCGCGTTGATCGAGCCGACCATGCCCAGACCACAATGAGTGACCTGCTTGCAGTGGAACCAGATTGCTGTATGATCATGTCAGTATGAATGCTTCCAGCTCTGAGGGAGGAAATGCGTACGCGTCTGGTCGTCGGTGATCGTGATCGAGAACTGCTTGTTGGTCTGCAAGCCAGAGTCGAAGCCGGGGCCCGATCCGTTCTGCGCCGTCAAGGCAGTACACGGGGCCGCGAAGGACGACTGGGTGACGGAATGGGGGATGTCACTGTAGAAGGTTTATGTCAGCTCCTTGCGCTATAATGTGATGCATATGCCGCATACCCAGGGAAGAAGAAGTTCACGACGGTCCCGTTGGAAGCGGTGATGTTCGCCGGGTTGAACACAAACTGGCCACCAGCACCAACTTGAACCTGGACATGTGATGAGCAAGAGTTCATTCCCCAAGCTTCAGCCAAGCGAATCTAGACTCACGTTGATCTGCCCATTTGTGCTGGGCGGCGGGGAAGCAGCAGCCGACGCCGCAGACGAAGACGATGAGCCACCGCTGCTACCGCCGCTGCTGCCGCCGCTGGGCGGGGGGCTGTAGCCGTACTGAGGTCTGGCGAGCACGGAGGCGACGAGAGAAAGAAGCGGGAGTGCGATCGTAAACATCGTATTTCGTGCGGCGGGTCCGAATGAGAGAAGAAAGAGTGCAACTTCGCACAGGGAGCACTGGGGAAGACTGAAGTCTGGACTGGTCAACCCTGAGCCTGTCTGGCTTTTAACGAGGCGACACCAATACCCCTACGTCTATTCGTGAGGTGCGCAGCGCGGGCGTGAGCAGCCCCCGCGCGGGATGTGGATATCGTGCCAAAACGAGTCCATCACCGATTTCTTGCTGGGACGTGGCGTGCCGAGACGGAGCACAGGTTAGAATGAGAACGGTATCCAGCCAGTCGAATAGGCAGATTAACTCCCGCCTGTAAGGCGCGTGCCCGGAAAGTGCCTCATCCTCTCACGGAGCGTGGGCTACCCATCCATCGGACCCTTGGTATACCCTGACAGACATTGCGATCTCGGGGTAGAACGAGCGCCGCGCAGTTCATCTTCAGCGGTATAGTTGGAGGCGAAGCATTCTGAGGAGCACCTGGACATTCATGAATGCCTGCAGAGCGTCAGCAGAAGGCGTTCTGGCGTACTTCCTCCGAAAGAAGAGGCATTTTCATCGAAATCCCACGACGCATATGACAAATGCGTGGACGCCTTCTACGTGGGTATACCTGTGCGAGGAGAAGTCGCGGCGAAGACAAATATTCACACCGCGTCGGCATCGACCTGTGCAAAACTCGCGATGAAATGGCTTCGGTTTCAGCACCGCGGTATCCTGATGATCTGCAACAGAAGGTTGACGAGACCAGACCAGTCATACGAGGAGACGAACAGTCCGTCGCTATATTCTCAAGTCAAAATCATACGATTGATAGCAAGGATGACAGTGGCGCTGGACATAATCGGCCCTGATGAGGGAGGTTCGATAGCTGCGGACTGTTGACAGAACCGAATAAGGATAACATTGCATAGTCATGACGAAGATTACTCTCCAATGGCCATGCCGACTACAGCAAACTTCACTGTTCGCACGTTGAGCGTCCGTAAACCCACAAGAACAAGGACACCGCTGTCCGCAAACGATGGTACCAATACCACCCGACAGCGTTTCGAACCGTCCTCGACAAGACGTGTAGCGAAGTGCGGCTGACATCCGTGCACATACACGTCCGGCGTTGTGCGGAGTACAAAAGGGTCGGTGGTAAAGAACGGATGGCACCATAGCGTGTCTGGCGCAGTGGGCGCCATGTGTCGCCAACGAAGCGTGGATTCCGCAAGGTCAAGTCGCGCCGTGCCATCCGTGGGGACGTACTTGCAGAGGTCGTTGAGTGGCTGGCCCGACGTTGCGAGTATGGTACGTGTATAAGGATAGGCGTGAGAGCTTGAAGCGCCATTTGTCGGCTGTGCATCGTCTTCAGAGCCTGGTGCAAAACGAAGATACGTCGGGTTCGTTTCGCATGAGAAGGACGCGAACTTGGAGGCGTCACCGAACATGGCGCGCGGGAAGGGCTGCTGCGGTAGAATGACACCCTGTGGGTCTGTCTGACCGGCAAGAATGTGCACGGGCATTGAGCGTGCGACATCTGCCAGAAGGCCAATTAGATCATGAATTGGATGTGGTGAGAAATTCGCGGGCCCGTGTCCGTAGCGTTTCTGCAGCGTGTAAGCGTGCTGCTAAAGACCGGATGAGACGGCACTTACTGCCTTCCGCTCTCTTGGTCCATCTTCCGTAGGCTCGATGGGGTACAAGGAGTTGCCTGCAACAATCAGCCGCGTTATGCGCGACGCGACGCCGGCGTCATCAGGACCTCCGCCCTCTCCCGTCAAGTATTCTGCAAGCATCTGTGTCTGTGCTTCGACTGCTGCGGATGTTCCGATGTCCAACCCTGATATGACTGCGATGTATTCTTCATCCTGATCTTCGACTGCATCTGGGGACAGCCTGTCAGCACGTAGCCAGCTTCTCGCAGGTTGAGTCGTACCATCGACCTGCATAGCGTCTTCTTCATTTCCGTCTTGGCCGTCATGGGGTGGCAGATCGGCAAAGCAGATGTCCACGACCTCGAACTCCCCCGCAGCCGTTTCGACACCGAGTACGCCGGCGATGACACCCGTGACCAGAGTCGTGCTCTTCACTCGATCCCCGGCCAATCGAATGCGGCCGGACTCGTCCTCCAAGCTAACGACATCATCATCGGAGAAGATTTTCCTAGGAGGCGGGGGAGCGGGTATCGAACGCTGTGGGAAGGTTGGAGGCGCTAGCGGCGAGAGAAGCCGCAACCACGTACATCGCGACCGATGTCTTCCAATACATTGGGCTTCAGCGGCATGTCCATGTATACTGTGCCGACAATGAAGCAGAGTTGGCCCTTGGTGACCTCCAAAACACGAGGAATTAGCTTTGGGGAGCCTATAGCGATATCATGAGCGCCTATCGAAGCCCAACCACGCGAGCGTCGTACCAGCCAGGTTGCGCCATTTCTTAGCGGCATTCTCCTCCACAAAAGTACGCAGTAGCCGCAGTCGCAAGAAGTATATGTTCGCGTATTGATGCTTGAACGACTTGTTCTGCGCATCGAGCCTGAAGGATGGTGTGCCTTCGGTCAGAGGCAATGCTACGCTGGCGGCACGTAGCAATGGTTCCGACGGCACTGGGCTTTTGACGGGTCAGTCGATCCTAGCGCAGACAAGACAGCCCTCACACGTCTTCAATTTCCAATACCATAAGGGAGTATTCGTCGGGTATAGTGGATCTATTCGGAAGTCGCGGACGCGTGAAGCAACGCGCGAAGACGCGTCGCGGGTACACGGAACAACGCGATCACGTGATGAGTTTCACGCCTGCAGCCTTTGTCCTCTTTCAGGTAGAGCGGTTTCGTCCCAACTCTGCTAAGGCTCAGGTGAATTCTTGCATCTTTCTCTCAGCGAGGGCAGGTGTGGAGTCTTTGCATGTCGCCCAAGCGGACGTTCGGACTTTAAGGGAATGATCACAACGTTGATCGAGATCAACGAACGCGACCTGGTGCCTCGTGTTACTTTACAGTTTGCTGTGCCTGGGCCGGCTAAGATAGTACAGCCATCACTTGTCCGGCTTTCAACTTCCCACTTCCAGCTTCCCAGCGCTAACTTATCGCTCTCCCTTCCATTCATGCCTATCTTACGACTCTGACCACTACCTTACATCTACACTCCCTTACTGCATTCGTCACGGACACCTACCTAGATTGGAATGAGCGTCGACGAGCTCCTGCCGCTTTCCACCGTGCGCGGTCACGACACATCTGTATCTTTAGGTGTGTGCTGCTTCTTGGGCGGCTACTGAGCGCCTGGAGCACGTTGTCGCAGGGTCGCTGAGAGCTCTATAGTCTACTCCATATATTCGTACCTCGACTCCCTGAAGGTGCATCAGGTGAGCCCTCGCCGCGCTTCTCAGCTTCTCTCGCCCCCGGTACAGCACAGCGGTTGACTGGATCTGTCAGGCTCAATGTCGGGATCTCGGCCGCAAATGCGGTCAACTACTATTATCCCTCGCGGAATACACGCGAGATTTAGACTTGGAGGAGAGGGCGGTGGTCGCGGACGAGGTAGAGCAGTGCGTAAACGGACCATTGTATGTCGTGTGCGCGACTGAATGAGCACGCCAGAGTCATTTCTCGGGTACACAACCGGATACATGCCTGGTCCGGATACAGTCGTACGCGCGCTTTCATCCGCCAGACGGAGATCAGGCAAGGCGTTCAGGATTCGTACGATGAGCTGAACGAGTGCTCTGCCAAGTTTAGTGTGTGTATACTTGTTATCTTATCACACACTCGCAATCCCGCTCACACATGGATCCAGATGTCTCTCAGCCTGCAGCAATCCAATACAGACGGCCGTGCTGCGCTCGAAACAGAGGATGGAGCACTAATACGCGGGGTCATGGCCGACGTCTTGCAAGATCTCGGGGAGCTGAAGCTATTGCTATCGACGTACCCGCCGGAGGAGACGGAAGCAGTGATGCAGGCTATCCAGGAGGTATGTAGCAATCGCTTTCATGTCGCGCTCAACTCAACGTCCCAAAGGAACTGCACGCGACTAGCCACAACGCTCCCGACATAGGCATACTGCATAATGGGATGTGGGAGTTACACCAACTATCAGACAGACTACCTCCGTTATCTGACCGTGAGTTCTTACCACGCACATGCTGTCCGGCGCTCACGCTCCCCACTCGATAGTCACCGGGCAAGTCACGAAGAGCAGCGAGAAGAGTGCTCTAGCAGGCGGGTCCAATGATATCTACCGAGGTCAATGGCTAGGACGCCAAGAGGTTGGTCATACTACGTTTACAACTGCTTGCGCGTAGTGACCGAAACGGCGAGTATAGATCTCCCTGTGGTTTCCTCGAAACCAGACGCCGGTTGCGCAGATGGTGAGCCTCCAGACTCACTGCGTGCGAGACCAGAGTGCTCATCGGTTACCGCAGCTGTTCCAAGAACAGGTTGAGCGATGGCGAACCCTAGACCACGACAACATCCTAAGACTCTATGGGACGGCGGTGGTGGACGGCGCCGTGTGCTCCGTTAGTCCATGGTTCGAGAGCGTTATGGCACAGACGTATGTGCAAGAACGTACTGCAAGCGAGAGGATCCGCATCTTAGCCGATGTCGCATCTGGCATGGCTTACCTGCACGCGAATGATGTAGCCCACGGTGATCTGCGAGGGGTAAGTCAAGGATTGTTCGTCTCGCAGACGGCGACTGACCAGTCCTCAGGCGAACGTCATGATATCCTCAACTGGGGAAGTCCGCCTATCCAGCTACGGTCTTTCTGAGTTCTTCGAGGAGGGCAGTCCTTTACTTGTCCGATGGCAGGCACCCGAAGTCATCAAGCCCGCCACAACTGTTCCTGCGATGCCACCCGCGGACGTCTGGTCCTTCGCCATGCTATGTCTTGAACTGCTCAGTGGGAAGCCACCTTATTCTGAATGTCCTAAGGATACCACTGTAGCGGTCATGGTTACCAACGGTACATTGCCCAAGCGACCGTCACTTCGCACGACACCAACCCTCACGGATGCACTTTGGGCGCTGTTCGAGCGTTGCTGGGTAGTGGATCCCGCTGCTCGGCCAACAATGAGCGATGTTGAATCAGTGCTACGAAAGCTTGTACCCTCTGCAGAGCGCTTTGTTCCTCGAAACCGAGGGAACGAAACACCAGTCACCGCATCATCTTCAAGCGAATCCTGGGCCAGCGGCACACCCAGCACAATAGCAACTTCCACATCAGGCTCCGACGCGAGCTCACTCCGCCGCTTCCCTTCCGTTCTCTCACAGTTCTCCGCACGCCGCTCTTCTTCATTCTCTTCTCCTGGGAAAACTCCCTCGTCGAGCACCTCCTCCGATGTTCATGCTCCGCCTCTCCCTTCAACATCTTCCCGCGCACCGTCCCGGCAGTCAACGGCGCATCCACAGCCTAATGAGCATTCCGCGCGCAGCCGCAGCAACAAAACGAACGCGGATGGAAAGGGTCTTTTCCGTATTGCGAGTCTCTCTCGTTTGCGCGCGAAGAACCGCTCGAATGGGTCAGTCGGCGATGAACCGGTGCCTCCTCTACCCGCGCCACCACCTCCCGCCGCGCGGGATGCACAACAAGGCAGCGGTAACGTCGACAGCGCTGCGGGTCCCTCGAACCCACGACCGGGCAGTGTGGCCGGAGTCTACGCGCACCGCCCTGGTGCGAGCTTAACGTCGCTAGCATCCCTTGACGAAAAAGTGCCGCGCGCATCGACATCGACCGCCTCGGGTCTGAGCTACTCTTTGGCGACGGCGCTAGCGGATCCTGAACCCATCGTACGCACCAACTCGGACGGACGAGTCGAGGCCGGTACATTCGAAGGACTCGTTCAGAGACTCTTCACCGACAGCGGTCAGACGTCCGAGGACGTCGCATACCGGTTCATCTTCCTCGCATGCTACCGCATCTTCGCGTCTTCGTCTCAGCTATTTCAACGACTGCGAGCGCATTACGAGGATGTCGATGACGGGAACCACGAGAATTGCGGGGAAGATTGTAGGATCAGGCGGTACTCCATTTTGCTGCTCATTCAGACGTGGCTGCAGTTGGACTACGAGGATATGGACGAGACTGTGCTCATGACTATCATGGTGTTCGCACGATCTGTGCAGGGATCGCAGACGATTTTGACCCTGTCACGGGAGATTGTGGGTCTCGTCGAGCGCAAGGTGTGTTTTCCTCGCTCATCAATATTCTTCATGTTCATGGTGTCTGACTGCCTTCCAGATAGCCTACAAAGAACCGGATTACTCGCCCGGTCTTTCCGTGCACACAAACTCCCGCGTCTCCATCCCCCGCGCCTCTGAGATCCTGCCGCTCGAGCTCGCAGTGGCGCTCACCGTCCTGGAAGGCACCCTCTTCTCCCAAATCACGCACTTCGACTGCCTCGCGCAACTGCAACGCCTCGCAGGAGCACGCCGCGTCGAGCGCGCGGTCGGGGCCAGTAATCGCATCATGAACTGGGTCAAGAAGAGCATCCTACGCTCCGACTCGCCAGACGTCCGCGCGGACGTATACAAGTTCTTCGTCAATACCGCCGAGGAATGCGCGAAACTGGCCAACTTTGCCAGTATGGCAGCGATCGTGAATGCCCTGCAGAGCACGACGATCAAGCGGCTGGTGTTGACGCGGGAGCTCAGCAACCTCCGAAAACACGAGAAGGCCATGTTGACTAGGATGTGCGAGCTCCTCGATCCGGGCCGCAATCATCGTGCATACCGCGCTGCGATACGCGATCATAAGAACGCGACTGTACCGTGGCTCGCGGTCCATCTCCACGATCTGCACGCCGTCCTCGTTTCGCATCCAGCCGCCGTCGACGGGCCCGACAACCGCCCACTCATCAACTTCTCGCGCTTCTCCGCTTTGACCGCTGCGATACGCGACGTCCTACAGTTTAAAGTGCCCGATCTGAGGCAACAGAAAAGTCCGGGTGTGCTGGCGTATCTTGAGGGTCAGCTGCGTGCTACGCCGCCGGATGCGAATCTGGAGGCGTTTGAGGGGAGGAGTAGGCAGTTAGCGGAGGGCGAGGAGGTATTGAGGGCGCAGAGGTTGCCGGAGTTGAGGGCGCTGGGGTTTGCTACGCCTGAGTCTCATGGAGTCCCACTGTCGCGTTCGTCGACTGTTGCGTCGAGGCCGGATCCGAGGCTGGCTGGGTTCAACTGAGCGACACTCATGCCGCCAGATACCAGTGGGCATCTCTCGGTGGTCCATACTTTCGGGTTTTTCATAACTTATAACTAAGGGTATCTATTGGGTGGATATGTTTATAGACGGATCTCGCGGTGCTATTTGTGGATACATTATCATAGGATATTTCGTATGCATTCAATTCGAAGGTCCGGTTCCGCGTCAACGACTCGAACACGCTCACCCCGAATCAGCGGGAATCACTATTGTCCGACGTATGTCGTTAGCGCCTCGCCAGCTCCAAAGACAAGGAAAGTGCTAGTGGGCTGTAGAAGCCTCTCGCCCGAGTCACGGTTGAGGGAAAGAAGGCGAGCTCAGGGCGCCATAGTGGTCGTTCAGTTGCCTTGATAAGCGGCCGCGAGTTGCCGAAGCTTCGCGGCCTGCATTCGGCTCGCCGCCTCGTTGCACTCCGCCGCCACCGTCGCCTTGCTTCTAACCACCACCACCTCCGCCCCGTCTCGTCGCCCTTACCTCAACTCCTTTACGAACCCAACCCATCGCGTCTGAATTATCATGCGTTCCAAGTTCAAGGATGAGCACCCCTTTGGTGAGTGCGGTCCGCAGTCATTAGTGGTTCATCCGCTGAACGGTGTACGCGCGTTGCAGAGAAGCGCAAGGCAGAGGCAGAGCGCATTCGCCAGAAGTACCCCGATCGTATTCCCGTGCGTGGCGTGCGCTATTTCATATGCTGGGAGATAATCTTGACGCCCGTGGCGTGGTTACAGGTGATCTGCGAGAAGGCGGACAGGACAGATATCCCGACCATCGACAAGAAGAAGTACTTGGTACCATCTGTGCGTACCAGGAACTGATACAATATACGAATCAATGCTGATATGATACACCAGGATCTAACCGTGGGCCAGTTCGTCTACGTTATTCGGAAGCGTATCAAGCTCGCGCCGGAGAAGGCCATCTTCATCTTCGTCGACGAGATCCTGCCGCCAACAGCGGCACTCATGAGCGCGATCTACGAGGAGCACAAGTGCGTATTGTCATCCAGTCGACTCACATTGGCGCCCGCAGCGCTGACGCGTTGTTGCTTAGGGACGAGGACAACTTCCTGTACGTCAGCTACTCGGGCGAGAACACCTTCGGCGCAGACTGGATCGAGCTACCCGCAGATGCATGAGCTCGTTCTCTGCGCTGTGTCTGCTCTCTCGACGGCGCGGACACACATACCCCTATGTCTGCTGCCGTACCCGGATCTTCTCTGATGTTGATGTTCTTTTCCTTGTAATATACTCTCTATCGCGACTTTCTCCTGCCTTGCATATATGTTTAGCCGTACGGAACCCAATGACGATTTATACACTGTACCCTGCGTGCGATGGCTTTGAGAGATGCGCCGGCGGCGAGGTCGAAGCGATAGATCTGAACATGCCGCGTGAGGCGATCAGCTGAGATCGCGAGATGCTTCCGCTTGCCCGCTTTGTCCCCAACGTCAAGTACAGATATCAAATCAATTCAGTGCATCCTCCTACGCCTCTTGAGACTACAGATATTGTTTAGAGTACATGTTAGAAGCTAGTGCAGATAGCGCTTTGGCATTGGCTGGTGGGCGTACGCCTCGTGGCTCAAGCTTGCATGCATCGCTTTCCACGCAGCATCCTCGTTCTCGACCACGTTTGGCGACATCTTCACGCTTACCCCTGTCTCTCTTCTCCGCATTGACATCTTCCCTTCACACCAGCTTTGCACAATACACAATATACCCTACTGTGGCATAGTGTCTGAAGCGCCTGTGCCACATTGAGCGAACAATGGGTCAGACCACTTATCGGCGGCTCGGAGTCCACATCCGGGATCTTCGACCACGCCCCCATCCTCATGTCCCCAGCGTTCTGTTGTCCTAGTCAGCGTGTCCGCGAACCACACGTTCGATGTATATAAGCCCGCCTTGCAGCTTCGGCTATGCTCGCTGATCATACACCTCCCCCTCTCCACTCTCTTCTCGACCGACTAGGATGGTGTCCGCCGCTTCGAATCCCTATCGCAAGCGCAATCTCTCGCCGACGCCGGCTTTTTACACCGAGTCGTGGTCTTGCGCGGCGGCGGAAATTGCAGTGTTGTCGCTGACTGCGTATCTGCTGCATATGCTCGACGATGGGAGGAATAAGCTCGTATTCGAGTTCGGGATGAACGAGACGTCTGCGCCGTTTGCGGTGCTGCGGGTGTCGGGGTGGGACGCGCTCGCGATCGTCTCGCAAATATTCCTGTGAGCTTCCCAAAACATTTTCGAAGCTGCATAAGATCTGATATCGATTCGTTCTGTAGGATGTTCTCAAAATGCGTGTTCCGCATCGCCGGATTATCGTATCACTCCCTAGGCGCCCTGTTCCTCTTCTTCATCGTCGCCGGGAATCAAGCGCTCGCCGCGGCCGCCCCAGCGCTACACAGCGCTGATCCCCACACAACCGCGCTCGCACTCGGGAGCGTATCTGCCATTCTGGCGCTTGCGTCGCGCGGATGCTATGAATGCGCCAAGGAACTCTTCATGCGTCCTCTGTCGCTGCACAGCCCAAAACAGAACCCGAGGCGGCTATCGACGTCTTTACTCGTATTCGATACGCCTACGACGCAGAGCGTTGCGAAGAGTAGCTCTCAGGAACCTGAGGATCTGTTGTTCGCCAGTGCGCGACAGAGCCCGGAGATGCTGTGTCAAGAAGTCGAGACTTGCGAGCCCGAAGTTCAAGGTCAAGCTACGATGCGCCCGCGCCGTCTATCCTCACCCCGGCGCCGGACCGACTTTGGCTCATTGCGACGGAGCAGCTCTGCCCGCGTGCCGACTGTGCATTCTCCCACCATCGAGAGGGCATCGCTATCGCTGAACGACTCCCGGGAGGCTACAATGGAAGTGCCCAGCGATCCCGAAGCGACTGTGCGTCCGCGCAAGCCTTCATCGCCTCGTGCGCGGGCGGCGTACGAGGCTGTCGCCCAAACAACTACGATACTCGCGCCACCACGACGCAGGTATCGGTCGTCCGCGCCTGTGCCGGTTTTCGCGGGCCCTGGCGCTCAATGAACCATGGGTTCTCATCATCATCATGCATACCCTGTACTGATATATATCCCATTCATCCCGCTCCTTTTCTCTCGATCTCATCGGACTTGTCGCATATGTATCACATCAATGTACGCATGGATATGGGTTTCAAACTGTATAATAGTAGTAGTACACGCTATCGGGAGCAATCCGTATGTAACTGGATTAGATATCAGATCAGAGCAGGATCAGGCTGAGGATCAGGTCGCGATTGTCGAGAGTAAGCCGGTGAGAGGGAGATCGTGGGCGAAACCGAGTACAGCAGTTGAGCATCTTGTGTACCTGTACTTGGTTACCTGAGGGTATACCGACTGGAAGTCCGGTCGGATGGGATGGGGCAGTCTGGATCTAGACGAGCTCCTCGGCCTTGACGTCCACGAGCTGGCCCTCGGGGATCACATAGACGGGAGGCTTCTCGTTCGTGAGCTGGGCAGCCTCTTGGGCAGCCTTGGCGGCCGCCTTGCGCGCCTTGATCTGAGCGCGGGCCTTACGGAGGCCCTTGAAAGCCTGCATAGCAACACAAGAACGTATCAGCACCAAATACGACTCAAACGAGAACAATAGGCAAGACAACTCACGGCGAACATGAACAGGACCATCATGCACAAGGCGTAGAAAGTGAACATGACATAGTTCGCGAGCGCGGCCTTGAAGAGGCCCGGGGCCTCCACCGCGCACTCGGCGGCGTAGGAGTAAAGAAGGAAGGGGCCGGTCATGAACCAGGCGGCGTAGAGGAGCATCGAGTGGGCGACGATGCGGACGCGGATGCGGTTACTACTACAACGAATACGAATCAGCATCCCGACATTCATATTGAACTGATATGGATGGTTGCGCACCCGCCGAAGAGAGTGGCCATGGCGAATGCGATACCGCAGACATTGAGGACGAAACGCCAAGAGACGGACCAGGCGCCGAGCGGGGCACAGAGGTCCCACTCGGTCTTGCCCTCGACGGTGGCACTAGCAGGCGACTCGTTCACCGTGCTGTACAGGTTATAACCCTCGAGACCGAGCTGTATCCCAACCCTAGTAAGCGGCCGGAAATGGTAATTGTGGCGCGATTACGCACCATGGTCGAGTGTATCCCGATGAGACACGCGAAGTAGATCCTCCGCGCGAGGTTGAGCTTCAACGGGGCGGCACATCCAGTGGCATTGTCTTGCGGGGCATTGGTATTCGCGGTCTCTGCGGCCATGGTGGTAGCGGGAAGAAAGAAAGGATGGAGAGTGATGGGCGCGCGCGCAATCCTGTGCTCTTGGGTTCTTATAGCCTACGTACGCGTTCGGCGTCTAGTTACGCATGCCGGCTGCTACAGGCCGCAACTTGAACCCTCCGAGTCTGACCGTACCTGTAACTTAGAACGCGGATATGATGACTGTGGCATCCTCGGAGGGATGGCGGTCTGCTGGGAAGATCCTAGCCTCCCTTGCAGGCTTTATCGGTGATCTTGTTGGTGGGGGAGGACGATCACCTGATTAAAGCCTGCAACTCGACGCGCCACCCTTACCGGTGCTCAGGAAAAGCCCCGCGAGTGCTGCGAAATGTCGAGTGTGATTACGCGAAAACATAATTGAGATTACGATAGACCGTCATCTGCCTGACGAGGGCTCGCGCGCGCGAACGCGGCGTGTCCGGTCCGAGGCCGATTCGCGGCTTTTGAGCATCTTTATCTGCGACGTCGACATCTCGCGTTACATTCAGTATGAGTGCTGGAAGGGGTATTCATTTTAGTACCACCCCAGATGAATCACGAAGACATCAGGACACCACGGGTCCTCGAGATGATGTACAAACTATGTATCAAATTGCATCCAACGAGCCCTCCATATTCTACTCCCCACACGAAGCGGAGATGAGTATCTTTACCGATACTGAACCCCGTGAGCGCACATCGCAAGGCAATTGAGTCTTGAATTGTTTCTAAGGGAATACAGTAAATCCATCTCCATTTGCGGAGAATCAAGGGGCTAGAGTGCAGCCACCGGCCACTCCAAGTCCAGTGTCACGAAACACAGTATCTACGCCCACACGCGAAGGTGAGTAAGAGTGAATGCTTCTCAAGCAGAGGTACTCACAGAGGGACTGGAATCCGCAGCTATAGTACCCTCTCCGAGTCCTCTTCCATTCCCACCGACCTTTGGTGCCCGTGCACCGGCAATGCCTTCTATCGGGTCTCGTACACAGCCTGGTACTCAGTGGCGTGCATGGACATATGGCCTTTCAGATTCGTCTACACCTGCACCTGCACCTTCGTCCAATAAAAAGCAATATGTCTCAGTCGGTGTCGAGACTGAGGGACAGTCGCACATTCGGCGAACCCACGCAGAGAAGCTAGACGAGTGCATTGATGCCATTCGCGAACATAGTGGGAGTCAGTGGACCATAGGCGATTTCATGTATCACCTCTACTACCCACCCAAACGCGATGAGACTGCGCGATCGCGCAAACACGCTGCAGCCGTGAGTGCCTTCCTTGGTGGAAGGACAAAGCACGGTATCGCCCAGATCCTCGACTTCTGGTACCGGAGTGCCGACGGACGTGGGGACGATCTTGACGACAGGTTCAAGGTGTACCAGTCCTACGAAGAGTGTCTTGAGGCTATCCATGCCAAGCCATCGCGTGCCGCAATAACGTCGTTCGCAGCTCAGATCGTTATTGGCGAACTGAAGAGGCAAAGGAACCACGCGATGAAGCCCGAGACCGGATTGCGCCTTATCACTCGACGGAAGCGTGTGGTAGATGGAAAGGAGGTTCTGGAGGGTGTGGTGACATGGGACGATCTTGGGACATCCTTGACGAACACCGTCGCTGAGCGCATCCGGAAATCCCAGCCACTGCTTTGGACTTTGGTCTACACTCTGGCAACACCTAGGTCACGCAAAGGTCAAGTCGTTGCCACCCGCCGATATAGGCCACCACACATCGTGAGTACATTGTACACAATGAAAGGGATGTTGCTGAATCTACTTACACAGACAACAACTACAGCTATCTCGACGATCTTGATCTCGCATCGCACGACCGCAAATCTCCTACCAGCTGCTCGCTCACTCTTGTGGTTTGCAGCGAACGCACAGCAGAAGCTCTTCCGATACGGATCACGGGAAGGGCTATCCGTCGGTATGAGCACAATATACCAGTTTCTACGAGCATTGGGCGTCGAGGAGGCTAAGGAACGAGAGAAGGCCGGGCGAGCATCATCGAATGCACTCAAATTCTTCAACGACAATGTACAGCTCATGTGGAGAAGACGCGAATTGCGTATGGGCCGCGAGGACGTCGCCAATATTGGAATTGCAGGCACAGCTGTTGATCTGTATGAGTTCGATGCCACTGCACTCGACCTCGACCTGAAACGCGCTGCGATACTTGCTCCACCCCTTCGAAAGGACCTCACCACACGCCACTTCCTCGGCAATCTTGATCACGACCATCTGCTTAATGTGTGCATCTTCTGGTGGTTGCAGGTTCTCGTGAGCTACGTTCCCCAGTACAGAAAGTATCAGCCACACCTGGACGATTTACGGCTGAAGTCCCCGATGGAGATCAAGGGTGGCATCGCTGTGCTACGGCTTCAACCACGTACAACAAGGATCCGCCCCTGTTCGACGGTTGGAAAGGACGAGACTGTCACGTCGGAGTTCAAAGATGCCAACGTCGATTTCTACGCGCAGATGGGTCAGCATAGAGGAAACTATACTCGTCGCCTCATGCTTTCCGGTGGTGATGGACTCACCTACGACAAGTTCCTGCAGCTGAAGATGTACCTGCAGATGCATCCGGATGAACTCGAAAGCTTCGAGATCATGCAGCCTACACTGGAGATGTTTCACCTGCAGACGACAGACGTCAATCGGGTGTACGACGTGCACTGGGGAGAGGGTCTTACCGAGCCAGATCCTTCGAAGATCGGGCACAGTGCGGCGAAGATTACTCGCAAGCCACCGTTTGAGCGCACCGGCAAGACGGACTACTATCCTGCACGCGACCTCTTGGACCTCATATCTGCGACTCGCATGCTCGATTGCTGGCGCATTATATTTGGCACCCCAGATGACCTTTGGGTCCACGTCGAAGAGTTGGAGAGGAGTGCTTGCTTGTTATCGTTCGAAGATCTCTACAACCTCGCACACACCTTGCATCTCAGATACTCGTCACATCGCGCATTCACTCGGGCGTCGCGTGGGGACTTCGGTACGAACACGGACTTGCATGTCGCAGTGGGTGAGCTACCTACAGGGGTTAACGCGCCCCGCGGGCTCCATAGCTGGCGGACAAGCCTGAGTGCATCGACAACATACCGAGGCGATCGAGTGCTCGCACATGCTGGCCGCCTGATCCTCGATGGCATCATGTCACGCGAAATGGCTATGGCAACGGCATATGGCGATCCCGGAAGGCTGTACGAGATGGTCAAGGTAAGAATGAAAGATATACGTGCATCAGGAACTTGAGAACTTACCATCCTAATATTTGCAGTTCAAACACGTTGAATTCGGCGGATCGACGCATAAGAACTACTTCCGATATGGCAGCGAGTTCATCAGTGACATCGAGTACGATTCACATCCTCCCCTGCAGAAGACGATCAAGCAGAACATGCTTGTGAATCCCAAGGGGAAAGAGGATACACACATCGAATGCGACCTCTTGCAAGAGCACCTTAATGACGACTACCAGACGATCTTGAAGCGCGGCAATAACGAGTGGGATAACAACTTCGCGCGCAACGTCGTCGCCCCAAATATTGTCCGTCTTGCTGATACGAAGAAGACATACGGCGAAGCTCTAGAACTGAAGACGGTCAGCGGAAAACATCCCAGTCCACATACGCGGCCTGAGGTCGGCACGCTCATGGTCGCTTATCGCGAATCGAACTTGCACTTGTATGTGCCGGGTCGCACATACCAGAACCCAGACACGGAGGACCGGGTGGACTGTTTTGGCCTTGGGCAGAAACATATGCTAGGTGGCGCGATTGAGCGGTGGGCGGAGAGTACGTCGCGAGGGCGTGGACTGCGAGACAAACAATGCCGGGATGAGCAGGAGCATTGGGCACGACGAGCTGAAGAAGATTTGCCGAATCAATCTACCACAGGTGAGTGGCCGATGCCTTGTACATAGAGCAGGAACTTACTGTCGGATAATAGATTCGACACCACCTGTTATCAACGACGATGTACTAGACGGTGAGCCGGAGCGAGCATCCTCACTGGGCCCGAATCGGGTCTTACATGTCAACGAGAACGAAACTCATCACAACGAGAAGAATGCGGAACTTGGTGATTATAGTAGTAGTTCGGAAGAGGACAGTAATAGTGAGGAGAGTGATCAGGAAAAGGAGTACCAGTAGCTGCTTATGTACAAGTAGAAGGAATGACAGTAGAGCTTTGGGTAGGACCTCAAGCCAACTTTGCAACCTACAAGCCAGATTGAGTTCCTCGCCGGTCGAGAGATATGAGCGCGACGACGACATACCTTACGTGAGCGCGAAAATGTGGAGGCGACGTCCGGATCCGCAAGTGTCCGTTTATTCGAATGAGGTGTACTCGGCGAACTTGAGTAGGGAACACCATCCGGAAATTGCTCGCAAAGAGCCTCGATGATTGCTGCCGATCTCGTGTTTGCCTTGACCCTGTGAGACTTGTGACAGAATCAGTATAAGCATATTGCACGAAGGTAGATCCACATACTCGCGCTAGAGCCTGTAGCTCTCCGCGTGGCAGAGACCCGAGTTGCTCCTTACCAAGAGTCTCCTCGCCCGGGCGTGCTGTCTCAGAACTCTCGACGGCAGTCACGGAAGGCTGGTCGGATGCGGAGAAGGATGCGGTTCTGCGTAGGACACCGGCATAAACGTGAGCGGCCGGAATTGTCCCGCACGGCAGAGAGACAGTGTCGCAAGTCACACTAAAACCGGGTCAGTAAATGAGATCCCGCCAAATACGATGTTAGATGTCACGCACAATATCTCATGCCGACTCGTGGCAGCTTTCCGCGCACTCTCTACAGCCTTCCGTGCAGCTGACGAGATCGCTTCGAGACGATCTGGAACGGACTTCGTCCTGCCGAGGAGGGTGTCGTGGACAGGAAGCCAGACCGCGCGACGAAATGCGAAATCGTCCTTCAGAGAGATGATGACGGCGAGGAGTGAAGCGAGATGCGGCGCAAGCTCTGGCGACGTCGCGCGGGCTGCGAGGCTCTCACGATCTCGGAGATGAACCCATTCGTCTAGCAGATTGTCTTTCTCCTTGTCGCTGATGAAGATGTCCGGCAGGTAGGGCGAGGTTTCGGGGAGACAATCCCAGAGACTCCAACGGAAGTCAATGAGAGCTTGGTCGGCGAGCGCGCGTTCGATAGGCGTAAGACGGTCCTTCTTGGTGATAGTGGTGCGAACGGTGGGTCGTTTCGGCGGTGCAGGCAATGGCATGCAGTTGGGACCACTGCAGTTGCAGCGTTCTCGAGGTGCGGGAGGTGGCTTTGCGATGCAGCGTCTGCACGTACACGACGTGGGTGGTGGGTTGTCGTAAAGGCGATTCTGCTCGGCCGTCTTACATGTAGCCAGGATGAATTGGGCCAATTCGAGCTCCATCAGAGCGCCCTCCTGCTTCCGTGTCAGATTCTTCCTCGAGGTGTGGGAGGCGGCGTCAGCAACTGCCTTCTTCGCGGCTTCCACTGCCCTCGGTGGGAGATAGACCCTCCCGCGCGCATCGCGTACCGAGTAGTCGCGGTTCGCTCGGCCAAGCTCTTGCAGTAGCTTGTTGACGGTCTGTTTCTCGATGCCTACAAGGTGTACATCGGCAATCCCGGGGATGGTCAGGCCGACACTCGCAGCATCTGTGGCGACAAGAACTTGGAAATCGCCGTCCTCGCGCATCTGCTTGCGAATCGCTTCGTTATGCGACGGCCAATTTGCTGCTGTATACAGTAAAAAGCGCTTATCGCGCGGGGGGAATGTGGGAGCAATGGACCAGAAATAAGCAAAAAGGGTAAATGCAAGTTTGATCGTGGGACAGAAGAAGATACATTTACGACGCTCGGTGTCATGAACGATGAAATCAAAATCAGGGAAAGTAGAACCACCGAGCCCGTGTGTAAGTGTAACAAATTGAAGTTGAAGATCATGGCGAAGGTTTGAACGACGAAGCATGAAGAAGTGTCCCTTGCGGAGGCCGAGGTCGTGACATACGCGCTCGGTTTGCCCTGTCGACCGGTTAGCATCTGAGTACATGAATACGAACAGGAGGGCACGCACCTCCAACAGCAAGCAGTGTACCCGTCACGGCCGCGAGGACCACGCGCTTCGGCAAGCGAGCACGCACTGCACCGATGTTCTTGAAAGCCTTGCGAAAATCTCTACCCCACGTGTCGATGAGGTGAATCTCGTCCACTCCCAGTGCAAGAAGGCGAGTGTTGAACTCCGCCATATCAAGAAGGTGGTTGAAGGCGTCCGACGAGAGTTGCTCCGGGGACATGACGATCATAGCAGCCTGGCTGACTGCAAGAGACCACGGACTCGGCTGGTTGTGCATGCGGGCGTGCGAGATCGAATTGGCGGTGATGACTATGGAAGAGAGTCCGAGAGCCTCCATATTCTCAGACTACGGCGAAGTTTAGCGAAGCGGCAACCACGAAAATGGGGGATAGTTCACCATCTCCTCACTGAGGCCTACTGTCGGCAGTATGATTATCATAGCAGCATTATCGGGATAGCGAGTATAGGCGGCAGGACAAAGAGCGGGATTAGAGCGTATGGCGAGAACAGTTAATATGAACATATAGAAGATGCCGGTCTTGCCGGCATTAGTAGCGAGAATGGCGACAATATTGACGCCGTCGAGCAATTGACAGACACACGTGAGTTGGTCATCGTGTGGGATTATATGTTCTGGTAGGCAGTCGGCTAGTATTTTTGAGACGAGAGTCCTTCCCGACGGGTTGCTGAAGGTGAAGTGCGAACCCATCGGGAAGATGGTGGCGGTAGACAAGCAAGGTGGGACCGATGCGCGACTTTGCGCGCGCCGCGGCTTGTGACACATCTCGTTTACTTTACTCACGGCTTACGACAGCTCCGTTGACAAATCTACGCGTCTTTCTAGCTCATGTGATCGCGTCCCCCATCAATTTCTGAGCACCGGTTCGACCGGGCGAACGAAACTCAGGCTAGTCTTGATCCGCTGCGCGGGGTGCCAAGTTACTTTCACTGAATGTCTGCTATTTTTATCTGGCGTACACTAAGCGAGGAGTATAAGTCGTAGGAGAATTCAGCTAGTAGCCTGTGCTTTGAGAAATATTCACATGGGTAAAGGGATATCGCGGTGTGAAGTCATCGTACAGGAAGCTGTTACTGCTATATGATCGAGTCTCAAAGAAACAAGACGGTATCACGGTGTCGGGGGAGGTATCGCAAGTGCAGGAAAGGATTTAACGGGTTGAATCCAGTGTATCAAATTGGTGTGGGTTCAGGAAGGAGGGCGTTGCTAGGCTGAGAGAAGTGGACACGTTGAGTTCACATAGTCGACCTGGGTTTTCTAGACGGGTTGAAGCGTCTGACGTAGCGGTAAGAAAAGGATCCCTGCAGACGGGTGAAGAACAAGGGACTCACGTCGCAAGGGCTTCGACAAGGCGCTGCATGCCCATCATAATCTCAGCGGGTTTATCGTCCACCGCGAAGATTGCATCCAATCTCTCTTCATGATGCAGCGGGCTCCAAATTGTTTGCTTGATGAGAACAGACGCGACGTTGGAAAAGGACCGCACCCGGTGAAGCAGACGTAGCAGCTGTTGGAGCTCCGCAATCCGGGACATTGTCTGCGAAGAAGTGTCGTGAAGAATCAGGTCGTGAAGTCGGTGCATAGTGACTGAGCAACTGAGGTACGATGACGGGAGCGATAATGCGTATAGCGCCGGCGCGATGTTGCCAAAGAGCTCCAGGGTACCGACGTTGGGGAAGCAAGCGAAGATAGCGGGGAAAGCCAAGTCCACAAAAGCGCCATTGCGAGGTCTGACGTCAGAGGAGCGGATTTGAAGATCCGCGACGGCATGCGGCGGTATGCAGCGAGAAAGTTCTACGAGGACATCCGAGTAAGAGAGATGATTGCGAGAGTGAACATGGAGCGTGAGGCGCGGGTGCAGCGTCACCAGATTTGTGGACGTGTCAGTTGACGGAGACAGGCATTGAACCATGATAGCGCCTTCCTGAGAGATGGGCCAACGTATTTGCATGCGGACGCTGCTTACGCCAAAATCACCGTCATCTCTGAGGTGACGGGTCACAACTTGTGCCAGGTCCGGCCAAGCTTGTTGGTCACGTTCGGATTCGACGAGGCAGCGAGTGAAGACGGTCGCGCTCTCAGGAATAGACAGCGAGCCTAGGAACGTCGCCAATGCTGCTCCTCCGGCCCAAAGAACGGTCAAAACTTGTAACGCGTCGAGCGGTACGCGGGTTGGAATTGCGTATTCACCCTTGAGAAACGTCGAGGGTATGCTGGTCGGCGGCGGTAGGTTGTGATAAACGTCTTCGGCGTCATAAAGCCGGTCGAGTTTCAAGATACGAAGGAACGGAACGTGGGCCAGCGATTGGATGAGATCCATTTGGTTCCGAACGCAGTGAAGCTGAAGTTCTTGCAGGCTGGCTGCCATTCTGGTCGCGAGGAGGTGTGTATGAGTGAGGATCCGTAGAGTGCGGAGGGATGGTAAGCGAGAGCACCCTAAGGTCCTCTGGTCGATTGTGCTGTCACATGGGCGTACATCGCAGTAGGGCGCGGACGAACTCAATACCAGGGTGTGTAGGCGAGGGAACGACATTTCAGGCCTCGAGAACGGGATTGCAACCCGGGCACGCCAGCCAAAGACGCACAGCGACTCGATCCTATCTTGAGTAGACACAAGCTTGTATAGCGTCATACGATGGTTCTCATCCGCAGAGGGGTGCGCTATATTGAGAGAGATGGGTTGATCCTTGGAACGCTCGAGCAGAAGCTCTACGAAGTTGCCGGACCGGGCAGAACAAGGTATCTTGTTCCAGACAATCCGGCTGAATACACGCGCCAACATGACCTGCCGCCAGCGATGGCAGACTCCCATGATGACAAGAGCCTGGTCGATGCGCTTCCAGTGGACCGTATCAGGCGCAAAATCGCCTACGTTGAAACTGGATAGCGCGTGCACGAAGATTTCCGCGAGCATTTCGGTTGGGAGACGTCCTATTCCGTCGTAGGGCTCTCCCTGAAGCACAGTGTAGCGCAAGTGAGAGCCAGAGCAGACGCAGCCCTCCGAGAGGTCGTGATTACAGATGTCCCAATTCGGCTGTGGGGACGTAAATAGCGACAGTGCCGAACTGATGCATTCTTCCATTGGTAGTCTCATGGCGAGGTACGATGGGCACGGCGGGATGAAACGGCCTGTAAGGATGCCTGGGTCAGAGAAAGATATTTGTGAACCAGGAAGAAGTATTACTGTGGTGGAGGTATCGCGTTGGTATCACGGGCAACGCTGATGGCGGTTCCGGCGGACGTTGGAAACCGAACTTCCGCAGATCGGTACATATC
>UWZB01000194.1:0-16065 GCA_900536885.1 Peniophora sp. CBMAI 1063 | reverse complement strand
ACACACGTGAGTTGGTCATCGTGTGGGATTATATGTTCTGGTAGGCAGTCGGCTAGTATTTTTGAGACGAGAGTCCTTCCCGACGGGTTGCTGAAGGTGAAGTGCGAACCCATCGGGAAGATGGTGGCGGTAGACAAGCAAGGTGGGACCGATGCGCGACTTTGCGCGCGCCGCGGCTTGTGACACATCTCGTTTACTTTACTCACGGCTTACGACAGCTCCGTTGACAAATCTACGCGTCTTTCTAGCTCATGTGATCGCGTCCCCCATCAATTTCTGAGCACCGGTTCGACCGGGCGAACGAAACTCAGGCTAGGAAGATCCCGCGACCCGGAAATAAGGTGATAACAATGCGGTGCAGGGATTCGCCGTCGTCCTCAGGCTTCCATCTCGACGACCAGTCCGCATATCGTATGCGAGCACGCTCAACGTGATGAATCAATATATCGTCATGCAATACATCTACACTCTAAGCGAGGAACTATGATAACAAGGTATACCGTATACACAGTGACATTTTACTTCTCTCTATTCCTCCGATACACGATAGCGAAGTCCGTGCGGCCAGCGAACGAGTGAACACACTCAGAAGGCCTTGAGGATGGGCGAGACAACCTCGCCGCCCTTCTTCTTGTAGAATTCGACGACCTTCTTGCCGACCGAGGCGATGTCTGAGAACGATCGTGGATCAGTAACGATACGCAGACAAGATCGAGCAGGGGAGTATACGTACTCTCGCCGGTGATACCGAACTTCTTGTACACCTCCTTGTACGGGCCAGAAGCGCCGAACGTGTCGATACCGTACTGCTCGTGCGAGTACTTGGCCCAGCCAGCGGTAGAAAGCGCCTCGAGCGACAAGATGGGCGCACCAGAACGGAGCACGCTCAAGCGGTACTCCTGCGGCTGCTGGTCGAACACGAGCCAGCACGGGATCGAGACAACACGCGTCTTGATGCCCTCAGCAGCGAGCTTGCCAGCAGCCTCGAGCGCGATGGACACCTCGGAGCCAGCGCTGACGATCGTGAGCGCCTCGCCCTCCTCCTCGTGTACGACGTAGCCGCCCTTGGTGGCCTTCTCGATAGTCGACGCCTCGAGGTTCGGCAGGTTCTGGCGGGAGAGCGAGAGGATCGAGGGCGTGCGCTTGCTTGTCAATGCGACGTAGTATGCGGCGCTCGTCTCGTTTCCGTCTGCGGGCCTCCAGAAGGCGCAGTTGGGCAACGAGCGGAAGTGGATGCCGGTCTCGATCGGCTGGTGGGTAGGGCCGTCCTCGCCGAGACCGATGGAGTCGTGTGTCGCGACCCAGATGACCTGGTGACCGCTGAGCGCGCTCAGACGAACAGCGCCGGCCGCGTAAGAGACGAAGTTGAGGAAGGTCGCGACGAAGGGGATGATACCGCCGTATGCGTGCAGACCGTTACCGATGGCGCCCATGGCGTGCTCACGGACACCATAGCGGATGTAGGTACCGGTGTAGTCGCCGAGGCCGGTGCTGGGCGGTTGGAAGTCGACGACGCCCTTGACGCGCGTCAAGTTGCTGCCTGTCAAGTCGGCCGAGCCACCCATGAGGTCGGGAAGAACGGGCGTGATAGCAGTGAGAACGATCTCGGAGAGCTTGCGCGAAGCCTGTGCAGCGTCCTTCGCGGTATATGTCGGGAGCTTGGACTCCCAGCCCTTCGGCAGCTCGCCGGCGATGCGGCGGGTGAGCTCGGCATGCTCAGTCGGGTACTTCTTGCCGTACTCGGCGAGGAGAGACGTCCACTTGCTCTCGAGGTCCTTGCCGCGCTTGCCGATCTCGCCCCAGGTGGAGTAGATCTCGTCTGGGACGTAGAAGGACTGGTCCTGCGGGAAGCCGAACTTGCTCTTGAGCTGCGAGATGTCATCGGCCTTGAGCGCTAGATTGTATGATATGCGGGTCAGTGACGCGGTGTGGTGACTTGTAATTGTACGCACGCGAACCGTGGACACCGTGGGTGCCCTGCTGCTTGGACCCGAAGCCGATCGTGGTGCGAAGGCGAATGAGGGTAGGCTTGTTCTTCTCCTTGCGAGCCTCTGCGATGGCGTTGTAGATGCCCTCGAGGTCGCTGTGAAGGGTTGTGGTCAGATAGAGAACATATGATAGACGAGGACTGTCTTACCTGTCACCGTTGTCTACGTGAAGGACCTGCCAGCCGTAGGCGAGGTAGCGCTGCTCGACATTCTCGGTGAACGCGACGGCGGTGTCACCATCGATGGAGATATCTGTAGAGAAGATCAATACGGAGCGGTGCATAGATCGACCAGCGCGCTTACGGTTGTCGTCCCAGATGGCAATCAGGTTGCCAAGCTGGAGGTGACCGGCAAGGGAGCAGGCCTCGCCAGAGATGCCCTCCATGAGGCAGCCATCACCGAGGAAGACGTAAGTGTAGTTGTCGATGAGATTGAAGCCGTCCTTGTTGTAGAGGGCGGCGAAATGTGCCTGTGCAATGGCGAGACCGACGGCGCTTGAGATACCCTGGCCGAGAGGACCGGTAGTCAACTCGATACCTAAACGTTGGGCGCGCGTTTAGGGACCCCGCGAAGATCAGATTTGGAGTAAACTTCGCGTACCATCGGTGTGCCCTGCCTCGGGGTGACCAGGTGTCAAGGAGCCGATTTGACGGAACTGCTTGAGGTCCTCCAGGCTGAGCTTGAAGCCCATGAGGTGGAGGGTAATGTACTGAAGAGCGCAGCTGGCGACTGCGGTTTAGGGCCACAACAGCGGGGAAGTAGCACATGGCACACTCACGCATGACTATGGAAGGCACATCAGACATCTCTTAGGCGGTATACACGCATGTCAATGGACTTACCCGTTCGAGAGCACGAAGCGATCACGGTTAAACCATTTTGAGCTCTTCGGGTTGGTGTTGAAGAAGCTGTGTGGCGCGTTGAGCTGCGCATTCTTGCACTCGACGAGATCGTCGCATCGCTCGAACTCACCGCGTGAAGAGGACGTGCGCGACGGGTGCCATGCCCATGGGAGCACCTACGACCGCCCGGGTAAGCTCGGGTTTCGGGGCCAAAACGGAAGGTTGAAGAGAATCGGCGCAAGTCTTACCTGGGTGACCAGAGTTGGCCTTGCCGACGACATCGGCGGCGAGGGTGCGGATCGTCGCAATGGACGCCGCGTCTGAGGGTTGTGCGGTGAAGGACATGGGGGGCAGGGGGCGGTAGTGGTCGCTGAACAAGCGAGGGTGAGGATTTATACTCCGGCCGGGACAGGTCGTGCGCCTCTACGGGGCGGCACGCCGGCCCGAACCCCAGAGGCGCGCAGCTTACACGAAACTGACTTTCGACCCTGACGTCCGTCTCTCCGCCAGCCCACCTCTTCCCGACCATGCACCCACAGGCCTCTGAAAAGCGAATAGGTGCGGTTCATAATTGTCAGTAGGCGCTCACGCGCTTATGCCATCTTCCCAGCTTGCAAGGATTTCTTCGAGGCACTGGAGGCTTGCCACGCAATAGCGTGGAAGAGGTACACGGGATGGTGTAATACGGACAAGAACAATCTGAACAGGTGCCTGCATGGCGAAGTGAGTCGGTACGTGCGTCTGTTTCATCATGCGCTGATGCGGCAGGGTGCATAGTCCGTGAAGAACGCGACACGGAATAGGGAGGATGCGAAAGTGCGCAAAGCAAAGGCCGAGAAGGCGAAGCAGGATCTTGCAGAGGCGCTATCATGACTTCCCTGTCTTGTTGCTGTAACTACACCGACTCGGCGTTGAATTCACACTTGCTTGCTTCTGGTTCGCAAACACCCTGAGCCCGCGGCGGATCTCAGCTATTCGGGATGAGGCGTTTCCCAGTCCTTACACGGCAATGCGTCCCATGTGCATCTGCATCTATCTGCATTCTCCTCCGTCCTTGCCTTCCTCATCCGGGCTGCAGGCCTCAGCGCTTTGACGCTCATCGTCGCGTAAGCATCAGTCCAAGCTCCGTAATACGGGCGCTACTCTCTTTGATGGGACGTATGACCAACTGTGGTAAGCGTATGTAACCGCCAGGGCAGTATACCTCCCGAGCGGTCCTCCCGCGACCCCCATGAATCATTGAACCGTGCCGAGATCGCCAAAGCTTCTTGCCCGATCCAACAACCACTGTCATTGGCGAGGTCACGACGCGGGTGCTGTGGGTTCTGCAGCTGACGTCCCGAGCAACCTCCGGGCCAGTATAAGGGCTATGGGTTGCGGCGACGCTTGACAATCCGCTCTTCAACGAACCCATGTCTAGCGCAGAGAAGACCGTTCGAACCTGGCTGATCACCGGGTAAGCCCGCGACGGAGGACGAGCCACACGAATCTCCTTTTCCGGAGAAGCTCGCTCATACTAATGCCGCGCTCTCCGAAAGGGCCAATCGCGGCATCGGACTCGAATTCGTGCGCCAGCTGCTCTCCGACCAATCCAACGTCGTCCTCGCGACCTGTCGCAACCCTGACGCAGCGACGGATCTCAAAGCACTTGGCAAAGCAGCACAAGGCCAGCTACACGTATTCGCGCTCGACACCGCTGATTCGACGTCCATATCGTCTGCGCCGGAACATGCTCGCGCGGCATTGGGCGAGCGAGGGCTTGACTACCTACTGTGCAACGCCGCTGTCGTAAGATAGGCGTATCCTGTGGCGTGCGCGCTATGGCAACTGACCCGTTTCACCTTGTGCGCGCACAGAACCTCGGTAGCGACGATTCCGTTATGGAGATGTCTGCGGAGGACATGACCCGCTCGTTTGCCGTGAACGTCGTCGGGCCGGCGCTTCTCGCACAGGCCTTCGAGCCGCTGCTTGAGCGGCCCGGCGCTCGCGGAGTGATCATGAATATGTCCAGTGGGCTCGGCAGTATCGGACTTGATTGTGGACCGAAGTGCCCTTCGTACAGCATCACGAAAGCGGCGTTGAACATGCTTGTGAGTCGCACCGTCAGCTAGAGCAAATGGCTTTACTGATGAAGGATGTAGGCGTATAAGCAAGCCAAGGAGAAGCCATCTCTCATCTCTTTCGTGATAGATCCCGGTTGGGTGAAGACTGGTACGTTCTCGCTATCATATATGCATTTGCAAGAACTGATTGTGGGTCAGAGATGGGCGGCGAAGGCGCTGTACTGGAACCCGAGGAGAGCGTTGGAGGACTACTGAAGGTGCTGAAGAGTGCGGACAAGAGTACCTCTGGCAAGTTCTTGCGGTACACTGGCGAAGAGTTGCCCTGGTGAGAGCATGCACGAAGTACAGCAAGTATACAGTATATACGATTACAATGGCGGTTTCGCGCATATCTATGCGAGCTTATGTACAACCTCTTTCTTGCCCTTCTCTACAGACGTGCTGGCCGTAGCACCGTTCGAGATGCTTGCGAGCGTCGCACCACCCTCAATCGTCACCTTCACCTCAGCACCTTGCCTCCTCACAACCGCCTTCCCAGCGTATTCATTCCCAGCGCCTGTAGGCAGGTCAACAGTAGCCTCCTTACCCTCCGCAAGTTCGAACACAGCAAGTTCGACCTCCTCCGCAAGCGCGTAGTCCGGCCGACGCTTGCCCGCGGGACCGAGCGGCAGCACGGTGCCTTCGCGGGCCCACACAGGGATGTCGTCGAGTGAAACAACCTCGCGTATCCAGCGCGGACCCTCGACGACGCGCGAGCGGTCGAAGAAGTTCGTCCAGCGGCCGGCGGGGAGGTAGTACTCACTTTCTTCGCCTTGCGGTACGAAGACGGGTGCGACGAGCAGAGAGGGGCCGAGCATATATTGCATGTCGAGAGTGTGTGTCGTCCTGTCCTCGAGGAACTCAAGGAACATCGCGCGCTGCAGTGGTGCACCAGTATGAACGGCCTTGAGCGCCTATATGATTATGGTCAGTCCTGAGACTGGGTGCGGATGCAGAGCTGTAGGTAGACGTACCAAGTCGTAGAGGTATGGCATCAACCTATGCTTCGCATCCAAGAACTTCGCCATGTTCTGCGCTGCCGCCTCGCTGTAGTTCCACGGGACACGGTACGAGATCGAGCCATGCAGACGCGAGTGCGAGCTGAAGAGCCCGAATGCGACCCAGCGCTGGTAGATTTCCTCTGGCGGGTGACCTTCGAAGCCGCCGATGTCGTGACTCGAGAACGCGAAGCCGGATGTTGTCAAGCTCAGCCCGCCGCGCAGGGTCTCTGCCATGGCTTGGAAGGTCGATTCGCAGTCGCCACCCCAGTGCTAGGATCAAGGTCGTCAATGCACAGTCGGCAGTGAAGTTGGTGAAAGCGACGTACAACGGGCATGCGCTGGCCGCCTGCATGAGCAGCACGCGCGAAGAGAACGGCTTGGCCTTCACCGCGCCGGCGCTTGATCAAGTTGAACACGATCTCGTTGTACTGCGTCGCGTAAAGGTTGTGCATGCGGTACGGATCCGAGCCATCATGGTATACGATGCCGGTGTGAGGGATGCGCTCAGCGACTGTAGGCCTCGGTTAGATCACGTTTCGCGTATGAAAGGTTGGAGAGCGCATACAGTCGGTCTAAAGCCCGGCATCAGTATGGGCGCATCGCAGAGGAGAGATCGGCACGCACCTTGAAGCTATCGACCCCAAGGTCCATCAAATGCTCAAGCTTCTCCACATACCACTTCTCTGCCGCAGGGTTGGTGAAGTCAACGATAGCCATCCCAGGCTGCCAGAGATCCCACTGCCACGGCCGACCATCGGTCCGCTTGAGGTAGTAGCCGTTTCTGGCGCCCTCCTCGAACAGAGGCGAAAGTTGCGAGATGTACGGGTTGACTGTGCAGTCTCATCAGTATGTCAGATCACTAAGAGCGGTGGTCAACGTACTCCAGACGCAGACTTTGACGCCGTACTCCTGCTTGATGCTAGCAAGGTACTTCGCGGGGTCGGGGAAGGTATCGGGATCGAACGTGAAGGAGCACCACTCGAGCTTCTTCATCCATAGACAGTCGAGATGTAAGACGCTCACGTCACATTGACGTTCGCGCATGCCGCTCAGGAAGGAAGATACGGTCTTCTCGTCGTAGTTGGTCAGGAATGAGGTTGAGAGCCAAAGTCCGAAGCTCCAGGAGGGCAAGAGTCTATGCGGGGTAGTCAGCGAGTGGTATCGGCGCATCAAGTATACGAATGTACGCGGGACGTCCGGTGAGACGCGTGTACCGCTCGAGAATCTGAAGCGGCGTCTCGCCGTAGATCAAGAAGTACTCGAGCGACTCGCCAGCCACGCCCATCGCAACACGGCTGACCAGTCCTGAACCAACCTCGAACTCAACTTCTCCAGGGTGGTTGACGAATACGCCGTAGCCGCGGTTCGTGATGTAGAAGGGGACGCTCTTGTATGTTTGATCGGAGCTTGTGCCTCCATCGCGGTTCCATACGCTGACCGATTGACCTACGCCTCTTCAGTATGATACAGCAGCGTAAGGTGGCGGGAGACTCACCGTTCTTCACAAACGCGCCAAACTGCTCTCCCAGCCCATACACCAACTCTCCCGGAGACAAGTCAAGCTCAGCACTCGCATACCGCACAGTAGTCGGCAACACCGCAGGCAACGGGTTCGAGTCAAATTGATCTGTCAAGCAAGACGAGTTCGCAGCCGTATTCTGCGTCCACTTGTACGGCACATCGAAAAGGCCATTGTACTTCTTCCCCGCACCAGTGAGCTTGCGACCCTTGGGGTCTTTGAACGTCAACGAGTAGGGCTCGCTGCCGATTTCGAGTGTCAAGCCGCCGGTGGTGAGAGTGTGGACGGCTGGTGCATCGTCTGAAGTTTTTAGTGTGCCGAGCTGAGCATCGCGGATCGGGGGTGCGTGCGCGTCGGGGAAGAGCGCGATGTTGGCGGATGTAGAGGGTTCGTAGAAGTGTTGCATGCGCACGCCGATGATGCCCTCGCTCGGCGAGTATACGCGCACCTGAAGGAAGGGTCCTGTTGCAATGTTAGTGCCATGCGGCCAGACCTCGACGATGGTGAAGGCGTACCACCGAGAGTGTCTCCAAGCCACTTGATAGCCTTCGTAGAGACATGTAGATCGTACCCGTCGTCCTTCACAGAGGTATTGATGACCTGAACACCAGGATACGACTTGACGCCCTCCTTCAACCTCCAAAATCCGTCCTTGAAGCGCATATTGTCGGCTGTAAAGTGAAGATCAAAGCAAGCTGAGGGAGAAAAGCGGAGAAGTTCTGCGCGTCGGGCGAGTAGATATACCACTGTATGGTCCGTGCATGCTCACAGGCACCGTACAATGTCTCGTAGCCCGAGGATTCTCCTGGGCAGGTACTGTAGAGCAGGGCTCGCAGATGACGGGTTCATTAACGGACCGCTGGGCGCTCGGCCCGGGCGTTTGTTCGGAAGAGGCGAAGTTCACGGAACTAGGAAAAGCCACGAATATCCTCGGATATGCAGAAATGGGTCTCTGGGAAAGCTGTAGCAGGATATTTTCAATCATGGCGTATATGATCTGCGCTTCATGTCCGGTACTCGGTTGGCATGGTGGACGAGAGCAGGCAACGTTGACAGAGAGGACGCGGCGGCGGCTACCTCCTTCACGGTGCGGGCCGAACATCCGAATAATCGCCACACCTGCAAACTTTTTGGCGCCTGCATTCATGAGCAGCGATGAGCTTGTTACAGGCTGTGGCGAGCCAGCTTGACGTTGAACGCGCATGTATCAAGGATACATTGGCCCTATCAAAGGGTCGTCGACCCGCGACGATGCTCCATTCGAGTTTGCCTGGTAACCCGTCGAGGACCTGCACAGTTTACTCGAAGGAGTAGTGGGATGATGCCCAAGACCATATGGCATGATAAGGAGACCAGAGCGATTGTATGCCAGCACATAGTATCTACTTGAGACCTTGACTATAGTCCCACGAGGACTACACGTAGAGATGTAGCCAGTTCACCGTCGATCGATCGACGAACTCCCCGCGACCGCATGCACATCTGTTCCTGATGGCGGAAGACGCCTGAAGGGTACTTTCTTCTCAAAAGAGCATCCTCGATGCCTACAGCAGGCCAAAGATCGCCGACAGAAGTTCTTCCAATCACACCGACAAACGTCCATCGAAGATTCGAACACATCCGTTAATCTATTCATGCGATTTTTACAGTGGTATACATCTTCTCCGTCGATACACGAGGCGAACGCACGTTCGCTTACTCGAAGATCCAAGCGGCCTGGGCCGACTCGTACTGGACGATACCCTCGGGGAACCAGCTGCACGGAGGAAACGCGTGTTAGAGACGCGCGATCGGTGTGCGCAAGGTGAGAGTGGGACGTACAGAGCGATCTCCTTCTCGGCGGACTCGACAGCGTCGGAGCCGTGGCAAATGTTGCGGCCGACAGCGAGAGCGTAGTCGCCACGGATGGTGCCTGTGATGTGTAGATATATAAGATACTACTCGTTGCAGCCCGATGAAAGTCATCGTACCGGGCTCAGAGGCAAGCGGGTTGGTGGCGCCGAGCATCTTGCGGCCGGTCTTGACGGCATCAAGGCCCTCCCAGACCATGGCGACGACGGGGCCGGAAGCCATGTACTTGATGAGGCCGGGGAAGAAGGGCTTGCCCTTGAGGTCGGCGTAGTCTATTTGAGATGACGATCAGCACTCATCGCCGGCGTAGATCTCGAGCAAAGACGCGACTTACGCTTCTCGAGGTGGTCGGGGGTGGCGTGGACGAGCTTGAGGGCGATAAGCTTGAAGCCACGCTTCTCAAAGCGGGAGATGATGTCGCCGACGATACCGCGCTGGACGCCGTCGGGCTAGACGCGTAGATCGGATTGAGCGACGCGTTTACTTATCCTATCGAAGAGCGCGTTCTTACCTTGACCATGATGTAGGTGCGCTCCTTGATGTTGGCCATTGTTGAGAGAGGTGGTGAGGGTGGTGGTGGTAAAGGTGAGAGGGACGGTGGTGAGCTACTGGGCGATCTGGAGAGAAGGTAGATATTTAAGAGGAGGCTCAACGAGGCCAGTGCCAACGCGACCGCAGCGAGTTTTGAGCTTCGCATATCTCCGAATCGCGGTCACGGTTGCCGCGACGTGCAGAAAGTCGAAGAAAAAGTCTGCGCGCGCGGCAGGATTCGAAGTCGGCGCGTCAGACCGGATCCCGGGCGCACCCGCGCTCGCGGTCCAACTGGTGTCCCGCCATTTGTCTCCCGACCACCACTGCACGACGCTCGTCGTCCCCCTCACCACTCTTACTCTACTCGGAAAATAGACCGCCCATCATGAACCAGGGTCTCTCGCTCGCGCCCTATATTATGAAGAACATGCCTTCGCTGGCAAAGTCTCTGACTGGCGTTGGCGCGACGTACGCGAACGTCGCTGGCTGGCGCAAGTGGGGCTTGAAGTACGATGACCTGCGTGCGTACATATTTCCAGTACGAAATAGAACGAAAGTGACAGCTGTATAGTTGTTGAGGAGATTCCGACTGTCCAGAAGGCGCTTGACCGCCTGACGGAGCAGGAGTTCTACGACCGCGCCTACCGCATTCGCAGGGCGCAGCAGGCGGACGTTGTGCACAAGGAGCTGCCGAAGGACCAGTGGATCAAGGCCGAGGAGGTATGTCTTACCATACATCCTGTTCTGAATATGAACTGACTGTGCTGAACAGGATGTTCGCTACCTCACACCACATGTCGAGAAGGCAGAGGCCGAGATTGAGGAGAGGAACAAGTGGGATACTCTCGAGGTCAAGCGCCTGTAGATTTTGGGCTCCTAGAGTGTGTACTGGCATATCTATCCTTCTAATTCCAGGCGGCTAGCGTCGCTTCATCCATTCCTGTTGAATGACCTGCAAGTCTCCCGACGCATGACTCTCGGCAAGCGTACACTCGAGTTGGCACTGACTGGTTTAGCGCTCGTGATATTCGCGAAATGCAACTCCTCACCTGAATATATTCTTCAGCGGAAATCCAAGCCTACAACTCAACTTGCATAAGGTGAGACTCTTCCTCGATGTCTATCACCCAATCGTCCCGTTCTTCATGTGATGAGAAAGAGTGTTACACTCGATTTAACCCAGCTCGTTGAGGCGGGAGTAACGCCCCAATACGCCCTTGAGATATACTTTCCCTCTGACCTCCTCGTTCCGCTCTCCGCTTTTCAATACGCAATCGCTGATGCATACTCCTATCCAGGTTAACTTCTACGACCTATACACTGCACTCAGTCGGCGGCTGTATGTACGCGCGGGTGCCGCGTTGTAGCGCATTGTGCCCGAGATCTCCGACCGGAGAACGGAGTCGAGAGCAGAAATAGCACCCCTTCTCCACTGTAGCCCAGAACCCGATGTTCACTCTAGCGCAGGCAATATACAATGAGAAGCACCTTCACGGAACAGCCGCTTACATACTCACCAGCACTGGCTAGAACCCGACAACTGCGCATCCATACCTGCACAGTCGAGAAGTATGAGAACCTGCTCGTATCCTGTGCTCAACAGCGCACGGGATTATATCGGATGGTTTTGACCTCGCCGGATGTATGATGCGCGTTACGGCCAGCTTGCTGCCGTCGATGTCGCCCCGACTTCTTTGCTGTCCGGTCCCGCCTCCGCAGCTGCGTCCGCAGTACCCGACGCCCGGAGTGTCTGTGCTCTTTCTGCTATGACAGCATTGTAGGCGGTTACCTTAAGAAGCGCGGCGTATAATCTCTACGCAAATCATCCGCCTACTCTTCATGCGCTCCTCACTACGGTCTACGGTACTGTCCGCCGCCGCTGTTGCTTCGACTGCTTCAGCGGCACCCGAGCGTCCCCTTCGCCCTCGGGATAGCAGCAGCGCCTGCTCAGATCTTGCCACCAGCATCCCCACCATCCTCTCTAACATCACGATCTACGCCGCCGAAGACGTCACCGCCAACCAAACCTTCACCGCGCTCGGCAACAACCTCACCGCCACGACCGACTACTGCCGCTTCGGCGCGAACGTCACCACGTCCGATGTTTCTATGTTCACCTTCGAGCTGTACATGCCCCACGAGTGGGATGGCAGGTTCTTGATGAATGGGAATGGAGGTGATGCGGGGAGTGTGCAGGTTAGCGATATGAATACGCTTGTGGGGGCGTATGGGATTGCGACTGCGTCGACGGATACGGGCCATAACTCGACGGCTGCTGATGATGGGTCGTTTGCGAGGGATAATTATGAGTCTGCTATTGACTTCGCTTACCGCTCTGTGAGTATCTGTTGTCAAATCCACGCATTGCGTTCGAGTGCTGATTGGCATTTGCCAAGGTCCATCTCACGACGGTATACTCCAAGTCGATCATCGCGGAGTACTACAACCAGTCTGTCTCGTACAGCTACTTCAGCTCGTGCTCGGGTGGAGGACGCATGGCGTGGAAGGGTGTGCAGATGTACCCCGAAGACTGGGATGGTGTTATTGCCGGTGACCCTGCTATGTGGACGCCGCGTCTGGACGGCCATCAGTACTGGTACGATCTTCGTCTCGGCACACAACCTCAAGGCGCTGATACCTCTGCAGGCGCAACATGTTCGTCAACTACTATGGTGCACCCGGCTACGTCTCCGCCACCCAATTTTCCCTCATCAACCAAGAAGTCTTCCGCCAATGCGACGCCGACGACGGTCTTGTCGACTACATTATCACCGAGCCATCACGCTGCCACCCAGACTACTCGACGTTCTCGTGCTCCAACACCACCTCGCCGTTCTTCAACTCCAGCACCTGTTTGAGCGACGAGCAGATGCAGACGTTCATCACCTTGTACTCGGACTGGCACTTTTCGGACAACGGAGAGTTGGCGTTCCCCGCGTATCTTCCGGGTACTGAGGCGCAGATGGGACAATCGGCTGGTGGAAGTCCGAGTGGGAATACCGGTGGATACTTTGACGTGCGTACCACCTGAGCGAAGTGATGATAGAGGCTGATAAGCTGCTGCAGTACCAGGTCCTGAACTACACCGACTATATCGAGCCCGCGTTCAGCGGCAGCGCGCCTATCCAGATCAACGGCACCAATGTCACGCTCGCACAGCTTGAAGCCATCGTCCGTCTTGCGTGAGTACTACGCATATCTCTGTGTCAAACGGCTTTCTGACATGATTTCCAGCGACGAGATCAACCCGGCGTCTAATACGGCCATGGACCCCGATATCTCCGGCTTCTTGAACCGCAGCGGCAAAGTCATCCACTACCGTCCGTCGATTTGCGATCCCCTGCCGAATTATCAATCTTCTGACGTGTTCGTGATACAGACGGTGCTGCAGACGGCAACATCCCTACTGGAAGCTCGCTCGTGTACCGCGATCGTATGCTGTCGAAGATGGGCGATGCCGCCACGGACGGATACCGCTACTACCAGGTCGACGGTATGCATCACTGCAGCGGCGGCGTCGGCCCGGTGAACTGTAAGCCCGGTTCCTTCATGAATGCTTTAGCCTAAAACTGACGTTCTGTTCTTGTACAGTCGGCCAGTCCGATGGCAACTCATTGTACCCGATGGACTCCAAGTACGACGTCCTCGGCGCCGTCGTTGCCTGGGTGGTGCGTCCGATCTCCCAGTCCTTCTCGTACTCTCTTAACACACTTCTCCTACAGGAGAATGGCACCGCACCAGACTATCTAATCGGCGCCATGTACGAAACCGACGACTACCTCAACACCGCGCTCGGCACGTCAGTAGGATACGCATTCGCAGCGGGCGGAGGCGACTCTTCGTCGACGCAAACGGTCAACTTTACGCGTAAGATCTGTCCGTACCCGCTCGTGGCAAGGTTTACGGGTGGGGACTGGAGCACGTATGAGAGTTTCGTGTGTAATTGAGCCTGAGTGGGTTGTGGAGGGTGTAAATGCAGACGTTTGACGGGCTTTGTGCTTGTTCTGGTGTTGATTGTTATACCTTATACTCGATGAATACTGTTTGCCTTCACCATGCGGTGTCAGGCGTATCGCCAGCCCGACTATCCAATACCCACGAGCCGCATGCATCAATGCGGTGGTGTCGCTTAGCGTCTCAAATCACTCGGATAGCAAACCGCTTTCAAGAGGTGCATGCAGGGACGACCCACAGACCAAGAGTTCAAAGGTTCAACAAGGACCATCAATATATGTACGAAGATACATAGACAAGCGCCGATACAAGATGTAAGCGGAGAGGAGACGAGGCCGCGCGTACCCATATGAGACGCCCAGGGTGCGCCTCAGGGATGAAAGACGATCGTAACGAGCAGGGGACAAGCTACGACCACCAAAGCGGATCCTCCTGCACATGGTGATCGAATGTTGCCGTGCCCGTTCGCCCAAGGGGACGCCGAAGCGCACGATGTCACGAAGCCGCTCCGGGGAGCGGCAACGTTTGGGAGAGTGCCATTCCAGTCGCGCGAGTGCGAGGGATCCAACCGCTACAGCTCCAGTGATGAACTGAAGTGTGCGAGCCCACAAGAGAAGTCCGTGGCAAAGGACCTCTCAGGCAGAAGACGATCGTAACGGGGAGAGGACAAGCTACGGTCACCAGAGCGGATCCTCCTGCTCTGACGATTGAGTGTTGCCGTGCCCGTCCGCCCAAGGGGACGCCGAAGCGCACGATGTCACGAAGCCACTCAACGAGGAGCGGCGACGTTTGGGAAAGATGGGAGCGCTGACTCCCAGCCATTCCATCCGTGTGAACACGAAGGATTCAACCCATGTGAAGCGTTCTTGGCTAAGGAACGCCTCAGGGCAGAAGGAGTCGTAGCGGGGAGAGGACAAGCTACGGTATCGTCATGGCGGATCCTCCTGCGCATGGTGAACCGAAGGTTGTCGTGCCCGCTGCCCGAAGGCACGCCGAAGCGCACGATACCATGAACCAACCCGCGTCTCGACACCAGACTCCCAAGGGAGTGAAGCGAGCAGGACAAGAGGCGGCGAAGGGAGATGGGGATTCAGACCGAGCGGCGGCAGTCGATATATATCGCGGTGTGTTGAATGTTTCAGCTACCGTCGAGTGAGACATTGGTCGTCACGTGAGTCTGTATATCGCTGTTTCAGCATTCCTTGTTTCGCGCACGCGCACAAGCAGCAGTACGGACACACGCCGCCTCCTCTTGAACGATCTCCAGTACCGGTCGACCTGCAAGCTTGGGATGTTATGTCGCGTGATCGCGACAGAGACGATTCGAGTTGCCAAGCGTTGTAGAAGCGTTGATTGCGCACTGCGCTGAGCAGCTGGTGGACTACGAAGATCGAAGCACTCTCATGTGCATGTCACGACTGGACTGTGAAGTAAGGAGTGGGCCATGGCGAGGGACTAGGATTGGGTGATTGAGTGTCCGTTCATCGTGGACGCTCAGGGCAAGGTGCGATGTGCCCAACACGACGCGCGGCGCAACGCGTGCACGCTCACCGCGTCTACCACTTTACGTCCATGGCTCATCCTTATGATGACGGCTATGTATCGACGGATTTCCTATATCTGACCAGTTCAGCGCTGCATCGCATTGTTATCTGTTTGTTTGACCTTCTCAGGAATGATGCCATTATCTCGTTCAACCGCCCGTCCTATGCCACTCACTGTCAGTACACGAGCAGTTTTGACAACCGATAGTTGCGTAAAGTGAGCCCTCCCGCCCGAGCCACCGGCACGGACGTCCAAGTCATACAGCTAATATACGCGCGTCTACCAAAGACAGTCTACCACGGGAACGAGAACGGAGGCAAGATTGCGAAGGTTTGGAAATGGTGTTTATTTCTCTACATATAATACATGGCAAGACATAGATAGAGCGTGCCAAGAAAATGAGATTACATTTACCGCCCAAGAAGTACAGTCCGCGAGATGAGTATGCCGGCAACGCTAACGAGGGAAGTCAGGATATGGTGTGGACGAGGAGGATAGTATGAGACGCACCAATCGCACGCCCAGCGAGTCGATGTGACGGGGCGCTGATGGAGAACCTACAACGAGAGGAAGTGAGCAAACAAGTAGAAAGCGGCTTGGGTCGCGGGAAGAGCGCGCAGACACGAGCGCCACCGTACAGCCAATATACAAGCCTCCTTCGTACAAGGACGAAGAAGGACACCGCTACAGCCCTTACGCTCTGGCAGGTGCGCACCGCGACGCTTACAAGCA
>UWZB01000193.1:0-42676 GCA_900536885.1 Peniophora sp. CBMAI 1063 | reverse complement strand
CCATCGACCCGGAAATAGGCAACGTATCTTCGTGGCGGCAGCCTGTCGTCCTCCTGCCATGTTGCAGAGAGGTGAGATCATGGCTACTGCCCCAAAATCACCTCGGTGTTTGCGGCACATTCGCTGCCGTCAATCTAGGGCGCAAGCTGGAGATCTGCAGGCTCACGGGCATGCTATACTGCCTATGCACTCGGGCGCACCACGCGCGGCGTGGTCTGGCGGCGTCCGAGCCACGAGTTGATGCATTGTCCTTGTTGATCCCGAGAGCATTTGAACCAATAGCTTTCGCCAACAGGTAATGTACCGCATAGCTTTGTTGATGAGGCGCTTGCGATTGACACGTAGACTTGTCTATCGCCACGCCGAAGTTGCTGTCGACCGGCTGACGAGCAAGCAAGTCAGAAAAGTTCGAGTCAAAGTCTGAGATCTGACCGTCAGTGCACGTCAATGACCAGCGATGACAGTCCGTGGTCGACAGCGACTCGTCAGTGACTGTCAGTGACGCCCAGTGACTATGGTACCGGTACCGGTGATGAGCAACGAAGGTCAGTTTGATGGTAGTCCGAGCGATGCAGTCAAGTGCTGTGCCCTTGACGACCACAATTTCTTCTAAGGTTGGGGGGCAATTGGCGAAGCTGTAGGCGCGACCGCGACAGCTAGGAGACCCCGCGATTAGGACGAGTTGGCGAACGAACATTCGTCAGGCAACACTGCATTTACAATGAGAGGATGTACATCTGAGTGTTTTAGCTACAGGAGATGGGGGGTAGAAGATAGGTACGTGTGTAGAGCACGAATCATCCGAAGGTAAGCGAGGACAGTGGAAGTCGAGAGCGAAGAGGCGCGATGCCAACGGCAGCGAGGTCAGTATACCGGGCCGGCCACTGCCGGCCACGGTCTGCCACGGTGCGGCGCGGCAAACCTCGTTCTTCAGCTTCAGCCTCCCCACAACTTGCCCTAGCGCATCACCTTGGACTGTTCATGAGCTCGGGAGTCTAAGCTGTATCCGAATTTTACGACTGCGAAGATACGCGGGAGGACGACAGGCTGCCGCCACGAAGATACGTTGCCTATTTCCGGGTCGATGGACATGCCCGAAGTGGAAACAATGGGCGAGGTGTATGTCNATCGTATCTCTTTGGGAAACCATCCCTACTATATTTAGTCCATAACACCCTTGTTTTCCCAGGAAATCAGGAGGAAATCAGCACACTTTTTCCAGACATATCTCCCTTGTCTTTCCGGACCAAAACACACCGAATCCCGGCAGTGGTTGTTGCGTGTGCTGCAGTCTAGACCGCGCCATGTCCATCTGTTATGTAACAATGCCATTTTTGTCGTGTGGTCACAAGAATAAACTATTGCGTGATTTGTCTCCAGTTGTCTTTGGCGTGACGGCCTCCAAGCGCGGTTGCGCAAGAACAAGTAATGTCTCGGTATATGCGGATCCTGTCTTCTCGCGTTGCGTCGCTGTGCAACCGGCTACAATTGAGCAATCATTTTGTAAATCGTTCTCGATGTGCGTTCAATGACGCTAGGGAAGTCTGGTTTCGCCTGAATAAAGGTCGGATCTAGAGGTACGCCCACCATTCTGTCTTAACTATAGAGTCTTACATGGCACACAGCTAACCTATTCTTTGCATGGTGCCCTCTTTGCGGGTGTACTCTCGTTCATTTGCGCAGGTGATCTCGGCCCATGCCAGCTCGCATCGCCTCAGGCGACGGATCCAAATATTCACTGCGCGTGCGTCAAGTGTAGGCATCTGTCAGGCATCCATCGCAGCAGGGTGAACGGCACGACGAGCTGGAGTAGCTGCGTACTGTGCAGCCAGATACCGGGGTGGAGATCGACCGAGGCGCTCAACGTGAGATATCGTTACGAGGTCTATATTCGCCATCGAGCTGTACGAGCTGAACTATGTATGCACCTCCGCAACCCGTTTGGTTTATCCTATACTGTCGTTTAAAACGAATGATTCGGCCTACAATACAACTCTACACTACAGCGGATCAAGTGAACCCTCATCGGCACGCGCCTCTTCATCTTCTCATTACAGATAACAGATACCCTACGCTTCGCACGCATCATCCCCTCACGAGACCCACAGCATCTGCCTACGGCACGCTCACCTGCCAGGGGCACATCTCACACGAGCCTGTCCCAAAAACGGCACTATACCCAGGCTGTCGTCCGGTCTGACCACAGGAACGCCACCAGTGCAGTTGCCCCCGGCCGGCCCCACTGTCCTCGTCCTGAATTAATTCTGACAATACTTTCCGTGCGGCGTGCGCTATGGGTCCATGCGATGCAGCCGTGCCTCGACGAGTACCCCAGTCGCTGTCCGGTCGATCTCATACGCAGCACCGGTGCAACCAGCTACGAGCTCTAGAGTCTAGATCGTCTAGACCTAAAACGCTTACCCCACCGCTCCCCCATGGCCACCGTCTCCAGCCAGCAACCGGGCGAGGCTCGAGGATTGCCAAAACACGGTCGCGAGGAAGGCAAAGGCTAAACGCAAAAGGGAGGATCGGCACGGTGGCCGGCGGCGAGAAGAAGCACCCGCGAGCGCGTGCGCATGACGTCACGCGTCGTACCGCGGCTCGCCGCTCAGCGCGGCTCGCGCCATCCTCGCGACGCGCGAGCAAACGCGTCGACACAGCACGCCGCGTGTCGCGCGATCTCCCTACCGTAGTCTCCGAATAAGCTGAAGACTCCAAAGAGGTACAGTCCGTAATAGACGTCTCAGAGGCAGAGGCTCTCGAAGCGCCGAGACACCAGGCTCGCAGGTCACGCCGTATCATCAGATGGCCCGTACGACTGTACCCCGCGACCGCAACCGGCCGAACCCCAGCGCGTTACTGCGCATGCATACAACCTGGCCCCCGCCATCGACGTGCGGGATGACGCCGCCCGCCGCCCGCCGCCCGCCGATCAGCGCCTGCATCTCGTGCGCATAGCGCGTGACCGTATATGCGCGCGGAAATAAGCAGGGCGCACGGGGCACTCGTATGCTGGGCCGTCTGAGTACATGATGTGGGGATCATGAGTGCGAAAGAATGGGGAACGATATGACGAGGAAAATGACGCGGTCAATCCACAGTGGGAATCCGGGTTCGGTGCTCTTTCGTGCGGCTTGCGTGAGGTGAGACGCGCGAGATTGCGAGTCGGGATGCAGCGCAGGATCGCCGTGCGCATAAGCCTCGCGGCGTGGCGGGATCTTCGCTTGTGAGGGATCCGACTGCAAACCAGGCTTGCATCGTACGTACGCCAACAGAAGACGAAAGAAAGGAAAAAAAGATCTGAAGATAACAGAAAGATCCCCGCGGCGGCGGCGAAGTGCGGTCTCACCAGAAATGAGATATGAAATGATTGACAGGCACTCCAAGAAAATCTCCACGCAAATGAAAGGGTCTGAGGGGCATAACAAAGGAATGCCTTTGTTCGTTTGTCTTAGGCTGATGGTACAGTAGGGTATTCCGCGAGACAACTAGCCAGTTCGTGTACTACGGGCGCCTTCCAGTCCAGTCCTGATTCTGAGACCCGAGAGAAATAGAGAGAAGAGAAAGATCCACTAGGTCCGGACAAGATATATGATATATGGGTTGCAAAATTGTGACTTCTTTTGTTTCGTTCGACTCGACTAGATTTCATGCGTGGAGGTGGGGTGGGGGTGTTTGAAATGCTATGCTAAGATTGGGATGGGGTTTGTGGCGTATGGTATGCGTAATTGGCCATGGAGAGCGGAGATGGGGGATGTACGACGTGGTAAGATATGCTGGCGTTCAAAGGTTCATGTTCGAAAACGAGCAGAGGGGGGATGCAAAACGGTAATGCTTTTGAGAAAGGACGAAGATATGTGATAGCATGGCGACAGCGAGGACAAGGGCAGAACTGATGCGACGGAGCAGACACACGTAGAGATAAGCGCGCCCGTGCACGCTCACCTCGCGCGTCCGCGGCCAGCCTCGGTCTCTCGCGCGATAAGGCCCGTGCGGCCATGGCCGAAGCCGTACTCGCGTGCGCCAACCCAGTCCCGAGCACCCGCAAAGCGGCGGCCGCGCGCCTCGTCGTCGGCCTCGCGCGGTGGGCGGCTCCTGCTCCTACTCCTGTTCCGGCTGCGGCTGGCGCTGCGACTTGATTCGCGGCGGCGCGAGCTCCCCGGCTCACGCCTCCGGCCACGCTCTTCGCTAGCGTAGGTCGATGCGTATGTTGATGCGATGCTGGCCATGGGCGCGCTCGAGGGCGAGGCGCCGGCAAGGGCCGGGGTGCAGTCGAATGCGGGGCCAGCCAGCTTGGGCGTGCTCGGGCTGACGCGAGTATGCGCGCCCGATAAGGCGAGTGATGGGATGGCGAGGCCCGGGCGTGTGGCGCGCAACGAGGGCGAGTGTGATGATGCGGTTTGTAAGAGCTGGAAGTGTGCCGGGAGCGAGGCGCGGTTGGCACGCTTCCGTGCGGTGATGGTAGTTTGCGAGTGCAGATGGGTGTGCGTCGACGAGGACGGCGAGACGGAGAGGTCCGACGAGAGCGACGACGAGCCGCGGCGGTGCATGCTCGGCTTGGAGTGTGTGAGTGTCGGGATCATGGACCGGTTGTTGGTAGCAGATGGCCGGCGGGCGTAGCTGAGAGCGTACGCGGGCTCGGACGCATCAGAGTCGCTATCGTCCCAGACATCTCCACGACCCTTGGCGGCGATGATGGCTGCACCGGCGCGGTCGAGAGCCAATGGCGGGATGTTGTAGTTGCTGCCGAGCGAAGGCGGTAAGCTAGGCGAAGGGAAGGCCGAGGACGCGGTAGACTGCGATGGCGAGAGAGCAGGCGAGCTGGGCGCGGCGTCGAGCTCTGCACAGGAGTGCGAGCAGTAGACAGAGGACGGCGCGCAGGGCTTGACGCCGCACTGGAGGCAGAGGTCTTCTTCGAACATCGGGGCAGGGAGTTGGTTCGGTCCGAATATTTTCGGGCCTGGCTTAAGTACTTTTGTGCTCTGCGCACGAGTCATCATCCGCGCATGGGCCTCTCCTCCCCTTTTTCCTCCGGCGCGTCCAGGCTCGACCGCTCTGTTGCAGTCACACCGCCACGGTCACTCTTCCTCTTCCCTTTCAGGACTGAGCACCCCAACCCCTCCGTTCTGACCCTCTATTTGTATCCGCTGCATGTATTACTGCGTAGCCATGCTGTACCCCAAGTCTTCCATACCCATACCTGTACTCTACTTGCTCGCCCAGAACGCCCAGGAAGGAAGGAGAAGCCGAGAACAAAGAAATAATAAAATAAATTCGCACGTGCCGCTCCCGCTTCAGAAACAGCCGAACGTGCGCGCGCGTCTGGGGCTCGAAACGCGCGCTCTCGACCCCCTCGCAGTTTTTTCTCCGCGTAACAAGGCGACAGACATCAACGGGCGGGCGTCGTTGTCGACACAAAAGATTCAGAGACTGCGTCATCTCCCGTCACCCCCGTGCTGTACGATACGACGCAGATGGTTGCGATACAGCAGCCCGCCATCGACCATCGGCACGCAGGGGCAAAGCGCGCTCATGGCGTCATCTAGACGCGCGGGCACGAGGCTCGCTGTGGGCGCCCGTCGGCGGAGGCTCGGTCGGGACGCCCGTCCCGCGCTTTGATTGGCACAGTCAATTGTGCACGCCGACGTGCTTTGTGTGCACTCTCTCGATCCAGCGCTGACTCGGTCGCGTATCTGCACCCTTTGCTTATCGTCGCCCTCCTCCGGCGCTCCGACGTAGACCGGCGCAGGCGGCTCAGCTATATCGCCACCGTGGCGTGCGATGGTCTGAGCTCAGCGAGATTAAAGTCGTCGACTGTTCGACAAAGCTTCCCCACAGTCGCGGTAAACCTTGATTTTTGCACGATCAATGTCGACCGCCGGGACCGTCCCCCGCACATGCGCGGAACAGCTTGGCTAGGTCAACTGCCGCTCTTTCGCGTACTCATGATCAGAGGATCGCGTCGGGCCTGTATGTCTGACGGTCGGACTCCCGCGAACGAGCGTGCGGAGCAGAAGAAACTCTGAACAGGCTCGGTCCGTACTGGAATGGGCTCGCGCACCTTCCCAGCAGAGCCATGCTCTCTCCCCGCACTAAGTGAAGCTCTGAACTCTTTCCCGTCGCTTCGTTGTTCGCTCCGTTACGCATCGGGTTCCTTCCATGACGCACGGTTGCTTCTGGCTTCTAACAGGCGCGAGCACACCCCGAAGAGACGCGCTGCGGCAAGAGCTTGACCCGCGCGCTCCGTGCGGCCGAGGAAGCACACGTTCATCCCACCCTCCGCTTCCCGCTTCTCGCTCCTCGTGAGCTGTGGCGCGTGCTTGACATGCGCACTCTTCTGGAAAACAGAGCACAAAGGCAGCGCGACGGCCGGGTCAGTTCGTCGGAACAGCTCGCGTATTGCTGCTGAAAGAACAGAAGCGCAGATCATACCGCGAAGCCGCATCGTGAAAGGCGTAGCACTGGAGCACCTGAGCCGTCCACGGCACGCTGCCGCCGGGTCTCACTCGGCGCATCAAGCACATATACTTCCTCCCCAACGACATTCAACAAAGGGCCCCCTTACCATACCATCTTCGTCCTCCTCCGCCAACACACGTGTCGAACCTTCACGGCATCCTCATAGCACGCACGGAACGGACGGTCGACGCGGGATCGGCGCGCGCCCGTTTGTAGAGTACTGCACCGCGTGGGTACGTGTTTCGCCTGCCTTTGTTCTAGGTTTTCCAGTAGACGAGGAGCGGCGGGCGGGGGCCTGCCCAGCGACTGCGCGAGTCGCATCTGACCTCTGTCGAGGGCTCATGGTGAACTATGTAGGGCCTAGAGATGGTGCTCAGGGCGGTGTGTACTGGAGTGGTATCACGCGCTGGTTCGGCGGAGGCAAAGCGGCAAAGTTGATGTAGATGGATTATCGCGGAGGTGCGTGTATGCGTCTGAACTTTGACCTGATGCTCCTAGCTCATCTTGTGTACTCGCAGAGACGGTACAGCGAATTACCATCTCCAGCTCTGCCATTGGTTGGAAAGCGGTGCACCTTCGTGGTCGATGGATGGGTGTACCTGTATGAAAGCATCTTCGAACAGTCAGTCTCATCTTTCTGCATCGCACCTTCTCGGCACCTACTCACGCTCTCACAGGCGACCTTGTATTCCAAGCGATGCCATTGGTCGAGCGACGTCTACAGGACAGTCATGACAGTAGTACATATGGATATCGGTACGAGTACGACCTCTGAGAGATTCATGGCTGTACCCTACCAGTCACTTGCCATCGTGCTCGCGATCTGCAATCATATTGCTATCGCTGTTCCTTTAGGTCAAAGTCAGCGTCACGTCACGCTAAGTCCTGCTGTAAACTAAGCTTCAATCGGTATGCACTGTCATGGTTCACAATAGGTTGTTATCACTGAGAAGTTGCTTTCCCATCCCACCTCGGCGCCGAGAAGGCCCATCAAAGAGCCGCCGGAAGCGCAGACATCTAAGGTCGTCGGCACACGCCTATACTGATCCTGTTTCATACTACCTACAAGTGAAGCTTGTACAGCATCGCCCAAGTCGAAACGAGGAAGGTGATACACGGGAAACATCGGAGTGCCCCGTCCAACTCGTTCCGCATCACACCCGCCAGCGTCTGATACGCCCGAGCGCCCGCGTCTCCCGTTGTTTCCCGAGCGCATCATCGTAGATTGCTTTGGACCTGCGCGGTCGGTAATCGCACACGGGCTCGCGCGATACGGTCTTGGGACTGGTGCGACCTTGTCGTCGGGTCATCGGCCTGCGCCACACCCTCTCGGTCGGCCGACGTCTCGAGTCGCGCCACATCTCTCTACTCTGCCCAATCGCACGGCATACTGGCCCAAACATGAGATAGGCTTGGTCATACCGCAAGCCAAGCGGTGTAAACGCGAGGTTTGTGCGCTCCGAGCACACCTCCTGCTTGCCGCCTGTTAGCCATATCGCACCACCGAGCGCTCCTCGGAGCCCGTCCGTAGTCAGTCGCTTTGAAGCCTCGGTATCAAAAGCGGAGCGGGGTGCCTCCAGTCAGACACCGGAACGATTGAGAAGCGACGCTACAGGAAGTGGTTCAATGACACAGTAGTACAGAGCGACACTCAAGTAGTACGCGTCGTGCTATTCTTGAATCGGGTGTTCATGTGGGCTGCAAGACAGCTTGCCACGTTTGGCGTAGTACGAGTCTGGGTGAACTGACAAGGGTATTTGCGACGTTGAGCACTGAGCAGATGACCGAAGTTGTCGACGTTTATTAGGCACAAATGAGAGGTCATCTACAGAGGGAGTATCATTGTGCAACGCGTGGGTGACGTAGGCCTGGCGGCATGTCTTCCACGTAGTTGGGAGACCTTAGAGTGAGGCCTAGAGGCGTTGCATCGCGTATAATACAGTACGTGCCTCATGGGTGATGAGCGCCGTCTGCAGCGTTCACACTGTTCGCGGCCAGCGGGTGCTGGCGCCCGGCAAGTGCCGTCCGACTCTCCCGCGGTTTGGCGCAGACCTTTCGCGCGTTGGGATCCGACGTTCAACACGGGCGCATGCGTATGCCTCGTCTTCACTCCTTTGCATGATATGTTGGTCGGAGAGCTGTCAACTCATGTCCCATTGAAATAACATGCCAATGCTGCTCGCAAACTGAACGATGAAACTCCGACATGCCCGACATTCTCACCCCGCATTATTTATATCAACATCGCTATACCTTGACACCGTAGTTCAAGAGACGCCTCGGATTGGAATCGCACCAGCGCATACGTACGTTGTATTCTGACTTCAGGGAGTACTTGGTGCTGACACGCTGTGGGCCTCAGGTTCCATGAGTATCATGTTTGCCCAAACCGATGCGCCGTGTGCCTTGCGGGTCTCTCTTCGTACACGGACACCGTAGAGCTTCCTGGAGACTATAGCATGCGAGCCATATGATCATCATGAGGCTCACGACGTCTGGCAGTGCAAACCCCTCCCACATCGCCTAGTTTTGGCTGATTGCTCCTATCACCCGGGGCTTTCGAAGCGATCACTAACCTCGAGATCCAGCCCTGAAACTGTCCGGTATACCCGGGCCTTCCCAGCGGCACCACCACTCACTCTGTATAGTTGAAATGTATGTTTCTACTGCCAGTCATTGTTTGGGCATGGCTCTTCATGTGCTTTCATATAGATGCTCGCGAATGTATTATGCGTCGCTGCAAGTTCATGTCGGCCAGATCAGTTGCGGTGAATGACGGGAAACTGGCTTGCACCCATCGATGACGCCTGTCGCCGATCCGGGAAGGATCCCAACGAGAAGCGAGAAGTTGGCCAGAGGGGAAAGCGTCTGATACGCTACGTGAGCGACCAGTGCAATGGCCCCGCCTTTATAATCCTGACCCCCCCGCACTGCGCGATAGGTTCCGGCTGGTCTCCCTTGTCCCGGATCTCTGCGATGCCCCCTCTCCTTTGAGAGAGCACCATACTCTGATTACACCGCACTTGCTGACGTGTCCGAACAATATGGCCGACACTCAGGATTACATCCCCCTTCATTGGCCTCAGTGCTCATTGCAGGCCATCAACCTCACTCCGTTCATCCTTCCTGTGAACATCTGGGTCTACCCGAACTCCCTTGATGCTTCGCAGATGAACCTAGCCACCGGTTACACCGAGTCCTTCTTCAACTGGACGGTTCCATTCTCCATAGCAGCTGGTGAGCGAGGCAATGCTCTCATGTGAACTGAGACTCATCATTGACAGGGACACATTTTACGCTCTATATCGAGGAGTTGAAGGGACAGAACTACTCGTTCAGTGGGAACGACATCGCCTCCCCTGGTACGTGATCCATGCAAAGAACCGCAAAGAGATCGTCTAATTGTGCGTCAATTTACAGTCAGCGATCATAGTGGCGATCCAACTTGTTCTCACCCTGATCCAGGGTACGATTGTAGCTCGACCGTCTCAATCATCTTCCAGCTGACTGTCTCCAGCAAGGCGATCGCGATACGAGATAGTGACAGCTCTGGAGTGTCCTGGCCTATCTGCAGTACCCAATTCGTGGATTTGACGGGCTTTCGTCAGCCCGTCAATTTGTCCATCTCCGTCGACGATGGCACATCCATCTCGAGTCTCGCCACGAACCTGACAGCGAAGGTTTACCCTATCGATGTGAAATGGTGGCATCAAGGTATGGCAAAAGCCTTTAGCATGGATTGCGGTTGCTTACTCGACTGCTTGTTCGTCGTTACAGGAGAACAAGTCCAGTTACATGTAGACCAGCAAGCCGACGATCAAGGTATCCCAGATCCGCGCGTGTATTCCAGGATCGAAGTTGGAGAAAGCAGTGCGTAGCTTGAAATTATGGGCGTGGATATGCGTAATCTGACCTGTTGACAGACGACTCGTCATGTCTCCCGTCGTCGTACGTTCTCGTTGCAGGCTTCATATAGAGCTACCGATCGCTGATCGCAATGTTCTCCGGATTCTCCAATAGTGTTACTGCGTCAAGTCCTACATCAAGCTCTACAGTAGCTCCGGCTCATTCGAGCTCTGGAGCCACTGCATCGCGCAATGGTACATCGTGAGTCTCTACTTCCGCTGACTGTGACGATCTAAGCTCATACGCACACCACAGAACTGCCGCCATCGCTGGTGGAGCTGCTGGCGGCGTGGCCGCTCTTGCCATTACCCTGGCCCTTGTTCTCTTCTGCATATGGAGGCGGCGACAGACTGTTCGCTCTCAAGCTGTCGAGATTGAACCCGGCATACGCGAGGCTTATGAAGAGACACCAGGATACTTGCCATCCTACGCAGAGATCTCGTCTCCTACTCCGCTCACAGGTAGCGTCTCTTATGGAGATGCTGTGTCCCCGTCGTTCAGAGACTCAGTCTCTGAGAGCGAACGCTCTCGAACGCCTCTCGGAGGATCTTCGTCCCCAAGCGCCTCTCGCTCGAGTGGCGGGGTGAAGACTTCTGTGTCGTCGTCCGCATCGTATCTGCATCATGCTCGGACAGACTCGAAGACACCGCTACTATACCCAAATTACTCCCCTTCTGCATTTGTGCTGCATAACCCTGATGTAACCGAGGATGGTGTTTTATCTGCTGGCCCATCCCGGACCTATCGCGCCTCCTAGCCAGGTTCAACGGCGAACTTCTCTTCATATATTTATCTCTTGTCTCTATCATACTCTCACGACACCGGACATTCTACCTTTATACCCTTACGAACATTTGTGATAGGACAATGTTGGATATGCGACCACTGCTTGTACTACTGCTAGCCCGCCGAAGAGTCCGACGTGCGATTAGCGGAGTCCCGCGTTCCTAATATGTGATAGCACTTGCACGCACATTCGCGATCATACTCAGATCACTGTGCGCATGGCTCGCATCGCTTTGAGTACTTCTTCAATCAAGCAATTCTGGAGGCCGTATGGTGCCCGAAGGGTTCCTATTGAACATATAATGTCCTAGACTTAGGTTTCGCGACGTGTGCTGATGATGTATGAACTGCAATGTTCTTGGAGCATTGAGTACGCTCGCCCGCTCCACCGCAAGCTCATGTTCCGCCCTACACTAACTGTCTCTTGAGACGTGGTAGAAAACGATCAACGATGGTGCTGGCTGAGTCTCGCGGCGGGGACGAACCGGTGATTGCCGCTTCGGGGTGTCCACCGTCCATGTTGCCGCGTCCTGCGTCCTGACGCTCAACCACCATGACTGGTGGCAAACTCGTTTCCGTATATATACTCCGAGCTGCTTGTCTTAGAGTTCGGGAGTCCGCCATACCACATCAAAGGAGCTTCACAACGTCGCCTGGTGCTTGCGAGACGACGCTGAAACTCGCCGGAGTGCCCGGCTTCCACACGGCATCACCCTGTGTTTGGTGCATGGCTGCCCGAAAGATGGCTAATCGTAGCGGTCTCTGTCCTGAAGCGTCTTCTGGGAGAACAGAAAGAACATGTCACAAGGCTCTCTGAACCTCCTTGGTGATTCTCTACTAGTTCTCCTATATCCGCGTCGGGCTCACCACAAGTTGCCCCAGTGGCATGAGAATAGAACCGGCAAGCCGTGCACTACCCGCCATGTCGATCAAAACGCGTCCCTTTTCCTACATCTGTTAGTGCTCGAGAAGCCCCTCAGGCATCTGCGAAGGGCATGAATTCCGCCGCTTATAATACGACCGCACGCCGACACGCACGGCCTATACGCTCGCCCCGGACCTTCACCCGTTCCCACTTTATCTACGGCGTCCGGCCTGTACTGACTATGAGCACGTCGACGTCCGTCTCTTGGATTCAATGCAGCGCCCAGCCTATCAACCTTACTCCCTTCGCTCCTCCGATCAACGTTACAATCGACCCAAACGTGGACGGTCTTCCACCACAGGAGATAGCTGTCGGCGCCTCTCAACCGGTTTTGGTTTACATCGTCCCCCCAAACATACCGGCAGGTACGCAACCGAGTCTTGGCGCAAAACCGTCTTGTCTTATGCAATATACACATAGGCGCATTCATCACTCTCGAGATATCGGACACCACGAGGGATCTTAGATGGTCTGCGATCACTATAACATCAGATGGTACGGACATGGCCATCCTGCTTTCCTCCGCGGTGCTCTGAAATACCCGACACAGGAGAATCCAGTCAAGATAGCGATGGAAGTTGTGATGTGCACCCGACACCGTCAGTTCCCGAACACGTTGCTTCGCGCACAGCTGATCGAAGTTACAGAGCTGGCGGCGCAACTGTAGGGGATGACGGTAACAGTATCGAATGGCCCCAATGCTCCACCCAGACTTTCGATCTGACGGCTTATACTCTCCCTGTCAATGTCTCCGTCTCCGCTGGCGGTGATCTATCCCGAGTCGCCACGAATGTCAATGCCAGAGTCTATCCAATACGAGTCGCGTATGATACGGGTACTCCTTCCTCCACTCATTCATGGCTTCAGTCGCTTACGTTCGCTCCAGGCGTACAAGCTACAGTGTATATAGACGATAGCGCCGGGATACATCACGAGTACTCGCACATCGACGTAGTTGATGGGACTGGTGCGTTCGGGCCGCTCTCTGCAAAAATCGTTCTGACGATAGAGTAGATTCATCTTGCCTGACGGAGGCGTGAGTCCCTCCAAAAGCTAGCTGGTCTGGACACTTACTCATTATCATCAGGTCTAGCACAACAAGTTCGACTGCAAGTACATGTACCTCAACTCCGCTTTCTCCATCTTCGGCTGCCAGCACCCCGAGTGCGACTTCGAGCTCTCTCGCTTCGCAACATAGCTCTCCGTGAGTATCTACATCTCTATACTTCTTCTCATCGCACACACTGACGCTATTTCTGAAAGGACGGCTGCTATAGCGGGTGGCGCAGCCGGAGGTGGGGCTGCTATCGCGATCTTGCTTAGTATTCTGCTTTTCTGCTGGTGGAAACGCCGGGAGCGTCGTCGTACCCATGCGATGGAGATAGACCCTGCTTTCGGAGCGGAGGCTGGCGATAACGACGTTGGAGATCTGCCTTCATACACTGATGTTGTATCACCCACACCTCTTACGATGTCTGTCTCTGATAGCGGACGATCCCCGACGCCTTACGAGGAAACCTTGACCTCCAGCGATCCTCGGCTTATCAGACGCGAAAAGAGTCCAACGCAATCCTACTCTGCGTATCCACGCCATTCGCGAGGGGACTCAAGTACAGTCCTACTCTCACCTGCGAGTCCGACCCCAACACTCGTGTTGCGTGCTCAGAATCCCGACTTTGCGACCACTCTGGACACACCCAGGAATTTATCGTGATTGAAGCTCCTTCAGAGCGTAGTGGCGGTCTTCCGTCGCTAAGTCAGTTTAATTACTTGCGAACTGAACGATTGCAGTCGCAGATAGGGTGGTGCAGCGCATTGGTACCAAATACCCCACCCGCCGCTTCGAGTGCTCCATATTGTCCATCATGTCGCGCAGTGTCTATTTACAGTCAGACCCGTCTGCCATTCATAGACTTCCATGTACTTAGTTGTTCGGTATACGCTCATGCGAGTTGCGAGAAGCGAGGGCGATGTAACAGGATGTAACTGAAGGTTGTGACGAACGCGTTACATAACGCGTCGCTCACTCCGTCCCGGCGGTTCCGAGCCTTGCTTGCTCTTGACGGCCACCTCCAACGGATACGCTGCGATACCGTCTGGTGTGCTCGCCGTAGGCGATGAGGCAGTCATACTTACTGTGCGAGGGCAAGCCCAGTCACTGGTATGACCAGGCGTAGGTTCTTAAGCACAGTATGACGCACCATTTCTTAGCTTATTACTCGTGATGAGCCGTTGCGTCGTTTAGTTGTCGCGTTGCCAGCGCTACATGGTAATGTTCCGAGAGGCCCTTGCCGGCCTTCCCTGCCTCTCTTCTCGGCGACTGCAGCTGAAGATGGACATATACTCGCAGAACCACCCTACTACAACTTTGGGTTGTCTGAGTTTCAATGATGCCGCAATCTTCAGTAAGTAAGTAAGTAAGTAAGTAATCCCCGGGGTCAACCGATCGGGACTGGGGAGATCTGGGCCCAACACGTGTCGCCACGGGCTGCCCATTAACCCCTTACATTGAATACAACGATTTCACTTTCTTGCCGCAGGCACGCCATGGACTCAAGCGGTCTATCGTACTCAATGGGGGGCCAGGTAACGACCAGCCATCACATCAGAGGCTAGCATGTTCCGCCACTTGTCGGCGTTCAGGGAGGGTCACGGCAGCCAAAACGGGCTTCAACAAACCAGCGTCGTAACTACAGCTAGCCACCCCGCCGGGGGTCACAAGGGCAGGCGATGTTCGCAACTGAGATCAGGAAGGCGCGGTGCATTAAGCAATCGTCTCGTCCACCTCATCCTCGTCAGATACATTATCTTCGTCTACACGGATTGTATATCGAGAAGGCCACACAAGCTCTACTTCCCCGAAGAGCTTCAGCGTCTTATTGACGAACGCCGCCAGCAGTGCACAGATGTCGTGAGCGCATATGAGCGTCCTCAGGGCGATTAATGCCTCCTCCTCCGTGTACGGCCTGACAAAGTCCGGTCGCGTCTCGTGGAGGCTCGCATAGAAGTCGCCGCGGAGCCGTTTCAGCGCGTCACTTCCGTTGCACACGAGCACGGCGTGCTCCGGGGACTCTACGGCTTTGGCGCACAGGCGGCAGAGCCTCTCCTCGCGCGGCACTATGAGGCGTTTCACACCGTTCCTCACCCCAGATCCGTGGCGAAAGCGTTCGATTGCCAGGGGATGGCTGCTGATCATGAGCTTTGCCATCGCCGACCTGTCGTCTGCATTCCGGATCTTGAGGTAGTGGCGAAGCCTCATTAGAGTGGGCCGAGGAGGGCCGCGCGCTTGCGGCTCGGGCCTGTCGCGCAGGAGGTACAAGCGCGGCGACGTGGCGATGTCCAGGCGCAGGGACTCCCTCATAGAGTTGCTGACCGCGTTGATCAGATTATCCACTGTGCCGTTCGCCCGAATATCCGCCGTGGAGGGCATACTGACCTTGACCGGCAGCCGGTCGAAGGCGATGCGAAGGTCGCCGAGAAAGCCGGCGACCGTGGCGTCGTACATGGCGATTTGCTCCTCTAGCGCCGCGCGCACTAGACGACTGTCATCCTGCTGAAGCAGGTACCTGAGGTAACGGAGCGCGAGTGTCAGGCGCCTATAGCGGATCGGCCAGACATTCAGCTCCGTGAAGAGCGGCGTGCGTGGCGACCAGTTGTTGAATATACCCATCGAGCGTCTCAGGAACTCGTGCTGCACGCGCATGATCTTCTCGACATTCCTATCGACGTCGACCATGATGTCGGCGCCACTGCATAGATGCGGGTCTACACGTCCTAGGTACAGGAGCCGGAGGGTCTCGGGCGGGAGGTCGCCGAAGACGGAGTGGCCAGCAAGAATCGCGAGTGCGGCGCCGCGCGCCTTCGCCGCGATGTCGGAGTAGTGTGGCGCGAAGATATTGCCAGTAGTGGACCTGATGTGTACGCCGACGTATGTGTGCGTCGCCGTGTACTTGAGGGGAAGCCCGCCGAGGCGGAAGATTGGGGGGTTCTTCGGTATCTTGCCGAACATCATAATCCACGTCTTGATGCTGTTCACCAGCAGCTGCTTTTCGCCTGCCCATCGATAAAGGTAGTCCAGGAGTGCCTGCAGCCCGTCTGCGCCGAGCGCGATGAGTTGCATGTCGTCTGCGTGCTCAACATGCGAGACACGTATATTCTGCGAGCCTAGGATCGGGTCGTCTGGGTGGGCCGGAGGCTTGAAGTCGGATATAAAGAGATTCCATAGTGTAGGAGACGACGGGTCACCGATGAGAACCCCGATGTCGGAGGCGAAAGCGTCCGAGAACTCGTCCTCGAGCTGCACAACGTAGCGCATGTTGGAGTAGAGCATCCTAAGCCAGTCCACTATAGGCCCGACACAGCCTTGCCGCTGAAGTGTGAGCCAGAGGATGTCCCGGTCCGTAGACGGGAACGCGTTGCTGATGTCTACGAACGCAACGTACACGGGAAGCTTGGAATCCTGATACTTCTCGATGATGCTGCGTAGAATGAAGACGTTGTTGTTCGTCCTGTATCCGTGACGGAACCCGTTCTGGGAGGCTGGGAAGATCTTGTGCCTTTCCGCCCATGCATATAGTCTCTTGTGGATGAGTAGCGTCATCATCTTCAACGCAATAGACTCGAGGCCGATGGTGCGATAGCTCGCCGCGTCTTTCGGGGAGAGGTTCTTCTTTAGGATCCCGATGACGGCCGTGAGAAGCCATATGGAGGGAGCGCCCTGCTTTCGCACACACTGATTGAAGAGGTCGCACAGAGCTTCGTTGGGCACCATCATGAGCACGGACGTGGCGATACCATCTACTCCAGGCGCCCCGGCTTTCGCGTCGCTCTTGATCTTGGCCTTGAGCGATGCAATATCCGCGGGGACCCACTCGCGCGTGAACGTATCGTCGGGCGGGATGTCTGGTGTAATATCCTCAAGGCGGCGGGCGAGGTGGCGGGCTTGCACACGAGCGGAGAGGATGAAGGAGTCTGGAGGCTCGGCGTTGCGGTTCATACGCCGCCGGAACGTCGCTGCCAGGTCTGTTAGGGAGACCTTCGCGCGTCTCTTCTTAGCATCCATGCAGCGTCTCCAAGTACGCCAGAAGGGCTTGCCCGCCCGGCTGGCCGCCACGATCGCGTCCTGGTGCTTGTTCTGGGTCCAGTGCTTCCTGTTTCTTCCCCTCCGTCCCTTTTGACCTTTGTCTTTCCACGCTGGCCTACGCTTGTCCGTGCAGCGCCCTTCAGGGTCGTGTGCCGGTGGCAGGGAGGTGGAGACCTTGATGGCGCCTTTAGGTATTCTCTCCGTTCCCGGTCGCGCCGGTTCGGCGGTGGGGGGCGGAATGGGTACGAATACCCCGAGCGACGGGTCGTCCGCGCCCTTGTTGGCTAGGCGGTCGGCGCTCTCGTTCCCGTGATTGCCCTTGTGTGCCTGCACGTACTCGAACCGAGTAGTAGCAGTGCGGGCTTTCAGCCACTCGGCGCAGTTCCTGAGGATGTCGCCGTTTGCGCATAGCCATCCGGTGTTCTCGCGAGAAGCTGCCCAGTACGTGAGAGAGCGTATCGCATACTGAGAGTCGGTGAAGATCGCCAAGGAGCGGTGAGGGTCGCATGCAGCGAGCGCGCGAAGGATGGCGTACACTTCCGCGCGGTTGTTTGTTTGCGCACCCGGTACTCGCACTGCCAAATTTCGACCGCTCTCTCCAAAGTAGACCCCGGCACCCGCGGAGGCGGCCTGTCGCCCGTTGCTGTGGCAAGAGCCATCCGTGTGTATGATGGTCTCGCGGGAGCATGTGGCGGCACAGCCATAGAGGGCGAACATGCGCGTCTCTGGCGTGGAATCCTGCGCGCTCTGAATCGCGGCCGCGTATGCCTTGTCTAGTTCGCTGTGCATTGGGAGGTCCGGTCGCCTGTGGGGCCGGCGGCGTGCTCTGGCCGCGGCCGGTTCATGGTCGCCCAGCAGCTCACTTCCGCGTACGCCGAGAGTGAATCTCATGGGCGCGTGGTCAGATTTGCCCAGTCGAGGCAGAATTTCGAGGTCGAGGACGTAGGGCGCTGCCAGATTATTCGCGATGAGGTAGTCGACGACAGAGTGGCGAACATCGCTTGTATCTGAGTTGAACGACGTGTATGCGCCGGACTCTTGTCCCAGATCCTCGCACCCGTTCAGAATGTACGTGTCCGTTGCCCTTAGAACGTCTATGAGCTCCGTGCCTCGCGCTGTTGTCACGCTGTCGAAGGAGAGTCGCGTGGGGCAGTCTGGCTGCGGCTGAGAGCTTGCCGTGCGAGCATTGAGATCGCCTACTAGAAGCATGCGCTTGCCTAGTCGATCTCCGAGAGCGAGTGCCTCGGCAAGCTGCGCGATAGGCCGTACCCCCGCACGCTGTAACCATGGGCTTGTCGAGGGCGGCAGGTATGCATTCAATAAGACGGCGAAGCCGACATCGAGAGCCATGACGTCTTGGCCTCCATACTCTGGCAGCAGGTCGCACTTCTCAAACAGGCCCTCTCGGAAGATGACCGCGAGCCCGCCCCCTTGTTGGAGAAGGATTCCGGCCGGACGCGAGATCGCGATACACTCGTAGCCCCGTGGTAGGCGCAGGGAACGTTCTTGGCCGGGTGTCAGCCCAGTTTCCTGGAAGAAATTTACGTCGTAACGCTCGAGCTGCAGACACGAGTCCTCATTCTGGATGAAGTCTGCGAGTCGCTTGCGCACATTCCACGATCGCACGGAGATGGAGTAAAACGTATTCGGTTCGAGGTGCTAATGTTACATGAGATAGTATACAAATTGTGTGTTAAAAATTTCATACAGGCTGGAGGGAGGCTTCGGCGACGACTTCAGCATGTGTATCCGGGGCAGTGACGGGTACGTTCCGGTTCCAAGCGTCTCGAAATCTCATCGCAACCTCAATGTCATCGAAGAACCCAGCGATCCAGGTGGCGTTTGCCATCAGCCTCGCACCCCTCCTGCTCGAGCGGCGGACGGCGAGGAACGTTTCACGCTCGACATCGTTCGTGAGCCTGAGGAGATCCTCAAACTGGCTGTTGAGCTGGCCCGCCCCGCGCCCGAGACCATTCATCGGACCAATAGCGACCCAAATACCGGGCCTGTTGTTGCCTCCGCGACGAACAGCTGGGGCGGAGGCGAGAGGACGCGAGGGCGGCGGGGTCGGCATGGCGTGGGCGGCAACTCCGAGGGGAGGAGGGGCTGGCATCGCCGAGGGGCCGAACGGGCTCGCCGGGGCAGATTGCGTAGCAGCAGGCGTCATGTTCCCACCCACCCCCGCGTGTTGCGGGGGAGGGTACGAATAGTCGCCCGTTGTGGACAGCTGCGCCTGCGGGGCAAATGGGTTGGGCAGGGCTGGAGTGGCCACGCCAGCGGGGGCCGCCACCACCGGTGCAGGGATGGGAGCGACCGGTTGAACTTGCTGCGCGAATGGGTTGGCTCGTGCAGGGGCAGGCGCATGATCGGCAGCCACAGTCGCCGGCACGGGCGGGGTTGCGAAATGCGTGGTCTGAGAGTAGTGATGAGGGCGAGGAGTTCCAACACTACTGTTCTTCACGTACATTATCGCCCAGGGAGAAGTTCCCGACCTCGGGCTGGGACGCGGCCCCTGGGGTTTGCGCGGCCGAGCCGGTCTGAGGAGTTTATAAGAGTGCTGCGCACGACGCGTGGAGTGGTCACGTACCGTGGACGTATCGTCTGTGCGCGCGCGCTTGGAGGGCACGGTAGGGGAGACGTTGTCGTTCCCACCGCGACTGTTGTTGTGGACCGCTTCAAGACGCGCGATAGTGCCCTGGATCGCATCAAGAAGCTGTGCGCGGGAGGCGGACTCGCTGACGATGCCGGATTCGACTGTAGAGAGGCGTGCGGCCATGCCGTCTGTGGCTGAGATAACATTGTCCATTTTGTTGGCAAGGTTATCGAGGCGCGAGTCGAACGCGGCGTTGGAGCGGTCAATCGCCACGGCACGGGCATTCGCGACACTGACAACTCCGGCGAGACGGTTCACATTCTCTTCCATGCGAACGCGGAAGGCATTCGCCAATTCGCCGCGCGGGCGGGGCGTGAGCACGGTACCGTCGCTGCCGTCGTTGCGGGCAGGCCTAGCACCTTCTGCAGCGGCTTGAGCATTGACCGCCTCGAGCCGGGCGAACGATCGCTGAGACTGACCAGTCAAGGACCTGTTGGCGGACGGGCGCGGCGGCGGCGGCGGGGTGAGCTCTTGCGTGTTCCCTTCACCGTCCTCCTGTGAGGGGTGGTCCTCGGCGGGGGGCGCATCTGCCGTCGGCGGGGCGGGACCGGCGGCAGGGGAGGGAGGGTTCGTGTAGGAGAGTTCGTTGTCCGACATGGGTGCGGGGGAAGCGATGGATGGATGTGTAGCATTCGAGCGCGCGGCTGTTTATGGGTACGCTGGACAGCTGCATTCGAGTTAGCCAGTGGGTAGGCATGTATGTTGTCGTCATCGTACGTATTCGTAGGTGCCGTCGCGATGCCCCTCTTGGTGTATATCTTGGTGTGTACGGGTATGGTGCATATGTGTTAGACAGGCGGTCATAGCTATGTCAATGTGTCTCGCTCAATGTGTGTCGGTCGAACGAGTGGTATGCACGGGACCGGGAGAGGGATGAGTGGCATGTGGTGCGTCTCAGGGCTCGGTTTAGGGTCTGCTGCTGGCGTGGAGGGTTGTCGGGAGCAAGCGGGACATTTGGACAGGGAGAGCCGGCGACGTGGGGCAGTTGGCGCCCGCGGTCTCATCCCTAGGTGCTGAGTGGGTCATGGTGGTTGTACTGTAGAAGTTGTGCCCGAGTTGGTGGCGATGTGTGCACCGTAGCATTCATTTTCTCCGCGTCTCCAATCAGGAGCATTCGATCCTCTCACGAGACAATGTAGTAGCATTCGACGGACGGTATTGTACAGTTATTCAGGAGTAAGGACGTAGCAGGCTGCATTACACATTCAAGCCGACCTCCCTGCGCGCATCCTGTGGATGTAAAGCTGCTCGTGCATGCGCTCTACGGCGCGGATAAGCTCCTCCTCGGAGCGAGCGAGGATGACGATATTGTCGCAGGTGAGGATGCCTTCCAGTAAGGGGTCGGCCACGAACGCGTCCGGGCGGGCATTGCGGAGCTTGGTGAGGATGTACCCTAGCGCCTGTGGTGCAGGGCTGTTGATGTGCCAGGCGTATGTACGCCAGATCAGGGCGGGGCTAACTGCGACGGCAGCGTAGAGCGTGTGCGAGTCGGCATCGTACCCTGTGTCGGGGAAGGTCGGCGGCAAGACCGCAAGGGTGCGTGTGCGGTTACTGTTCAGCGCGCGTGTCGTTGCGGGGCGCGAGCGAACCCTGGGGCCGTTGCCTCGAATGAGCTGCATAGCCTGGTGGTGTTCTGCGGGGACAACGTCGGCATGTGGAATCGTGGATGTGTGTGTCTGCAGGAGCATGCGGGCGGCCCAGGTCGCGATGATCTGGTAGAGTTGACCTCCCACCAGGCGCTCGTGAGAGGAATTGGGGAAGTACGTGGTGTCTTGTAGTATAGTGGGGGATAGCAGGTTGGCGATGCGCTCATCGCCATTGAGGGTTTCGACGGCGAAGACGACGCGCGAGATGAAGACCATTGTGTGGGCGTAACGTGATAGTTCCAGAGTCCTCAGGCGTATGTACCCTTATGCGCCGCATACGTAGACCGTAGCAGGATATGATGTAGGCCCGATCTTCGCCCCCGCGGGGCCCCTGTGTGCGGGTTGTGTGAGCTGGAAGCAGCCACTGGAGTGGAGAATGTTTCAGAACGCCCGTGCAGATACGGGGCGCTGGGCACGCTCGGGATCGCGTGCGTGCATGCGTAGGCATTTGTGGGGGCAGGGAGATGTATTAACGTAGGCAGGTGTAATAGTTCGTATTGTGCAGGTGCATTTACATCTCTCGTAGTACGCGGACAGGGCATATGTGGATTTCATTGTTCTCAGGCGTTCGCGACGTCGGTGATCCATGGCGCGAGGACGAAGTGCGGTAAGTTCCACTCGGCGTTTCGCCGTAGGCCGGTGTTCCCTTCATGATCTCCCACAAGACCTCTGGCTAGAAGCTCATCGTCGACACGATTGATCGCCCTGAACAATTCGGCCATGGAGTCTGCAACGAGGACGAGATCTTGACAGTGATTCAAGGCATCGAATGAGGGGTTCTGTGTACGCAGGGCGGGGGACGGGAACATCCTCGGTATTTCGCCGTCATTGGTAATGATGACCGTGTGCGTGCCGTTGGCGGGCACGTAGAAGCACATCCAGGATTGTGTCTCGGCGACGGACACGGCGGCGAAAAAGTTGTGCGCGATTGGGGTAGTTTGAAGGTGTGCTGGGGGTAGGTAGATAGCGCGAGTTCTCGTGGGGTCGAGGAGAGGGTCAATGGGCGAATGGTAGCCAAGGTTGGCGGCGAGGAACGTGAGCCAGCGCCCGACGTAGCAGATCCGCCTCCAGTAATCGGGCTGTAAGTCCCCGACGAGGGCGGGAGCCGTGTGGCCGATAGCTGTCGTGTCTTGAACGACAAGATCGTCATTCAGTGCCAGGCGAAAGGCGGAGAGCGGGCATAGGAGAGCGGCATGGCCTGTAGCGAACGTGCTCATGGTTGCCTTTGGTCAGGCGGAGCCCTTGGCGAGGACAGGGCGGTGTAAGAGTATCATTATCGAACAAGGATAATATGGAATGCTATTGAGGCGCGTATGCGGGTGCGCGAGACATTGGTCTTGGGATACAGTACAGGAGGTGCATGGAGAAACCGAGACGTAGGTACGTATCGTGACGACCGAGTTACCCCTGACGCTTGCGTGGCATCGACCGACGTGCTTGCGAGCGTGGACGGCAGCCGCCTGTGTTGGAGACGCTTGGGGGCAGCACCAACGTGTACTGGGGGTCGGGGTTGGGGTCATGTGCGGGCTCGAGGTCGGGCATGCGTTGGGGGGGTCTGTCGTCCTTGACGATGACATGGACGCCATCCGGGTTTGCGAGCGCGTAGGTGAGTGTAACCCCCGGGCCGTGAGCATGCAGTTGTGCGAGCTCATCGACGTATCTGTTGTGGTCGTCTTGGCCAAGAGGGCCGAAGGATGGGGGGGTGGGTGTGCTCATTGACCGTAGTGCAGGGAACGTGGTGGTGGGGAGGTACTGGTGACAGTCCGCTTGGACTCGGGCGGAGAGGCCGCGCTGTGAGGGTGTCCTGTATTTGGAGTCCGTCCCTCGCGGAGCGGAGGCGGTATGGTAGTGGGTGTTCGTTGTGCGTAGAGAAAGTGGTCGTTACAGTGAGAGTCGTGTTAGCACTGGCGCGGGGTCCCCTATGTAGCTGTTCGCGTGCATCTGGGACCGGAGCGATGCGACAAATCCGCGCTTAGTATACGGCATATATTCATTGCATCGGGAGAGTGGTAGAGTGTGGGTACTAGTGTACTGTGAGTTAGGCTACAGACGGGAGCAGAGAGGCGCTGGTCGTTTTTATGGAGGGTTGCGTGCAATAAGAAGGCAAGCGCGCAGGGTTCGCCCGTCGTTCCTCGGCCGCTTTCACGAATATTGTCGTACGGCTCGTGCATTTCGCATCGGCGGTAGGACTCGTGTGGGTCTCGAGGAGGGGGTATGTATAGAAGCGGCCTGTGGCCATGGAGAAAAATGGGGGAAAAAATGGATACCCCCTGCGGGTGTCATCCGTCGCCCCCGGCATCCATCCAGCCCCTCCTGCTGGGCTATCGTCCTCCAGATCATAAGCGATGCAGCCGATGGTATCACGGTACTCGCACCGAGCAGGGAAGTTACCTGCTCGACCAACCACATGTCGCGATGACGGCAAACCGCGGCAACGATTCCATTCGCTGCGCATGCATCCTCCGAACTTGTCGCCACCCCGGGTAACAAGCCCCGCGCCCATTAGGTACTCGCTGCTAGCGCTGTGTCGGATGACCCGGACGAATCAATTCAATGTGGGCCGTTATTCGATCACAGCTTCCTTCCGACATCAGGGAGGCTAAATTTGCGGGAGGCAGCGCGGGGCGCTCGATACTTATGGGCTCGAGGTCTCTGACGAGCCGGCGGTTGCTCTTCGGCTCTTTCCTTTCACCCTCTCTGAGGTCATGGTGCACCCGACTGCCGATGTGAAAAGCAATCTGGGCGCCATTCTGCTCGGCGGGCTTCTCTCCATGGCGTGCGTCTTCAGGCCTCTCAGCGGTTTCAGCGCCCGCTAACATGGAGTCTGGGTACGTGCAGATTGTCGGGGGTGGTAGCATGTCAGGGCTTTCTTTACTTTCGGATGTATGGGCAGGATTCCTGGAGCATCAAGGGACTGGTGAGTCCCGTGCCATCAGCTCAGATGGTGGCGGCTGCTAACGGTGCGCAGGTGCTGCTCGTCTGGGCCTTGGATGCAGTGCACACGTCCCTTATTGCAACATCACTGTGGAACTACTTCGCGTTGGGCTTTGGCGATGCGAGTCAAACAGACCTTTCGGATACGCAAGTCTCCGTTCAGATCGTCTGAGTAGACTTCTGCTGACGTTCGTGCAGAGAATTGGCCCTTACGATCGCGTTTACGGTGAGCGTGCTGTATGGAGTTAACGGGCCAGTTCCTGACAATGCCAACAGGCTATGATGAACTTCGTAGTACATATATTCTTCTCCCATCGGGTCTGGAAACGTACGTGGATTTCCTTCTGCAGATATGGCTTCTGCTGACAGACGCGCAGTGAGTAGATCCAACCTGCTCGTCACGGGTCCTTTGGTCAGTCATATTCGAACCGGTATTCTGCACGAGCTGACCGACGCAATCAGATAATCCTTTCTATCTGTCGTCTCGGTGCGTCACGATGTCAGTAGCCGAACCTTGAACTGAGCTCATCCTTTGAAACTAGTATCCGGAATTGGTGCGTGTGCCTTATCTTGTGCAAGTTTATGACTGCGGCTAATTTCATCTCCACTGTAGCGAGCACGGTCAGGTTGGACATGATACGCTCTTTCAGCACTTTCGTTGATATCGCCGGCGTACGTGTATTACACTCCGCCATGCTGAGCGCGCTCAATCTGAGTATCGTACCAGTGGAATGTGACTCTCGGACTATCGCTCTCCGCCGCACTCGACATACTCATCGCGGGCGCCATGTGCTACTACTTGCAGAACATCCGTTCTGGCTTCAGCAGCGAGATGGACCACACGATCGACATTCTACTGTTGTACACGTTCAACAATGTGACGCCTCTATTCCATAGACCAGATGACTACATGTAGACTGATACAGTCTACTTTCAGGGTGCGCTGACGTGTGTCGCGACAGTCAGCACCTTGATCTGCTGGCTCGCTATGCCCGAAAATCTCATCTGGTTAGGCATGCATGTACGCATCATCCTCACCTCTATATTGTGCTCTGCCGCTGACGCTGATACATCTCTTATTGGACACTAGTTCGCGATCTCGAAGCGTGCGTTTCGCCTGTCATCTGGTTCGGCTTGCAACTGACCACCCTCTTAGTATACGCGACCTCCCTCCTGATTTCACTCAACACACGACGATGGATTCGCCAACGCAGTCAGAAGCGGTCGGACGGGAGCTCACACCAAATGCCAGTGCGCTTCCCTACCGGGACCTCGATCTCCTTCGGCCAACGTTCGCGTTCGGTCATGCCGCGCTTCGCGGGTACTGCGACCGAGCCAGACCCGACGACAACGGTCCTCTCCGTCAGGGTAGAGAAGACGGTGCAGTTCGACATTTCATCCCGCTCTGAACTCGCAGAACTGGAAGCGAGCGAATCACGGCGGAAGCAAGACGGGAAGGATAGGTTGGACGTTTGATGATTCGCGGACAACTTGAGGTAGCGACAGGAAGCCGCGGGGCTATCCTGGTGTATAACAGTGTATGAATACACGAGTACTGTAAGGCACAGTAGCATAGCTGCATCATTATGGCATAGGCCTGAGGATGCATGGCGATTTCATACGGAGTCCAAGGTGGGCGACCTACAAGAATGCTAGTGTCGTAGTCGTTTATGGGCAACATGCGTTTGTGAGGGGCCCTTGCCCGTGTGGCGCGTCACGTCTGCCATCAGATCGATTTTGTCTCTGGCCACCATGTCCATCTCCGGCGGCAATCCGCTCGACAGGCTTGCTCTCCATCGAAGAGTGCGGCCAGCCTATCCAATCCCGAGCTCTCGAGCACGTGCCGCAGGAAGTTTGTGGCACCAGGCGGCACCGCACGCCTCCTGAACCGAACCCTCATCACGTCGAAATGCCATACAAATGCACGCAAGAATGGGCCCCCGAGCGCTGCCCGGACTATCTCTCCGTCATTGCCGGAGCCTTCGACAGCTTTAACAAACAGGAGAAGCAGATCTCCAAGGACGCAGACGCGACGTTCAAGGCCGCCAAACCTCTCGTCCAGCACCAAGCCCGCGTTCTGGACAGCCTCGCTCACCTCCTCGTATCCGAACCGGAAGGACAACGCATCGTCATCGGTGCCGAGAAGGGCGCGGCCGAACCTGCGTTCAAGCTCCTCGTCGCAGAAGAGCCTATGCCTCCGGAGGACTCTCCAATGACTACTACCGCCGCGCACCTGAGAGTGCTGTTACTCCGCTTGTGGATGATCCGGTCGCTGTGGGTCGACAGGAAGGGCCCGCCCGCCAACCCGGACATGACATACGCTTCCCATCCTGACGACCCCTTCGAGAGCGCGGTCGTCGAGCTCGAGATCATCGTATTGCGATACTCTTGGCCGAACCTCGCACATCGCATCCTCGCGGGTTCTCAAAACACGCACTTCATGGACACAGCGGCTGACGTCTGTGGAACGCCCGCTTTGAAACGCGAAGATATTTCGAACGAAGAGCGAGAGTTGTTGGCGTCGCTGCAAGAGCTCCCGCTATCAAATGGTGCACTAGGGGTACAGACCCAGCTCGACAATATCAAAATGCTGTCGCGCTTTGCGAAGGAAGACGCCACGCCGAGCGACGCCGATTTGAGGAAAGTCCGCTTCGCGCTGGTCATTGCGAATCTTTGGAGAATCCGGCTATCCAAGAGCGGCAAACAGCAAGCGTGGGACGATTACGCTCGCTGTGCGTTTTGGGCATTCACTCGTCATACCACGCGAAGCTGATACTATATCTCTTTCTAGCGCGACTCTCGCGTACAGGACTGACCTCGGGTGACTTGTCCTACAGTGTGTAGCGTATGAGTGCCGATACTGACTGCACGAGCATAGCGCCGGACAATAGGAACATCGATGTCGCCCGATGGATCGACGAGCTCACCGTCATCCGCTTCCACTTTCGGCGCGTATCCGGCATCACCATCTCGCCACATCTGTCACCATTACTTTACCTCGTCGAAGGGATCGTCTGTATCGATGCTGATCCGCCTGCGCCCAAGTCATTCGAGGTCGACCGCGCGCGGCTGGTCCGCGTGCTCTACGCCGCCGGCATCGACGCGCACGAATTGAACGACGTCAGGATCAACGATTTTCTCGAGAGCTTACGAGTCGCGCACGGCGGTACCTGGTCGGACGGCGAGGACGGCGATGCTCGCCACAGGAAGTTTGGTGATTGCGTCGTATACCTCATCTGCATTGTCTCACGACGGCTGAACGGTGCATACAGTGATCGAGCCTATCCGCACGCTCCACCCCGAATGCCTGATCCTCAACGAGTTGCACGAACGCGCGGCGATACCCTTCGTCGGCACATCCGAACCGGCCTGTGCGTTCTGCGAGACATACTTCGCATTGTATCGCAGTTTTCGCGGATGGGATAGTCCGATACATCTGATGAGCAGCCACAACCGGACATCGGGCTGGGTGTTCCCTGCGTTTAGCGACAGGCTGACGAGGCAGCTAGAGCAGGCTTTCTGCGGCCAGATGATCGGCAGGATACGCCACGGCTGGCATCGGTACTCGCCGAATGCGCTACGAACGGACGTTGCGTGGTCATCGCTGGACTGCGATCCAGACTTGCTCCGTACGTTCATGTTCTATCGGTGACTGTCCAATGCTAATTGGGTCGTCTACTATGCATAGAGGAATGGTTAACGGCCCGTCAAGAAATCGAAGAATCATCCACTACTTGATTTGTGGTTCTTCTTATGTTGACTTAAGGCGATACTCGACTCGACGACGGGAAGGCCATCAGGCACTTGAGCTGTTTAGCTGTCACGCGGCAACAGCCCTGAGTATGCGTGGACAAAGAATACACGGATCGAGGACTCTTCGACAGCCCATTCCATCTCCAACGATTCAACGTGACGATCCAATGTCACTGATTGAGAATACATTTCTCTCCGTACGTCGCCGGTGAAGTCTACACATCTTGTTGCGGGATGCGCGTAGTCGGTTCCGCAGGCATCGTCGCAACAACACAGTTCATTCACGCAGGCGTCGGGCGCGCCTGTCACTGCGAAAGCGCTTGCTTGCGCGGCGGGAAGCAGGGCGGTGGACCACACAAGGCGAAGAAGAGTTCGAGGGATGAATCCGGCGGGACTAGGATTACTCATCTAACGCAGTCCTATATTTCTTTGCATGTCTCGTATATCCATATATATTGAATCATTCAGCACAGTAGCGTGGGCTTGTAAGCCAGAATAGTAGTCGGGCACCTGTAGCTTCGACGTCTGTTAGCAGTCTACACAAGCGAATCAGGCTCCATTCGCAGATGGTATGGAATCGAGTGTACCTGTATACATCCATAGCGTTCGGGTGCATATTTATTCAGTATCGTGTCTACCGTGCGAGAGGGTGGGACAGCTCCGATCAACGAGATGATGAAGCCGCGTGTGACGGTGTGTATCCGCGCCACATCATTCGCTCATGCGCCTCTTGAAAGCAACGCCAACCAGTGAACAGGCCGTTCACATAGCTGGGATATACAGAAAACGATGGTGAAGCGCACAGCGCAAGGTGGCAGCCTCCGGCGCTCGCGTGTCCGATGTCCGCGGGATCTAGACCGTTGACGCTCGCGCGCGTGGCGCGTGGGTGGCAATGCCGCCGTGGCGGGAGGCGGCGCTCCCGCCGGGCGGCGCGCCGCAGTACAAAAGCATCGCGCTTGCGTGTTTCCCGCCGCCCCGCTTCTTGCTCCCCTTTGCCCGCCTCTTTTCTGTCCACCGGCCTGCTGCCCGCCATGGCCGCTCCCGCCGCCGCACTCCCCGAGCCCGGCTCGAGCAGCACCGTCGGCATGCTCGTGACCTCCATCCTCTCCGAGCACGAAGCGCTCCGCACCGAAAACGCCGATCTGCGCGCCCAGCTCGCGGTCGCCCGGCAGCACGCCGATCCGGTCGCGTCCGCGACGATCGCCGACCTGCAGCAGCGCTACGACCGCGAGCGCGAGCACCACGCCGCCACGCGCAACGCCATGAACGCCATGCGGGCCGCCTGGGAAGAGTACGACCGACACGCTGCGGCGCTCGACGCCCGGCTGCACGACGCCCGCCACGAAGTCGCGCGCGTCATGGGCGGCTCGTCCATCTACGCCCACTTCCAGCCGCCGCCCGACCCAATGGCCATGCAGGTCGCCCCGCACATGCGCCTCGCCGGCCCCGCGCGCACATTGCCCGCGTTCCCCGGCATGCCCGCGACGCTGCCGCCGGCTCCTACGGCGCTACCCGCGCACCGGCACCGGATGGATGGCAACGACGAGCGCCCCGCGAAGCGCCAGCGCGCTGATGGCCCCCGACAGCTCGGCGATGTAAGCCCTTTTCCCCGATCCGGCACAAGCGAACGTCGTGGCTCACAGCGGTTTTCCCCACAGTCGCCGATCCCGATCCCGCGCCCACCGCAATACCTCACTGGCCCTGGCGCGGACCCAGCGTATCTGGGTGCACCGGCTCCGTCCTTTGTATATGCTACTGGTCGACCGGCGGGCGCATCGGTGTCGCCGAAGCAGAATGGCACGGCTGAGCTGCGCGGCCGGCCGCGGTCGCGCGCTAGTGTGTCTGCGAGGAGCCGCTCTCGGTCGCTCTCGGTTGACGATATGTTGCTGGATGCCGCGGGTGAGGCGCCTCTACCGCAGACCGGGCCTGGACACCCTCCCGGGGTTATACCCATGGTCGTAGAGCAACACCGCATGCATGTCTTCCAACCGCCTGTTACCGGTCCGCCCATCAAACGCACTCAAACGCGTCCTGTCGACAAAGCAGCCACCTATGGTACGCGCCTTCCTATCTTTCTTCATTTTTATTTCCGGTCTGATTCAGTATACAGGCAACCCGGACTCTTCACGCGATGCACGCAGCGACGCCGCATTCCCACCAGGCGGTTTCCCGGCCACGAACGAGCAAGGTCAACGCATCTGCCGCCAATGTGGCTTCCGCGGCCGCTACAAGGACGGGAAATGCGTAGAAAAATGGGGTCCCGGCCCCGCCGGCCCCGGTACCGTCTGCGACAAGTTCGTATTATCTCCGTGCAACCTCGGCGCGCGTACAGTAAGCTGACATTTACTTTTGTAGGTGTCGAAAGAAAATCAAACGCGTCGAGCGCCGCGGGACGCTCGACCCCGCGTCCCTCGGCCCGCACCCCTCCTCACCCCCACCGCACGCACACTCGCGCGAATCCCCGCCCTCGCGCCTGACAGCCGCCGTAACGCTCCCCGCGCACCTCGCGCCCAAAATCGAGCCGGAGCGCACCCCGCCGCCCAGCTCGCCCGTTTCCGCGCCGCATCCAAATCCACCACAGCAGCGCTCGCGCAGCTATAGCGACGCCGAGGACGCCGACGAGCTGGACGTTGATGCTGAGGCGGACGAGGACGACGATTTGGACAATGATCTGTTGGCTGCTATCGAGTCTTGAATTCTTGAATCTTGAATTTTGTAGGTCGTTCGAAACGGCCCGCGCTCGCTCGGAAAGTACTATACTGTATTCTTGGTTCTTGTTGTGTATCTTGTCTGGTTGCTGTCGTCCGCTATCGAATGCTATCTTGATTCTTGAACGTCTCGCGAAGCGTATTGCTGGTACATACTTACTCTATCTATCCTGTCGCAACCGCTCGATGTGTGTAGTACTGCTACTTCTTGGCATACTTGGTCTATCCCCGCACGTATCGTATCTCGGCCACCGCCTGCGTTTATGGCGTCTATGATGAATCACCGCAGCGATTCATTGCGGAAGGTGTCTTACGCCGAGGGTAAGCAGCGCACGCCTTCGGAGCCGGTGATGCAATGGTGCGTAGCTGTGGCGCGCGAACCGAGCGAGAACCTCCGCGCGTACATATATAGACCCCCAACCTCCTATGCACTCTTACCTACTCTACTCTACCCAACCCCAGCACCTTTCCAACCTCTTCATACTAATAGTAAATTATGACCCGCACCGAACGCGCAACCTCGCCCCGCGCCCTCCGCCGCGACCGGTCGGAGAACAAAGACGGTGTAGACACGAGCATGCGCAAAGGCGGCGCGGGCGCGCACAACTGGGGCTCGCTGGACGAGGAGGCGCGCGCGGAGCGGGAGGGGCTCGAGGATGAGCGAAGGGATGTTAGGGCTGCTGTTAAGGACGGGGACGAGATCTGTGCGTTTGTCGCTTGCTGGTTAGGTCTTGCGTGGATGCTGAGGGGAGACTGGTAGCTCCGAAAGTCGATGCGGGGATCGAGGATCAGGGGCCTGCGTCCCGGTCTGTTTATACGAGGACTGTGGACGAAGGCGAGCGGCAGAGGGCTCTCGAGACGCGTCAGTCGGCGCTCAAGAAGACTGGTATGTCGTTTGCGTCGTTAGGTGTGTCGAAGTACTGACATCTCCATAGACGTCGATCTTGGCGACATCGCTCGCTCGTCCGCGGCTGTGTCCGGTTCTCCTCCGACGAACGTGAGTTACCGGGCTTTTTGATTTGGTTATGTGGTACTGAACATCAAGCCACAGTACAACGTCAACCAGTAATGGTACTCTTACGAGTTCATAGTCAACTCCACATGAAGTTCTTCTGTCCCAAATGTATTTGTAGCGTAGTAATCCAACAGATGGCATATTCTATCATTGAGGATTCACGTAAAAGCAGCCCGGCCAAAAGTCCGCGAATCAAGCGTAAGATATGAAATCTGGCTGCTTAAGACTGTACCCAGGAGTCCTTCACATAATCCGCCATCGACATCACAAACGCAGCGGCCTCACCACTCTGCCACCCTCAATCACCCGCAACCTGCATCGCTTCTTCCAGCCTATTGAACGCGTTCGTGGTCCAGCGCCTATCCGCAAGCCTCTCCCTCCCCTCCTTACTCCTCGCATCCCGAAAGTGCTTGACAGCCAGCACCATCTGCCTCGCGCACATATCCGGATCGTACCTCCCCGTACCCGTCGCCAGCCCCGGAATCGCAACCCTCCTAATCCTCCCCTCCTCCCCCGCCCCCTCGTTCCAACGCTCCAGCTCGCACAGCAGAGTACACACCACATTATACGCCAGATCCTTATGCCAGCTGACGTCCGTCGGGACCCGCATCGTGGGGCAGACCGCGAGGACGGTGCAGCGCGGGTACTGCGCGTTGCGGAGGTGCTCGGGGATGCGGACGAGCGTGCATGATGTGGGCGGCGCGAAGCCGTACCAGCGCGCGTAGAGGTCGCCCTGGATCGCACGGCTGAGCGTGAGGAGATCCCCGCCGCCAGAAAAGGCGCGCGAGATGTACATGTCGATCCTTCGAGCGCATGCATGATCATCCGGAGTTATACTAGTATCGCGCATGCATACCCGCCGTCCATGATCCCGTACGAGTTCGCGGGGGAGACGAGGCAGTCGAAGGCGGCTTCGGCGCCGCTCATGTCTTCGAATGGGCGCGCGAGCACGGTGATGAGGCCCTGGCTCTGGTCCTCCGTGGAGAGCAGCTCGGCGATGCTGCGCTTCCAGGCATCGTGCAGGGCTGTGGCGGACGGATGGGCGAAGAATGTGAAGGAGACGTCGCTCATAGTTATGGGTAGCCCGCGGATGGCGGTACGGAGGTGAGGTGCAGCTCCGGTGTCGATACGCGAGTGGTGGCCGGCCCGGCGGGCCAGCGCCACTCGGCCTGGGTCGACGTCGCATACTTACGCGCCATCACACGCGGCTTGAATCTTGCCATCATCTTCAACCTGTCCGGCGTTGATCGGAACTGTGCCACCCCCTCGCACGGTAGACACGATATTGAGTAAATATGAACGCGAATGCCGTGGATGTATACAAGTGCCTATACCTCCTCCATACCGTCTCTGAATGGAACCTGATACGCTCGAATAGACTGCCACCAGACGTCGAACCCACACCAGCATTTGACGTCTGGCTTTCTCTTGCTCGCCAACGACTGGCCAACTACCACGCAGAGATGACATCTCCTACTACTACACAATCTCGTCAGAGATATGCGGCAGTCTCGCGCACGATGCGTGACGAAGCGCGCGTCCTTGAACACATCAGCAGGCTCTTCGTCGCTCAGTGGCATGCAGACGCCCCAGGCATCAACTCGTTGCCGACTGAGATATTGGATCGCATATTCAGTCTAGTCGCCGAAATCGACCGACCTTGCCCGCCGTACGAGTGCCAGTCTCATAATGCCACCGACGCGAAGTACTGTCGTCGATTGCACGGCAGTGAAGAAACATTTACGAATAGATACTCTTCCTTGGGGAGTGGTGGCGACATCGGGTGGCTACGTCTAGGGCACGTCTGTCGCTCCTGGAGAGCTTCTCTACTAGGCCAGCCTGCACTCTGGGCTTCAGACGTTGGGATTTTGGCTAGAGGATGGGACACAATGATCGAGCGCTCCCAAAATAGGCCATTGACCATCCGAGTCTATATTACCCCATGTCGATCGGAAGGGACAGCCGTGCTCTATAAAATGTCGCATCTGACCCCGGATCACTTCATACTACGACAAGCGTGTGAACTGGATCTCATCGACGCGGGCTCAGGTCGTCTTGAGCCATTAGACGACCTCTTCAACTCTTGTACCTTCCCTTCTCTCAAGCGCGCGGTCATCTATCGCTTTGTACATCGGCCCATTCAGCCGCTCTACGACCAACCAAGGATTCAGGCACCCCAGCTGCGCTCACTACACCTAAGGAACACCTTCTATCGCTGGACATCGTCGGTCCTGAATTCTTTGATATTGGGAGACCCCGAAGATCCCATCTATACCGACAGCATCATACTTGATAATGTTCATCTCACTTACATGCTACAGACATCTGCTACCAGTCTTGAATCACTCACTCTGAGCGGATTCCTTCTGCAAGAGGACGGCGACTCAGATGACAATGCCATCCCTGCGATTGCATTGATGCGGCTCCGATACCTGCGCATAGACGCGGAAATCCTTTCTGGAGAGGAAGACTGGGAGCTATACTCGAAAGTTCTGGCTGCCGTCGAGCTGCCGCCGACGGCGAAGGTAGTGCTCACTTCGCATTCAACAGGTGGTGACGACGTTCACTACGAGCTGGGCACGGACGAGTTCATGGACACCGACGCCAACATCGTGAAGGACTGCCTCCGAGTCAAACAGGGATGCAATCTCGACGGCCTTGTCATCTCGGGCCGTCCAGACCCGGAAACTCCTCTCTATGAAGAAGGGCTCGCGTTCACGTTCTACTCCGATGTCAACGGGCGACTACCGGCGCTGGACAGAATTAAGGATGGGATTGACCAGTCACAGTCGGCGCTTGTCACGTCCTTTAGGTTTATGACGGGACCGGGATACGACCCCTCCCTCGCGTATCTGAACACGTTGCACCTATTCCACCCCGCCATCCTTTCCCAGCTCACCGCAATGGCGTATATGGCGACCTTCAGCTTTGAAGACCAACTACAATGCAGGTTCGCCTTTTCGTCGCTGCTAAACGCGAGCACTCACGTCCGTACATTCGCTCTCCGAGACGCTGTTTTGAGTGCAAGCGAAGACTCGCGTCTCGAGGACAGAAACCCTTGGCGATCTCTCGTGCACATGCTCGGTTGTCCGATCCTTCCAGAGTTGGAGTGCCTGATATTATACGACGTGGTCGATCTTCGCGGTCTCCCCGACATTTTGGGATCGCGGATGCGCTCATTGCGTCAAGTCGGTTGGCCCGTCGCGAAACTGAGGGAGCTGAGGCTGCACGTACTATTGGGAGCTCACGACGAGGCAAGCTCAGGTGGAGGTGGACTGGACGTGCCAGTGATGCTTCCGCCGACGTTGTATGAGTACGCGGAGTCTGTGGTACTGTACAAACATTGATAGGACGTGTATTATAGTGTGGACAATAACATGATAGACGGTGATACTCAGCGACGCATTTTTGCACTGGTAGTGGCCGGCTAGACTCCTGAGCGAAAGTGTTGAACCGGGACCGCGAAGCTAGCGAACGCGTAAGGAGAGAGCTAGCGCGCGGTGAGAGAAATCGATCTCGTGAGGAAGCGATTTCTCTCGTGGGGGGTTTAGATACGCGCGCTTGGCTCGGTAAGGTACGGAATACAGTAGCACTGGTACGAGAAGCTGTACAGACCAAGTGAGCGCAAGGCGTTAGTACAGTAATAAAGTAGATACGCCGAGAAATGAGGCAAACGAGGCGAGGAACGAGGAACAGGGACGAAAAGGAGAAAGAGAAGGACCCATATCAGTCCACAGACGCGTTGTGTCGCGCTGCGCCAGCGGCTTCAACACGAAGCTTCACATATAGCCAGCGGATCACTCATAGCTTAGGTCCACGCCAGGGGTCATACATGGTCAGAGACAACGTGTACCTCTTTCGAGCCTCGTCGGACGTCGACGCCGAGCTCTTTCTCACGTCAATCAAGGCGTCAGCGCGACTTGCTCTTCGCCACCATCACCCAGCGATCCTCATCAATTATCTCCAGACCATACCTCCCTCATCGCTCATACGGCCGGTGGGATATACGGTATGGATACGTTAGATGCACACGTGTAAGCTCGTTCCCATGATATGGACCGTCTTGAGACTGACTGGCGCATGCAGACTGCCTCCGGACATAGAAGTCGCACCGGCGTCTGAAGTCTGGCTTTCCCTGGCTAGACAGCGGCTAGCCGACTACCATGCGCAAATGACATCTCCCAAAACCCCTCACACCTCCGAACGTGCCGCGGAGCTGTCGCGCGCGATGCGCAATGAAGCGCGTATCCTGGAACACCTGAGCAAACTTTTTGTAGTCCAATGGCATGCAGACGCCCCCGGCATTCACAAATTGCCCAATGAGATATTGGATTACATATTCAGCTTAGTTGCCGAAATGGATCGACCGTGCCCGCCGTACGATTGCCGTTCCCATAGTGCCGCCGAAGAGAAGTTCTGTCGCCTATCGAACAACCGTGAGGATGCGTATACGGAGATTTACCCTGCTTTGGGCAGTGGTGGTTATCTTGGGTGGCTGCGCCTAGGACACGTCTGTCGATCATGGAGAGCTTCTCTACTAGGTCAGCCCGCGCTCTGGGCTTCAGACGTTGGGATCTTGCCCAGAGGATGGGATGCCATGATCGAGCGCTCCCGGAATATGCCGTTGAGCATTCGGGTTTATAGTTCCCCATGTCGATTCGAAGGCAAAGCCGTGATCGATGCGATCTCGCGTCTAGCCCCACTTCACCCTATACTGCGACAAGTGCGTGAACTGGATCTTATCGACGCATGCTCAGGTCGCCTTGAGCGACTAGACGGCCTCTTCAACTCGTGCACCTTTCCGTGTCTCAGGCGTGTAGCCATCGATGGTCAATGGCGACCCGTTCAGCCGCTCCTCGCCCTACCCAAGATCCAAGCACCGCAGCTGCGCTCATTGCAGCTAAGCAATACCTTCTATCGCTGGACATCGTCCGTCCTCAGTTCTTTAACAGTGGGAGACGGTGATGATCCCTTTGCCGCCGGTTTGTCACTGAGCAATGAGCATGTCATGTATATGCTACAGGCATCGGCTTCCAGTCTTGAATCGCTCACTCTATGCGGATCTCTCCTGCAAGAAGGCGCCAATCCAGATGATCAAGTGATGCCCACAATCGCATTGAGTCGACTTCGATACTTGCGCATAGACGCGGAAATTCTTGGACCGGGGTACTGGGAACGATATTCGAGGGCTCTGGCTTCCGTCAGAGTGCCGCCGACGGCCAGGATAGTGCTGAATGCGTTATCAGAAGTCGACGAAGACGTGCAGTTCACCCTCGGCACAGAAGAGATCATGGACACCAACGTTGACGTCGTGACGGACTGCCTCAGGGCTAGACAGGGATGCAATCTTGACGGACTCGTTATCTCGGGATGCCCCAACGCGGTTAATCCTGGAGATCGAGAAACACTCTCATTCGCATTCTATTCCGATGCCAATGGTCAACTGCCGGCGCTGGACAGCATTGACGGCGACAGTGATCAGCCGCAATCGTCGCTTTTTATGTCCTTCAGATATCTGACGGAAGTTGAATACGACCCTTCCCTCTCCTACCTGCTTACATTGCATCAATCAGACGCATCCGTCCTCGCCCAACTTACTTCAATGGCGTATATGGCGGACCTAAAGTTTCAGGACCTATTGGGAATCAGACGCACCTTTTCATCGCTACTGGAAGCGAGCACTCACGTCCGCACATTCGCCCTTCGAGATGCTCCTTTGAGCGCCAGCGAAGACGAGGATGTTGACGAGGACGATTGGCACTCTCTCATGTGCATGCTCGGTGGCCCAGTCTTACCAGAGCTGGAGTGCCTCATGTTGTACGATGTTGTCAGCCTCCTAACGCTTCGCGGCGTCTTACGATCCAGGATGCGCGCATTCAGTGAATGTGGGCAGAATGTCCCTAAACTGAAAGAGCTGCGGGTGTACATGGTCGACAACGACGCCGAGACATCGGATAATGATACCCCAGCCGTGCTTCCACCACCTTTGTACGAGTTTGCGGACTTGGTCATCTTGAATGTATAGTAGCGAGTACGCTGTGTAGTGGATATCAACATTGTCTTGAAATGTAGACCGCTCTTTCTGGCCATATATAGGGTCGCATCGTCACCCCAGCATTTTTGCACAAGCCTCCGGAAGAAAGATCAAAGTATAGTCGAATGGGCTATGGTCGCGGTCGTTGGTCAAGCGCGCGGACATGAGAGCGCCACATCGCCGCGGACGTTGAACGTCAAAATATTGGATGCTTCTTTCGCACGTGGCGGTTGCGCGCAGCGGCTTTTGCTCGCTTCGGTCGTTGGCTTGAGATGGTTCAGGACCGCCAGGATGTCGTCGCGGGCGCACAAGCAGAGCATGAGCGAGCTCAAGCTCCGCAGGCTCACAGAACACAACCAGCGCCTCCGCGACGACCTCGCTCGTCCACGCATCCGCGTTTCAGAGGCCAGCGCCAGTCTCATCCGTTACTGCAAGACAACCAAGGACCATCTCGTGAGTTATCAATTCTATATTCTCAATAATACTTATCCTGACTGGTATGCAGGTCCCGAGTGTGTGGGGACCAGTTGGCAAGGGCGAAGACCCGTACGCTCCCCAGGCGAGTCAGCAGGGATGCGCCTGCCTCGTCATGTAACCCCGCCTCGAGCTACCCAAACGACCCGGCCAACCGCCCGCATGCCCGCGCCGCACCACGCACAAACACACAAACACGCTCTTTATCACCCACAGCCGCCCGGCACCCGCAACCCGTACCATATATCTCGCCGTAACCGTCAACTTCCTGCGCTGCGTCGCGCCCGACACCCCGTGCTGCCTTGCCCCCGGATTCTGACTCTTCACTTGCGTTCCTGCGTCCTTCTCATCTCTTTCCACTTTCATCTTGTTTATCAATTTTATACCTGCGCCTGCGTTTCCTTGCGGTACCATAGTTCATACCCCCACCCAGTTCGCGTCGTCACTTTCCAACCGTTGCTCGCCCGCGCACCCTCCGCTTCGCACCCTCGCTTTCGCAGCCATCAATTGGATAGGATACCAAATGCATCTCCGATTCGCTACACCCGTCTCCCGCGTCGATGTACCCTTGCAATTGCAGCACATGGATATGCTCTCCTTCCTTCACTACCGCTGACCTCATGCATCTGCACGATGCGACCAGTTGACATCAACGGCCACTTGTCGGCGATATCGGGTCGGTTTGGATACGCTGGACGGCACGTTACCCACGTCGACCTACCACTACTTCTACGGACATACGTGCATGCAATCTGTTATATCTGGCGTGGAATCGCTCATTGCCAACACAATCATAACAAACTATCCCGCTGTGTCTCGGCTTCGAAGCTTCTCTGCAACCAACCATCATGCATCATGACCTGAATCGTTATCTTGTCATCATCAGAGCAGTCAAACACTATAGTCGCGACGAAGATACAGGTAACGAATGACGTCTGCTCTTATGCAAAGCACTAATATACAGGGATTGCTTCGACCTACCCTTCTCGAGAAAAGTGTGCCCAGACGTCCTTGTGCTGACGTACAGTACTGCTCAAGCGCATATCAAGCACCGAAATGCACAAACGGCGCCCATCTCCCAAACTTACCCTCGCCAACCTTGGCCCTCAGCTTCGCCACAGCCTCATGCAACGCATACGCCGCACCCGTCTGCCCTCGGCCCACCGCGCCAGAGTTCCGCAACTCGATCAACTTCTTGTAGTACGCGTCGACAACGACGGGCGCGTCTTCGTCCATGATCGACCACATCGTCGCGACGACGCCTTTGAATCCGACGGCCAGCATGCCCGCTGCGAGATGTGCGGACTCCTCTGGCGTATTCTCGTCGCCCATGGCGGTTTGGCAGGCAGAGAGGAACGCGAGCTCTGCGTCGTCGGAGATTGTGCTCATGAGATCCGCCAAAGACAGTGGCCCGTCGTACAGTGCGAACGCGCTTTGCGTCGGGTCGTTGCGCCGCTGCGAACCATGGCAGGCGAGGTGCACCCACGGGAACTGGCCGATTATACCGAGGACATAGGCCACGGTCGCCTGGTCATGGTTCAAATGCGTGCTGGGCAGTTGCGCGCCCCTCATGATGTCCGCGACGCACGTACCCTCTTTGGTGGTGTTGGGAAGCCGGGAGTGCCCAGGCGAAGCGGGCTGGGTCACGATCAGCGCGTTCGGAAGCGAGTTCCGCTTCGCGGCGCCCGTGTAGCAGCTCCGGAGCGCAGAAAGGGAGGGCGTGTACGACGAGACGATGTAGTTGAACACTCGAGGGCCGTCGGGCTCGGCGTAGATCCCTGCTGTATGAAGAGGCAATTGTGCTAGAGGCCCCGTGGGACACCAGATTACGTGTGGTAGACGGCCGTCATTCTTCCGACACATCGTTGTTAGTGAGTACTCTCTACAGCCACTGAACAAGTAAGCTTACGGATTTCAGCATATCAAGCGCACTCAGAACTGGTTTCACGATCCAGTCCCACATGAGCTTTGGCACACGATTGAGGGACTTCTCCGTCTCTACGACAGCCGAAGCGCGAACAGGCGGGACGCTGGGATCGAGGGAAAGCTCCAGATGCGCTTCACCGTCGCGATCAAGCTCATCTAACGCGCCGGTGGTGCGCTCGCGGATTGAAGAGGACCTCAGTCGTCTTAACCAGAGTTCGCGTAGTTGGCTCGCTTTTTTGAGCGTAAGGTCAGGGAGAGGTATCAAGCTGACTACGTCCCTTCGGATCGCTAGAGCGTCGCATCGCGATGCATCCACGTTCAGATACACGAACGTGTCGGAGCCTACCAGGCTCTTTGGTGGGAGAAGCGCCTCAAACCGTTTCGGGCGTAGGAAGTCTTCGAACCCTGCGCGACTACGTATGTCTTTCAACAAAGAGTCGTGTTCGGCGACAAGCTGACGGTGTCGTTCTAGACCAGTCCTGACCGTGACACCGGGCCCTGGAACGCTACTTGGCGCATCAGAGCGAGTGAAGGAGGTCGAAGTCGTATCCCGAAGCAGGAGTTGGACGCGCTCCAACGATCCGGCGAGTACGGGATGGACCTCTCGTAGCTCGTCAAGCGGCGCACGGAGAGACAGCACCTGCGACCATATCACAGCTCTACCGGTCTCAAGCCATTCTACGGCGCTCTCCAGCGAGCCAGCCGCGCATGCAGCGGCTACAGCGGCTGTCACATTCTCCCCTACTGTTGCGGACTGCTCAAAGCGTGTATGCAAGCCGTACCCAAACCAGATGAACTCAGAACAGAAATCAATGACGCGGGCGTGGGCCGACAAGAGGGCTTCTGTAGAGGTGAAGTCGGGGTATGCGGTGTGCATCTCCACGCAGTGCATCGCGGAACCGAAGCGCTGGGATGCTACTCCTATACGCGCTTCATCGATTGAACGAGAGAACGCCTGAACAGTCGCGTCAAAGTCCTCTTGTGTTTTGGTGCATCGGAAACGCTCTCGCAGGACATGACCGAGCTCATGAAGTCGTAGCGTCAGCTCGGGATGCCCGTCGGGCGTGAGCGCCACCGCTTGGCGAATTGCGGACACCGCAGCGTGTATATCTTCGTGTTTCTGATCGTGCCCGACTTTGTGGCGTTCGCGCAAGGCATTAGCGAGACCGATCAGCCGTCGTGGATTGTCTCGATGTCCCTCCGGTGTAAGGGCATTCGCCTTCTCGTAGAGCGTTATGGCCTTTGTAAGATCTTCGGGCTCACGGAAGTAGATGAAACGCGTGAGCAACGACTTCGCGAGGCCCGCCGCGCCTGAAGATCCATATTCTTCGCCCTCTCGCGTGAGCTCAGCGAGACGTCCATGGAATAGGATAGCCTCGTCGAGATCTGCTCGTCGAGAAGTACGCTCAAAGCGATCGAACAGAGCGTCCCCGAGGCTACCGAGGCAGGGAGCCATATGGCGATGACCAGGCTGCATAATCTTGACAGCGTGGCGAAGGGTTGCGATGGCTTGGTCAAGATCGGCAACGTCTTTCAAGAAGTTAGACCGCGATACGAACGCGTTGGCTAGGTTTGTGATGACGCCCGGTTTGCGGGGATCTTCGTCGGATCGAAGTTCCACTGCGCGGCTGAAGGCTAGTACTGCACGATCAAGGTATTCCAACTGCCAGGTACGATAGAAGAGCTCGCGCAGGGAGAGACCGAGGCTGTTGAGATAGATTGTCTTGCTAGGGTGTGAGTCGAGGGTGAGCTCAACCGCGTGTGTATGCCAGAACACAGCCTTCTCGATGTCCTCGAGTTGTTCAGAGCGCTCGAAGCGCTCACGCAATGCATCACCGAGCTGGTCACATAAGCCTGGCTTTTGGGGATGATCATCTGGCGTGATCTCAACGGCGCGTACAAAACACGAAACCAACTGATCCAAGTCCTGGAGTCGCTTGGTACGCTCGAAGTGTGTGCGCAAAGCACCACCTAGGCATTGGAGCCGATCTATCTTATCAGCGTGAGAATCATCATCTATCGTGAGATCGACCATCCGCGTGCGGTATGAGAGGACCTCCTCGAGGTCCTCGAGGTTCTGAGTGCGCTTGAAACGGACGTATAGCCAATGGCTGAGCGTATGATAGATATCTGCCGCATCTGAGTGGCCATCTGGCATGAGTTCGCCGGCGCAAACTTGGTATAAGATGGCTTGTTCGAGATCCTCGAGCTCGTCTGTATGTTCGAAGCGCTCGTGGAACGAAACAGCGAGACAGTTGAGCCGTCCTGGCTTGCCAGCCGTGAATGTCAGGACAATTAAAGTCCCCCAGTGACCAGTGCGGGGGACTTAAAAGTCGGGTTCCCAGGCATTTAGCCGTAGGGAGCCCAGTCAAAG
>UWZB01000192.1:0-41575 GCA_900536885.1 Peniophora sp. CBMAI 1063 | reverse complement strand
ATCAGTGTGTGTTGGAGAGAGTTGGTCCGTGGCAGAGTCAGCACTAGGTATGATGTTGGTCAGTGGCAAAATCAGTGCAGGACTGCTGCAGTGTGTGATCATGGGGAGGGCGCTGCCGAATGTGTTGATGATAGTGATGGCTGTCCGAGATAAGCACGGCCACGCCATATAGGGGAGTCGCCACCTACCAAACAACAAGGCTCCTTCGCTGTGCGATAAATTCGAACCGACGAGAATAGCAGAGGCACATATCGCCGGAATCAGTGCGAAGACGATTGGAAGCATCCGCTCATCCTGTATGGCTATGGCTAAGATCCACCGAGTATGGCAATTGCGTATGGCTAACCTTTCTATCAGAGTAGTAGCCACACACGAGAGTCGTGAGGGCTGCGACAGCCCCGCTAGGTGTTGACAGTATCAGCGCCTGCTTCGTACTATACCCAAAACTCTTGATGATCATGTTGCTGACTGTATTGCAATTAGTGACCATTAAAGCTTGAAGGCCGAGCTGACTACGCACAGTTTCCCAGCGCCCCATTCGGGATGCCGGTCATCATCGTACTCAACACGACCAACCACGTTCTCACATCACACACGGCTTCGATCACTTGCGCGCGCTTGAACACCTTGTTCTCCGTTCCGCACTGGTTGTCTCGTATTCTTTCAAGCACTGCGATTCGTTCCTCAGGTGTAAGTCGGGCGGCACGAACGGGCGAGTCGGGCATCCAGAGTAGAACAGCTATTCCGACAGTGATAGCGAGACCACCAAGCAGTAGGAAGACGCTCTTGTATGCTACGATGGCGTGACCATCGTAGAAAGAGATACCATACGCAATGAAACCGCCAAAGACAAGAGTCAGACCGTTCTATGGCATGACTTCAGCTTCTTTGCACCGGACTGCATGGTAAGGGAAACATCATACCGTAAAGCAGAACCAAGATATGCGAGTTGCTTGTTCGTCCTTCTTGTAGAACATGGAGATGATGAGAATTAGGATTGGGGCGACACAGGATTCCGTCGCCCCAAGCAGGAACCGGAGTGCAAACAAAGCACTGAAGGAGGATGGTATAGCTTGTAGCATGAGAATGGCACCCCAGAGTACGATACTTCCGCCTATTCAGATTGTGAGAGGATGAATGGGTACGGTCGGATATGGAACGTACCGAGGTACTTCGCCAGTCTCAGCTTCTGTGATATGTAGACCGTCGGGAACTCGAAGACAAGGAAGCCGAGATAGAACGCCATCGAAACGAGATTGTACTGCTGCCCCTTCACGGGAAATCCCATGATACTGCATCTCTCATCAGATAACAAAGATGTCTTGGGGATGTCCCTCGTACCTGGCATAGTTTAATGATTGTTTGTCCAAGAACTGCGTGAATTGCACAGCAGCGCATAACGGAGGAATCCACCAATCCTTTCCCGAGTCAGAGGTGGCGAAGTCTGGAAAGGTAGCAACACGTACGAGCTTTCGTCTCAGATTTGTGTTGTACTCGTCGCTGAACATCTGTACGCGCTCGCGCCCGACAAGCTTGAGCGCCTCGTCTCCGCGCCCGTTATCATCTGCTGAGTTGGAGAGCGCCTCGGCGTCGAGTTCATGGCGCTTGCCATCCGCCCTCGTGAGCTGCTTCTCATCCATCAAAATCGCAGGTATCGTGTTTCGTATTCTGCGCGTCAAAGGCGATGGTGATTGAGATTCCACGGCTAGGATGTGAATAGTGTCGTGACTATATAACCTCCGGCCGTCCCTGAATACCAGCTGCGGCCATGTGGCGGCAGGGTGAACTCGTCCCTGCTCTGCAGAAGCAACGGATCTGGCATAGTGGTCCTGTCAATTGAACATGTGGGGCGATTTGATGACAGGGCGAGGAGTTGAAGCAGGAATGGTAGTTGCATCTACCCGTCTGGCACACCGATTGACCAACTTCACGTCGTATGTACTCATCTGTGCTCCACTTCACGCCTTGCGCTCTCAAGAGAAATGGCACGCATGTCAAGAAGCGCTGGCATTCGCTCCAATGGCGAGACTTGAGCGCTGAGCCCGCCAACCGTCAGTAAACAGGTCCCCGCACTTCTGCATCAGGGAAACCCCGGCCTCCGGAAACTAACTTTTAGCCATTTAACGCGTCTCATCGCGATTTATTTGAGGCGGCATAAAGACGCCCAAAATCAGTGCAATAAGGGCGAGTGAAGAACCTTGGCCCTATTCACCGGGTCTTTTTCGTCCTTATTCGATGGCCACCGGGGTCGGCCGAGCTGCGAGGAGTAGCGTATAAGTCCACTAAAAGTTGGGCATGAGCTTGTGTGAGGGTCGATTTGGCGAGTATATAGATGGGGCGTAGATAGCCATATTACCTGTATAAGTGTAGTTCAGTACTAGCAAATAAGCATTATTACTGAGTGATAATGAATCGTACCAGTTCAAGTAAGCTGAAAGAATGTATTAGTCGAGAGTTGGGCCTGAATTTCGCGCAGTCAGTAAGCGTAAATCTTCATCGAGTACTGATACACACGCTATCAGAGTGAAATGAAACGCTATATCTCAGCGCTGAGACACAATCAGGAGTGCATGAGTAAGATTATCACCTCTATTTTTCGCCGATAACTTCAAACGAGAACGAAAAAATCAATGAAAAGGCGCAATAACGCGGCATCATGAATTCTCGTCAGAGCGTATACGTAGTCGTAATGGTACGTATCGCGGTCGTAAAGCGGTATTAGTCGTAGGCGTAGGGTAGGGACCGGGGTGCGAGGTGGGCCGAGATGGGGATTATAGGCTGTATGTGGGGGTGAGGGGTTGGAGGAGAGCGGGTACGACGAGATTAGTACGAAACACGGGACGTAGAGCGGAGACGGAGGCGGTTGAGCGCGCACGAGAACGGGTATGGGTGGGATGGTGGGGTTGAGCGCACAATGTGAAGAAAACCGGGAATGAGGATGGCTTGCAGACTGGTATGGAACAAGAGATATGACCTGCGGAATCAAATCAGTGGCCTGTGGAGAGTGACGAAGCAGTATACGCACTATGATACTGATCTACGAAACATTGCTCTGGAAGTAGTTGACGATGTCCTCCTTCTCCTCGAGGGAAGCAGGCGCCGCGCCGAGCTTCTCGTTCATGTCCTTCGGCGGTTTCCAAGCGCTACGTGAACATTAGTAGAAGGTATTAAATAGAAAAGTGGGATGTACGTACTTGGCTGCGATGAACATGCCTATGAGTGTCCCCTCGGTGATATGGCCGACGTGCTCGTCGTACCACTCTGCGACCTTGCCTTCGTCCAAGCGGAGCGGCTTATGCCGGCCATACGCGTAATCGCGAATAGCGACCTCGAGCTAGAGGGCAGATGTCAGCTGAAGAGACGTTATTTCAGGCGCTGAGATCTACGTACCATCGTGCCCGCCATCGTCAACATCGGACGAGGAACTATACTGCGCGGCTTGGTACCCTTCGGGGTCCCACTCTCGACCGGGAACTCATGCGGCTTGAAGTGCATCGTCCCCTGGTCCTTGCCGAGACTGAACATGGACCGCGCGACGTATTCGGCGATCAGAGGGTTGCCGTATGGGTGCTTGTGGTCGATGGATTCGACCTTGTAGACAACGCGCTCCTCGTCCGGAGCGTCCGACTTCATCTGGGTGGTCACTGTTAGTTAAGTGAACACTAAAGTGCATTTGGACACCACACACCTCGAGCGTGCCCTTGTGGATAAATTCCTTCTCCTGGAGAAGGGCCAGGCAAGCGTTCTTCAAGATACGGCGGCCGCGCTTGGTCTTGAAGTCGAAGAAGCTCTTGAGATTCCAGGCGCCCTCGTCGACCATGGTGCGCGCGATGGCGGCCAGATTGTTGCGTTGCGCACAACGACGGTCCCATATCTAGATAATCTAGTCAGTAAGCGTATCTGGAGCTTGTCCAGGGAAACGTACCGCAGTAAGAACGATGAGACGCCACTTCGCGTCATTGAGAAAGCGAGCGCAGATATGCTCGCATTCAGGGTCGTCCTTGATGACCTCGTAGAACAGGTCGTAACAGAGCTTGAGTCCCCACGAGAGTTCCTGTGCAGCGGCGGCCCCTCCCTGTTGCGCGGGCGGCGTTCCTTCGTTGTCGCTCGGGATCTCGACGTCTTTCGAGTTATCGTCTTTCGGGGCCCAGGCCCTGCCGTTCGCGTCCATGTACAGCTTGTACTTGAGCAAGAACATGGCGCGGCTGATCTTCGTGCGCAGAACCTGGGGTTGATCAGTAAGTTTCCCCATGCCGCCGCCCTTCTTCCCGAAAGTGATCCAGGTGGACTCGTGGTTGACCTTCTTGTCCTTCTCCTTGTCTTGGCGGATCTGGCGTCGAAGGGCGTGAGTTTGCGCCGGAGTCAGGGCTTCAACTTCGTCGCCGGAGTCCTGAATGGCACAGCCAACGTAAGTATCACGGGTATAGCATGGAGATCTGAGCGACGTACGACATATTCGCGCTTTACGCGCTTGGGGCGGGGCGCCTTGATCGAGAGCTGCAATCTGTTAAGTATCCGCACCGTGGGTGAGAAGTATAGCGGTACGTACCTTTTCTCGAGCATGGCTCTCGTCGTCACTCTCCTCCTGAACGCATAAAGACGCGTTAGTACTAATTCAACAGGTATGCAGGCGCGGGCGGGCGGGCGCGTAAGGACCTGGATGAAATAGGTCAGTGAGGCGTTGGGGGACCGCGTCCCCCAGCGCGCAATAGCTATGCAAGCACGTTAGTAAGTCTAATTCGGATATACAGAGCGAGGGGACTTATCTCTCATGAGATATGTCGCCGCGCCGACGTGCACGCCTCACACACTGGGCGTGCACACGCTACCCGTTGCATACCACGCTGCCCAGGGACCAACCCAAGGGGCTTACAACGTGCCTGCGTCCCGCGTACGGGAGACGGGAGGGAGGGGAGGGAGGGGAGGGAAGGGAAGGGAGGAGGATGGGAGAGGGAGATCATCGTGATGGTCGAAGTCGAAATGATGAAGTCGAAAGCGCGTGCGTCCGTTGATTGTTGACGCTTGTTGACGCGCCGGCCTCCTCGCGCCCTTCCGCGCCTCCCACACGCCTTGCCTCATCCTCCCACCACCCGCATGGCCCCATCCTCCCTTCCCCTCCCTCCCGTCTCCCGTACGCGGGACGCCGATGCGTCTTAAGTCCCTTGGGTTGGTCCCTGGGCAGCGCGATAGGCAACGGGAGGTCCCCCTTGCGCGTTTACGCGCCCGCCCGGTACGTACACCGGTTAAATGTTCGAACGCACCTTCTTGACTTTGGACGAGTAGTCCGACAGGAGGGACTGGCGACGCTTGCCCTACAAACGGTCAGCAACGTAATAGAATGAGTTAAGTACGATTCCTTACCTTTGAGTTCTCCGACTTGTTCGACGAAGGCGCTGACTTCTTCGAGCGCTTCGGCGCAGGCGTGTCGGTTCCAGACTCCTCCTCCATCTCGACGTCCTCGGGCTCCTGCTTGACGTGCTCGACCGCGCGCTGCTTGCCCTGGAGTGGGGTAAGTATGTGCTCATCTTGAATAATGGTGAGTCCTTACCCGCGCTTTGGCCGACATCCGCTGAGCTGACGACTTCTTCGGTGGAGGCTGCTCATCCTCTTCGTCGGATGACAGCTCGATGACGCTGTGCTCGCGCTTCTACGTCAAGGTGAGTAAGTGTGGATATACTAGTAAGAGAACGAGACTAACCTTGGACGTAGACGGCTTCGACTTGGACGGCTTCGACTTGGACGACTTGGACTGGGGCTTGCTGGCCACCGGCTTCGACTTGCCGCCGCGCTTGCGAGGTGGCGGCGGCGGCGACGAGGACTCAGCGTCGGAGATGGCGTCCGACGTATCAGACGCCTCCGAGCTGAACTCCTCGACGTCCGAATCATCGGAGGGGACTTGATTCGATGCCGCCTTCCGTACTTTGGTCTTTGTCGCCGGCACCTTGGTCTTTGTCTCCGGCACCTTGGACTCGGCTTTCTTGGTCTTCTTGTCGGCCTGCTTCGCCCCGGGCTTCGCCACCTCGGCCATGGCTACCTCCTCGGGCATCTATCACTGTAAGTCAGTCGATAGTCAACGTTCAGGCGAATATGTTACTGACCGACGCGTCCAGGGTGGCCTGAAGCTTGATGTTCTTGGCCCGCGAGCGCTTCGCGGCGGCCAAGGTCTCCTTGTCCACGTCGTCGTCTTCGACGATGGCGTCCTCCTTGTCGTCGTCGTCGTTGTCCTCGGCATCGGCATCGTCGTCCATGGCAGGGACCTTCTTGTCCTTGCGGCCGGCTGGCTTAACGGCGCCGCTCGAGGAGCTTCCCGCGACTTGGTCGACGCTGGTCTTGCGAACCTTGGTGTTCGCGGCGTCGTCCACCGGTTCAGCGTCGGCGGGCCTCTTCGGCGGGCGAGCAGGCTGCTTGTTGTCGACAGCAACGGGGCGCTCGCGGAGCTGCCGCTTGTCAGCATGCTCCTTCTCGTCGTCGGTAGGGGTCGGGGTCAACGCCGACGAGCCCGACTGAGAACGCTTCCGTCCTGCCGAGTCTGCAATGGAAGAGAAGGTTAGTGGAAGCCCTGAACCAGTCATTGACAATGGAGACTAACCCGACTTTGACGCAGGTGCGCCCGTATTGCCGGCGTCGACGCGATTGGTGGCGTCAGCGTCCTCAGCGTCTTCGACCGGGTCGGGGTTGACGTTCTCCTGGGACGTCGCCTCGTCTTTCTTGCTCTTCCGCTTCGGCCTGGGCTTCGGGCCGCCCGTCTTCTGAACAGGCGGAGGTGGAGCCTCGTCCTTCGACGCGTCGTCGGCAGGCGCAGGCGTCTCGTTCTGCTCAACAGCAGGCGAAGACTTGGCACCTTTGCCGTTGGCTGGCGTTGCCTTCCGGCCGCCCGTCTTCCGAGCAGGCGGAGGTGGAACCTCGTCCTTCGACGCGTCGCCGGCAGGCGCAGGCGTCTCGTCCTGCTCAACAGCAGGAGAAGACTTGGTGCCTTTGCCATTGGCCGGCGTCGCCTTGCGGCCTCGGCCGCCCTTCTTCGCCTGCGTCTCGGTAGGCGCAGGAGGTTTGGGAGCGGCGGGTGCGTTGTTGCGGGTCTGGGAGCGAGTAGCGCGAGGGGGCATGGCGCGGTTGGTGGTAGGGAAGGAAGGGGAGGGTACGCGTCGCGCTTTCGGCAAGTGGACTCCCGCATCACCTCATGTCTCGCTTAGTTTCCTGTCACAAATGTATTTCCCCTTCTTTTTCAAACCATTATTTCACCTGCACGCGACAGACTCGATTTTGTCCTCTTTTCTCGGTCACATTCGGACTTAGCGGTTCCTAACCGCCTTCCCATCTTTCCTCATCTTGTTTTCGACCGTCTTCTTCCCCATACACGCCCATTCCCTTCCTCTCCCCTCCCTCTCGCAGCACTCGGGTTGTCCCTGTGCAAGTGCGGGTGTGTGCAGCAATGCATACACTCTGTGCGCTCCTCCTCCTCCTGTTCCTGCCCTACCGGGTACGGGATACCCAGCCTGGATCTTCGGTACTGGCTCCGCTGGCCCCCCACGTCGCTTCCTGCGCTCGAGAAGTCCTGCACGCCGCGCTCTCATTCGCCATCCCCTTGGCGCTATCCTTTCTACAGGCTTACGGCGGTCAGATTCTACTCGGTCTCGAACTGCGCGAGCTCTTCCAGCTCTTGGTCTGGTTCTTGCGGCACCGCGGATGGTATAGGGCACCTCTACTGCCCTTTCCGCTGACGCGTGCAAAACGGCGCCATCCGGTCTGCAACGTCTTCGTGACCGGCTTGCCTTGTAAAGGCGTCTTGATCAGTAAGTCTTGCATATTTGATGTGATTATTCTACCGCTAATTCACCTTACAGGAGTCCCTTTCTATGCAACAACGGCTTGGGTGGTCAACGAGCTCAAGCGGCGGCACCGCGGTTATCTCGGAAAATCGATAACCTATACGCTCATCCTCCATTCGGCAACCGATTCGTTCCCTCGCCCACTACAACCCTCTCAGAACCTCTTACTGGCCGGCATGTGCGACAATTCGACCATCGAGGTGCGATACTGCTTGCGCGGCGGCGCCCGTAACGCTTCTGGTATGTTCTTCTTGGTTATGCATGCCTAATACTACCCATCTGATCATTTCTTTGCAGCTGGTCCCTCTGCGTCTACCACGGCCGGTCCCTCGAACCATTCTTCATCCTCAGAGACCGAGGAGTCTTCGGACGAGGAGATCCGGTATATCACCCGGAATCAATGCCCGATCTGCCTCAAGAAGTTCACGGGAGCGAAAGGCGTCCAGCAGCACCGCGGCGCAGTGGAAAAGTGCGCCTTAGCCAAAAGCGTGCGCTACAAGTTTGTGCGCGAGGGCTCACGCGCTGGCACCACCGCGCCGGATGGACGAAGCTCATCCTCCGAATCCGACCAGGCGCTACCTAGCGAAGAGGACGACTTGCAGGGCGCCGATGGCTCGGATCGAGCGTCCGATGCAGGAGGCATGGAGGTTGAGGACGAGGAGCCCAGATTAATCGAGGATGAAGGTGTTGAGGTGAAGGCGTTTCACGAGGAGGAGGGTTCAGGCGATGAGGGCGAGGGATATGACCCACCGGAGGATCCGCCGGCGCGGTTGTTATGGGATGACGACGACGACGATGACGATGACGACGGTCTGTGGGGGGACGGGCAGCATGGGCGCGCATATGCGCGAGGGAGAAATCTTGAAGACGACGTCTTCAGAGAGGAAGTGAAGGAGGAGGAGGAGGAGGAGGAGGAACGACGTATGCGGTATAGCGACGACGAGGATGAGGAGGACGATACGCCTCCACCCAGGCCGCGCGGCGCACACCATGCGATCTCGACACTCCGCCCTCCACCACATTCGAGATCCCCTTCCCCGCCAGGCTCATCTCCGCCCCCTCCAGGCTCGACGCCTCCACCACCGGGTTCATCCCCGCCTCCGCCAGGTTCATCCCCACCTCCACCGGGTTCATCCCCGCCGCCACCGGGCTCTTCCCCGCCGCCACCGGGCTCTTCCCCGCCGCCACCGGGCTCATCCCCGCCGCCACCGGGCTCATCACCACCTCCTCCGGGCTCATCACCACCTCCAGCTGACGCACAGCAGCCGAGGAGAGTAGTCCGCTTTCCTGGTCGCGCGGGCGAGGTACTCAACCCGAACCGTGCCCCAGGTGATCCGTTCAGCGACTACGAGGCTCGAATGGGAAGGGACGTAGACCCCGCGAACCCCTATTCTCCATTCCAGACCAAGATGGATTGGGATGTAGCGGAATGGGCCAAGACCCAGTCCATAGGCGCCAACCAGCTCACCGCGCTCCTCAAGATTCCTACGGTACGTCGTATGCATCTAATTATGGAGCGACTTCTCACTAATTTGCCCATAGCTCGTCCAGAAGCTTGACCTACAGTTTCACGACAATACGGGCTTGAACCGTATACTCGACGAAGACCTCCCACCGCGCGCCGACTTTAAGCGCCTCACGTACTCGCTTGGCAGCGAGAAGCTCGATCTCTACATGCGGGACTCGCTCGAGGTCCTACGAGAGCTGTACGGGCGGCCCGAATTCGCGCGTTACATGGTCTACGCGCCCGAGAAGCACTACGTCATCGATGGAGGCGAGGAGGAACGAAACTATTCGGATATGCATACTGGTTTATGGTGGTGGTGGATTCAAGTGCGTATGCTACATTCTATTCACTACTTCTACGCTAACATTTGTCTTAGAAAAAGATAGAACGGAAACGGCCAGGCGCCACCATTGTACCCCTCATCATTTCCTCCGACAAAACCCAACTTACCCTCTTCCGTAATCGCTCCGCCTACCCCGTCTACCTCACCATCGGCAACATCCCGAAGGACATACGCCGCAAGACCTCGCTTCAAGGCATGGTGCTTCTCGGGTACCTTCCGTGCACCAGCTTGAAGGGGATCAAGAACGACGACATCCGACGCCGCGCCCACATCAACCTTTTCCACCGCTGCATGTCCGCCATCCTGGCGCCGCTCAAGGCCAAGTCGAAGAAGGGTGTCGTTTTGACATCGGGCGACGGCGCCAAGCGGCGGTGCCATCCTCTCCTCGCTGCTTACGTCGGGGATTATCCCGAGCAAGTTCTCGTAGCCGGCGCCCTGTACGGCACATGCCCCAAAGGGACGATGGATCGCTCGCTCTTCGGCACTGCGCTCGACTGCCCCCTCCGGAACGCCGCCACGGCTAATGCCGCGCTCCGCCTGCAGGACGACGAAGACAATGCCGCCGAATTCATAGAGGCTTGCCAAAACGCCGGCGTCAAGCCCATCAACCCCTTCTGGAAGGACTGGGCTTACGCGAATATTTATCAAGCTCTGCAGCCCGACATCCTCCATCAGCTCTACCAAGGAATGGTCAAGCACCTGATCGCGTGGCTTAAGGACGTCTATGGCGAGAAGGCCATCGACGACCGCTTCAAGTGCCTCCCCGCCAACCACCAGCTCCGACACTTCCAGAAGGGCATATCAGTCCTAGCGCGTGTCTCTGGCACCGAGCACCAGGACATTTGCCGCGTTCTGCTCGGCGTCATCGCTGACATACCCCTTCCCGGCCCCGATCCTCATCGTGCTCGTGCCCGCCGCGTTGTGCGGGCAACACGCGCCTTGCTCGATTTCGTCTACCTCGCCCAGGCGCCGGAAGCATCTGAGGGCACCCTCACCGACCTCACGGACGCGCTCAGGAAATTCCACGACTACAAGGACGTCTTCAAGACTCTCGGTGCACGCGAGCACTTCAATTTCCCCAAGATGCACGCGATCTCGCACTATGTGCGACAAATCAAGCTCTTCGGCACCGCGGACGGCTACAACACCTCGTATTCTGAACGCTTACACATCGACTACACCAAATCTGCTTACCGCGCGACAAACCGGAAGGACGAGTACCCTCAAATGACGGTCTGGCTCCAGCGGCGCGAGCAGATACGCGCCCACCAGGCCTATATCGACTGGCGCCTCCGAGATCCCGCCGACGACAACGCACACCCACGCATACGCCTCCCGCGCGCAATTCGGTTCAAGAATACCGTCGCCAACGAAGCCAGCGTCCGGAGACTCACATTTGAGCAGGCCGAGCAGCGCTACGGCGTTACGGACTTCGAACGCGTGCTCAAAGAGTGCATTCTCAAGTTGCAGGACCCCGAGGACACCGACCAACATATCGCGCTATTGGCACGGGATTTCCCCACCCCGTGCTCTTTCATCCGCGCCCATCACCGCATGAAGTTCTGGCACCCCGACCCCTTCGAACGCACAGGCGACTTCGTGGCAGAGCTGCCAGACTCGGTCATCGCCAGACCTCGCTATCGGGACACGCAGGGGAGGATGGTTCACGGGCAGTTTAGTACTGCGTTGATTGACGAGTTTGGAGAGGGTGGACTTATAGGTATTGAAGGTGCGCTCTCACTTACTGCTCATCTTTCCCCGACCACTCGCCCATTCGAATTGCTTGCTGATTCTCCTTTACAGGATACCGCGTTGGGCGAGTACGCCTCATTTTCAGCCTTCCCGAGGAGGTGGACGTGCTCTTCGACGACGACGACGACATCCCCACCCATTTCGCCTATATCGAGTGGTTCACCCCCTTCCGCAACGAGCACAAGAGCCCCGATCATCAAATGTACCGCGTCGAACGTGTACGCCTCGGCCCTGAACAAGAACCGCTAGTTTCCATCCTTCCCATCGACCGCATCCGCCGCAGTATCTCCCTCCTACCCCGCATCGACACTCGCAACGTACCCTCATCGTACACGAAGGACAACATCTTGGACAAGTGTAGATGGTTCTATGTGAACCCCTTTTCCGATAGACACGCTTACATTACAGTGAAGTAGAATAGTATCAGTTCAAATATATTTTTCTTTCTTTTTTTTTCTATGTGTGATCTCATTCTACGCGAATAAGCAGGCCATGCCCCGCAGTGCTACTGGTAAGTACTAATTCCAATGTCAAAGAGCTATCTGAGTTGTACGCTACAGGTGCGAGAGCGCGGGAACCCGGTACAAGACGCGCGCCGCGCGCATTCACTTCTTCATTCGCGACCACCACCATCAACTCCCATCATCCGCCGCCACATCACCCACCTTCCCGCCCCATCCCATCCCATCCCTTGCGCGCTGTACACATAAGTCCCTCGGGTTTACCTGGGCAGTGTATCAGTTCCAGAGCGAGTCTCGGGACCCCACCCACCATGTCCAACACCCCGTTGGCCAACCACCCGCCTTCGGGCAACTCGGCGCCCGGCCCCGCGGCCCGGAAACCCCTCCCAAAGTTCAAGAAGAAGACGCCGGCAGACAAGGAGCAGGAGAGGAGGGAGAAGGAGGAGGAGGAGAGGAGGAGGAGGGAGAAGGAGGAGGAGGAGAAGAGGAGGGAGGAGGAGAGGAGGGAGGAGGAGAGGAAGGGGAGGAAAGGGAGGAAGGAGGAGCAGAAGTGGGTGCGAAAACCCGGCGAGGTTCGCGCCCCAACCACATCAACACCGGCGCGCCCGCCGCAGACCCTCCCGCGGCCCACCATTCCGTTGCCGCGGCGCCCTAACCAGCCGGCACAGCCGCCCATGCCCCGGCCAGCCCAACCGCGATCCCGCCAAGGCCAGCCCCGCAACTCGCAGCCGGACACGTTCAAAGCCTCGAAAACGCGCAAGCCGAAGAAGATCGACGTCGCGAAGAAGGGTCTTCACTCCTTCTCGCCGAAGGTCAACGCCGCGCCCACGCCCGTCTCAACTCCGGCCGCGAAGGAGACGCCGAAAGTCCCGGTCAAGCGCCAGGCGCCTCCGGGGCACACGGCTGCCGCGAAGTGGAAGAACGGCGTTCTCTTCGCCTACAACACCGCCGAGCTGCCACCAGACCCGGACACCGCCCCTCCTTCCGGCTCCGTGTACGCCGACGCCCTCCTCGGCCCGTACGAGTGCATGCGGCAGCCGCAGCTCTTCAACGCGTGCGCCACGTACATGGCGTTCATTCGGCAACCTCCCCCCGACTTCGCCGAGGACCTCGAATACCGGCGCAGGGACGTTCTCACCGACACCGACTCATACGTCGTGGAGTACATGCGCGACCGCCTGCATACCCTCAAGGCCGACTTCGCGGCCACTTCCCGCCTCCTGCAGAACATCTTCTTCTCCGATGTTCTGCTTGCAGACGACTTCTCCTGGCACACGCTGAAGGGGACGATTATCCCGGCGACCAGTGCGGGGAACATGTGGAAGGCGTCCTACCTGCTCTCGTCGGGCTATCTCCAGCACGATTTAGACTCCGATCTCGCCTGGCGCGAGTTCCAACGCTCCTCGTCCATCGTCGAGGCGTTCCTTTACGTGTGCGCTCTTCTCCTGCGCGACGTCGATCATCCTGTAGCGGCGCGTCTGCGCGAACGCCGCGAGGAGGCCGGTGACTTCCCGAAGCGCGGCGTCATCCTCACAGGCGACGATATCGAGAAGTTTCACTCCTTCCTGCTGGGCAACGACGTGCCCACCTACGTACTCATCCCGTTCGAGGAGCTCGAGAGCGCCGTTGATCTCCAGTACTCGCCCACGGGAGATTGGCGCTGTTCTCTCGATGTCGACGCCAAACTCAGTAAGTCTGAGTCGTTTTTACTTATTATTCATTGTTGTCTAACGTTATTGTGTAGGTAATATCAAGCAGAAGGACCTACCTCGGTCATTCTATCCGGCGGCAGGCCTGGCGTGGGAGCTCGCGGAGATGATGATGATATCGGGGATAGCTAGGCCGGGTGCTCGCGCGGACGAAGAGGATGGGGACAGGGATATGGATGAAGATACGGGAGAGGACGAGGAGGACGAGTTCAAGCCGTCCGACCGGGCACAGGCTCTCAAGCGCCGGCGTATAGCTGGCGAGCAAGGTATCTTTATCATTCTTTCTACATTTTACCTAATTACTTATCCATACTTCCTCTTCTAGCCCGAAAGCGCCAGCGCACCGAGGAGGAGGAAGACCGCGAGCGCCGCGAGGAGGAGTTCAAAAAAAAGCACCCGGAGATGAGCAAACTCACCAGCGCTGAGCGCTACCGGTGGTTCGCGCAGGCCGTACCCGCAATGCGCAGCTATTACGACCGCGTCATCAAGCCCCGCCCGCCCAACCTCCCGATGCGGATCGTCGCCTTTACTCATGCGGAGAGCATGATGCTCGACCACGGCGTCATGCTGGATTCGGGCACGAAGTCTCAAGCGTCGTACATTCCGCCCCTCCACATCATCATCGGCGCCAACGACGCTCGTCTCATTCGCTACCTGGTGAATTTCGTTCACCTTCTCCCGTCTTTCCTCGCGGTCATTACCCTCAAGCGCCATCGACCCGACAGTGATCTCGGCCGGCAGGGACCGAGGACGTGGAGGTCCATGCTCAACGACATCTGGCAAGAGGACCACCTTTGGTACGATGCCGCCCCGGACGAGCTTGGCGGCAGGGACTTGTTCAAGTCCGCGTTCGATCATCTCCGAGCGAACCCTTCCGCCCGCCCTGCCTGGGGAAAGCTGCCTTGCGGATGCGATCCGACGGTCGAGCTTCTGGAGAATGACGCCCTGCTCCGTGCGGGGCTCATCTTCGACATCAACGTGTGGAACTTGCTGCACAAGCTCCCCGAACTCGTTCCCCGCAAGACGCTCGCAGCCTCTGGCATCGCGATGCTGAAGGACGAGTGGGGCATGCACTTCACGCCCGACTACACCGCCCCCGACCCGAACTACGAGAACGAGGCCTTGAACGCCATTAAGCGCGTCGTCCTCGGCACCCACCTGACCCGCGCTAACAACTGGCCGCGACCATGGTCGGCCGAGACCGACAACGAGGACGAGCGCCAGGCATGGCTGCGGCACATGGCGACCTTCATGTCGGGCGTGCGGGGTGCAGAATGGCTTGACCGCAAGAAGAGCGGCTCGAGCGATTGGCCGTACACGACCGAGCAGCTGCGCAAGATCGGAAGGGAGGGCGTGCCGGACGAAGAAATGGACGTCCTTGAGCACCACCTCTACCTCCGCTACGTCCTGGCCTCGCTCGCGCGCGGATTCATGCCCGTCGAGTTTCAGCAACGCCCGGATGGCGATATCACCCGCTGCCAGGCCTGCCGCATCAAGCACGCGAGGGAGCACAGAGAGGCGATGCAGAAGCCAGGCGAGGTATCGAGCGAGGGAACGGTTTAGGCGGGTATCAAGCAGGTGCGTCGCGCTCGCTCTTTTCTTTCATTCAAAATCACTGACGCTTAATCCAGGAAAGCAGCCTGTGCGCGATCGTTGCGCTGATTCCGCCTCAGCGCCATCCTCCCCGCTCTTCCCCTCCGCGTCTCGCGTCTTCGTCCGCGCGCTCGTCTTCGTCTCACGGACTTCTATCCAGCTACGCCGTCCTCATACCCGTCATTCTCATCAGTTCTTTTCCCTTTCATCTTGCTCTTTCTCCTTCCATCTTGCTATTTCCCCGACTATATTTGTACTATATGCTCTCCCCCTCACACCGCCCGGATACGCGCTACGTCTCGCATTTCACCTCTTGCTCATATTTGTAAGGTCTCACGCTCTGTACGTATACAATTTACTTGTTGGACTTCGTGTGATTACCGGCGCCGGCGGCGGCAGAAGGAAGAAAAAAACGCCATTTATCTACTAATAAGGAGACGATGAACGCGTCTTAGCGCGTTTCAAGAGCCCTTGGGCTCGACCCGCGGTGCCGCATAAGGCGGTCCACCGCTTAGTGGCAATGAGGAAGGATTTACCCGGCCCCGGGAATAAGTCGCGAAAAAGTTAGTTTCCGGAGGCCGGGGTTTCCCTGATGTGCAGCGTTCACCATCCATCTCATCTTGCTACAGAAAGAAGGTGGGTGAGCTCAGTACCATCATGACCCGGTATCCCCATGGTCTAACAAGCGTGAGATAACGAGACGATGGTCAAGACCACCGATAGCCGCGCGTGGCATCGTGGTTCGAAATGAAGTTCGTTGTCGGAAGCACGGCGCGTCATCCCTCTAACCCTAACCCGACTCGGAGGCTCGCTGAGTGCGCCACCCTCGTCGCTGCTCGTCGCTGCAGCCTGCTGCCTCATCGCAGCCGGCCAGCGTTGCATATGCTTCCCATTCACAGCAAAGAAACGAGTTACAAGAAGTGATTCCTAGAATGTTGGCGTAGGCTCATATAAGTACAGCGGCAGATACCTACTCCAAGATCCTTCCTATCCCTATACCCTATACTGTTGCTATACTGTGTATACAAAGAAGATGTTTCTATGCCAATTTAGTCTCTGTACTTCATGAAGAGGCCCTGCTTACCTCATATCCGTAAGATCTTGAAATGCGCTACGCTCCCTCTCGCGCTGCACATCTGTATCCGACCACCCGAGGCGGCCCATCTCTGCTTGTATCGCGCGCAACTTCGCCTTATTCTTGTGAAGATTCAAGGCACGCAGAATAAGCGATAAAGCGAACTGTACGAGGAAGAGTATCAAAATGGTGACCTTTCCTGGAAGGTATCCAGGGGCGTCTTTCGCCTGGAAGATCTCTGTGCCGATGATGTTGCCAACACTGAAGGAGACGAGGGTAATGGCATTGATCGTGAGCTAGGGATGTTGTCTTTAGCAGGAGTTCCACCAGTAGGTTTTGTAACAAAGAGGTACCTTCTTTGTGTGCCCACTAGTGTTACTGGCGTTGTAAGCGTAGATCATGGCCAGAGCACTCCCGTACATGTTGATCACGTTGATTGCTAACCAAGACAGATCATGATCAGTGAGAGCGCAGGTTTCATGAGTCAAACGAAAGGACTCTACCAAAGAGAAGCGCCCCCTTGTTCCCCGAACCGTCCAGACCGACGAGCATAGCAGCGCTAACAATCGCAGGGATGAGAGCAAAAACGATGGGCAGCATGCGTTCATTCTGCATGAGATAGGTGAGCTTCGGCTTGTTCAGCAGCGAGAACGGTCCGCCTCACCTTCCTGTCGGAGTAGTAGCCGCACGCAAGAGTCGTCAATGCCGCGATAACGCCTCCGGGCGTCGATAGGATGAGTGTTTGTTTCGTGGTATACCCAAAGCCCTTGATGACGATGTTGCTGACTAGAATGCATTGAGTATAGCACCCGAACCCAGGTAGAGTGTAGAGTGCATACAGTTACTCAGTGCACCATTCGGGATGCTGGTCATCATCGTGCTGAGCGCGATCAGCCATGTCCTGACATCACACACGGCTTCAATGACTTGTGCGCGCTTGAACGTCTTATTCTCCGTCCCGCATTGGTCGTCTCGCACACGTTCAAGAACAGCGATACGCTCCTCGGGTGTCAAGTGCGCAGCATGCACAGGGGAATCGGGCATCCAGAGGAGTACGGCCAGTCCGACTATGATGGCGAGTCCACCGAGTAGCAAGTAGACAATCTTGTATGACGCGATCGCGTCGCCATCGTAGAACGAGACGCCATAGGCAAGGAAGCTGCCAAAGACGATTGTTGTGCCGTTCTGCCATGATGTCAGATGTCAAGGACTACAGCGTTGTTGATTCAGATACGGAACCTTACCATGACGTAGAACCAGGATATGCGGCTGGCCTGTTCGCTCTTTTTATAGAACATGGAGATGATCAAAATGAGGATCGGAGCAACGCAGCACTCGCACATGCCCAGTAGAAACCGGAGTGCAAAGAAAGCGCCGAAAGACGACGGTACAGCGTGCAACATCAGGATGGCACCCCAGAGTACGATGTTACCACCTAAACTCTCAGTCAGATGAGGGGCGTAGCGGGGTTTACCTCGCGAGACATACCCAAGTATTTTGCAAGCCGTAGCTTCTGTGAGATGTAGACAGTAGGGAACTCAAAGATGAGAAAGCCCAGGTAGAAGGCCATCGAGACCAGGTTGTATTGTTGGCCTTTGATAGGGAAACCCATGATACTGCCTTAAAATCAGTCACGGTCTCGACTACGATGCCGCATAGCGCACCTTGCGTAGTTCAATGACGTCTTGTCCAGAAATTGCGTGAAGTATACCGCCGCGCACAAGGGTGGGATCCACCAGTCCTGGCCGCCATCAGTAAGAGATGTAGTGAGAATGTGAGAACGTACAAGCTTTCTCCGCAATCTGGCGTTGTACTCATCGCTGAAGGTGTGCGTCCGTTCACGACCAACGAGCTTCAGCGCCTCATCACCGGTCCTGTCATCTTCAGATGACGAGCCGAGGGAGGACACTTCGACATCTATCCCGTGATGTTCATCCTTAGAGGCTCGATCGTCGTTCGGGGACTGTTGCTTCTCGTCTGCGGGGTCCATTATTACGATCGTGCTCGCCGGGGCCGCAATGAGAATGGATCGGTGGTCCACCAAGCGAGGAGCTTCTTATCCCAGCTTCCTGACAGCAGTTCATAGAGATTGCCGGATATGAACCTTGAAATTGTAGGCCATGCACTCGCCGATTGTTCAAGAGCGTCTTCGGGTGGGTACGATAGCGGCGGAGAACTCAGCGTGAGGCTCCCGCAATGCATTCCTAGCGCCGAGGGAGGCATCTGTGACCATAACGGCGAGGAGAGGCGATGACACGAGATCGTATCCATATCGGAAGGCCTAAACAGAGCTGGCGGGATGGCGATGCGCCCAAGCCCTTGAGCCGTCGGCACATAGCCTTGCTGTAGCGCTCAAGAAGCCAAGGACATATACAGCGCAGGTCCGGCGGAAGCCACTTGTACTCGCACGGTCGTAAACTTACGAGCGCCTATCGCGTGCATTGCTCCACCATGCGTGCACGATTCTGCACAAAAGCCGCGAAGAGCGAGCCTGATGGCCTTCAGGCTTCGTCGTCGTCGGGGATGAAGCGCGTCGTGGCATCTCGCTCGCTTAGCGTCTAACCCTAACCTCAATCGCATCATTCACACAGTACACTCTCATTGCATTGATCTACAGCATTGCACTCATATACGACTAGTAACGTGGTGACTACTTGGCTGATGCTGGTTTGACGGCATACCACTTGTTGAAGACAAGATCAGGGTCGTACTTCTGCTTCAAGGCCGCAAGTTTGGTGTGGTTGTCGCCGAACAGGGCGTGGGTTTTCGCGTCCGACAAGATACCCTCGTTCGAGTTCGGATCCAGAACTTCCGTCGGGGCGTCACTGTTGTAGTTGGCATACCCGTTGTTCACCTGGCCGCTGGTAGAATCTCCTTCTGCCGAGGTGGCGATTGTGGCGAGCTTGTCGGCGCAAGTGCGGACGAGCGCTAACTGCTCGGGAATGTCTTCTTGGTACACAATGACTATAAGGCAGCTGAGGCTTGATCCAGGGCGCTTGAAGGCCATCGCATCTGCAGGTACCCCGCGCGCTTTGTCAAGGTTCCAGTGTTCCCATATGAACATGATTTTGAAGTTGTACTCCTTAGACAGCGCATAGACGGCGGAAGCAACGGCTTGTGCCACACTATTGCTCGGAGTGCTCATGTAGACGGACTGATGGCGCACCTATGAGCATGGATCTAGTAAAGCCACAACGAAGGACGGACCTTAAGATAGTAACACCCTCCAACAGGCAGGCTATCATCCTGGATATACTTGTCAACATTGGAGGACTCGTGAAAGTTTGGAGAACTGACCAGCTGTGTATTCACCGCAGTATATGGCATTTCGCGCGACATGTCGGCAATCATAGGCCCTACGCAATCCCAACATTAGTCAGGAGAAATCGTGGAAGGAAAGAATGGCCTACCGATGCTGAAGAAGTCCTTATAGTGCTCCCGCGCTTCCGCCTCAGACCCGTTGTAGAAAGGGTTCAGCATGACGCATGGCTGGCAGTGTAGAAATTGATACGTGAGCAATCGAGTGTAGGTATGGCGGTGTTTGAAGGGCTCACAGTATGGCTAGGATCAGGTGAAAGTGCGACGAGGAGCATGTACATTGCTCGCGGATCCTTCGGCTGGTTGAAACGGGCTGCGCTGACTGCAATGAGGTCCTCTAACGCGGATGCGGGCCAGATTGCCATCCCAGAGTACACCGTCTCGCGTTGCGGGTGAACCTGCATATGTGACGTCATCAGCAGACAATCACGGTAGAGGATAGAAGGCCACTGACCTTGTACACGAAGCGACTGATGACGCCAAAGTTCGACCCTCCACCACGCAGACCCCAGAACAGATCCGTGTTCTCTTCCAAGCTCGCTGTGAGAACAGTTCCATCAGCGATGATGACTGTGGCCTGCAGCACTGTCGCGTGAGGAACTTGGATACAGATACTTGCAGACCGACAAACCTCAATAAGATTATCGATAGCGAATCCGTGTTGTCCTGTTAGGAACCCGTAACCGCCTCCGAGCGTGAGCCTAAGATGCATTCAGGCCGACGCCTCTGGGACATCATGACCAGCCTTACCCGCCAACACCGGTCTAAGTCACTCCTTATCAGCTCATCAGTCTGGGCTCGGAAAGCGAGGTGACATACATGGGATACGGTCCCACCCGTGGTAGCCAGACCGTACTTCATCGTCTCGTTGTTGAACGTGCGCCAAAGAGCACCTCCGTCTGCGTATGCAAGTTTCTTCTCCGCGTCGACACGCACGCTTGCGAGATGACGAGAGAGATCGATGACCAGACCGCCCTCCGAGCTGGACGAGCCAGCAGGGTTGTGCCCCCCTCCGCGGATAGCAATGGGAAGACTGTTCGAGCGAGCGTACTTGATCGCGAGCGCTATGTCCTCTTCGTCACGAACGAAGGCGACGACGGCGGCACGGCGGCGGGCGTTGGCGGCCCAGCGAGTGAGAGCCTGCTCGTAGTCGGGGTCTTCGGGAGTGACGATGTCGCCCTTGAACGAGGTCTTGAAAGCAGCAAAGTCGGACATGTTGTGTGAGGGATGGGAGCCCTGTTCCTTTTGCGTCGAAGATTGCTCTTTATACCTGTGTCAGCGCTTGCGCTGCCTGCTGCCTGTTGAGCGCTTGCGATTATACTCACGGATGCTGGGAACATCGAACGTCCGGGTTAAGCGGTCTACCACCGGTGCTCTTCGATGATCATACGCTGCAAGCTGGTTGCGTCGTATCCGGCAAATGACCGCATGACTACAGGTATCCGTATCGTTGTAGATATGACGTGTTGTGCAGCCGCTCGCTGCGGCATTCCAGTACGCGAATGCAAGCCGAGCGCTGCCGCATAGGTGTTGAGTGGCAGCTTCAGTACGTCTAGCCGGCCGCAAGGCCGCGTAATGTTGCAGAGCATCCAAGAGAACAGATGCACAAAGTAGTGAATGGTCTCTTGATCAAGACATCGCGTCGACCCTTATCTAAAGATCAAAGATATCAGCGCCCTACACCAGCCGCTCATGCAATGGACGATACGCGCCTGTCTAGTTCAGATCCCACGCCTTTGCATTATTCTGGAAGGAGAAGCGGAGGAACGCGGCGCGAGAGGCGGCCCGTTCTCTACGGCCTGTAGACGATTGCTTTCCTTGCTCACGACCAACATCATTCGTACTTTTCTTCTCACTAGGATCAGTGTGAGGGCAGAACGGTACGATCCGCGCCCGATTGTAAGCACCTGCAGTCTGAGAAAGAGTCCGCCCAGCCAGGGTAGTATCGGGAGTCTTGTTAGTGGGGCACAGGATTCGAATTGCAGGGAACGTTGATATGCAAAGGTTCGGGCGTGCTGGTGGTCGCAAGCAGAGCGCGAGACGCGCCTTGCTCGTCCGTCGACGCGTCGCGACGCGTTCTCGCGCATCGTCCATGCGGATCTGCAATCCGTCCACAGCCGCCCACAACGCATCGAGAAATGGGGATCAGACATAGAAAGTCTGTACAAAAATACAAGGAACCTCTACTCAGTCTCTAGACACAGACACTCCCAGAAGATCTAGTCGTCGACCTTGACAATCGAGTACGACGGCGCATTGAGCTTATCCGCGCCCTTGAGGAACGTGAGCTCGATGATGAACAAAAACTCGAGCAAGCGCCCGCCCTGCTTCTCCACGAGCTGACCCGCCGCGCCCGCGGATCCGCCTATTTGAATGTCAGCCTTCATAGTGTCACTTCAGACACAGAGAGAAGTGCGCGTACCGGTAGCAATGAGATCGTCAACGACAATCACCTTCTGGCCCTGCTCAATCGCGCCCGCCTGCATCTCGAAGATATCCTACATGCAAACATCAGCTCTCGCTCTCCCACACACCACTAACTAATCACACGCACCTCGCCGTACTCCTTGGTGTACGTAGCCTGCACGCACTCTCCCGGCAGCTTTCCGCGCTTACGCACCGGCACAAACGCCGCGCCCAACCTCAACGCTAGGATCGGTCCGAAGAGGAACCCACGCGCGTCGAGTCCGACAACAACATCGACACCACCTTCCTTTGCGAGGACGCCCGCGGCGAGATGGTTGAAGAAGTGCGAGAGGAGCGCCTCAACGGAAGTTGGCTGCTTGAAGAGCGGGAAGATGTCGAGGAAGACGATGCCCTACTGGTTGTAGAGGTACTGTAAGTTAGATAGGTAGACTATGTGCTGCAAGATGCAAGCGCGCCTTCTTGGGGAAGTCAGGGTGCTCCTTGAGCAGGCTACGGAGGTACGCGACGTCGGCCATGGTGTGTGGCGACAAAGATCATCGCAGGCGCTGCTTTATCTATCCGCATTTGATGCCGACATCGGGCCAGTTTTCGATGTGCTTAGACAGACAGTTTTCCGAAACGTTATCACACGCGAATGAGTTTGAGCTTTTTATGTTGCATATGCTCATAGGGACCCTGAAAAGCATAGGGGAAGGGGAGGTGGTGGGACGGTGCATGAAAGTACAGGAAGAAGTGCGTGCGAGATACAAAAAACAACAACAGGGCGGTTTTATACGGACTCGAGAACCTCGGGCTCCTTGAAGTCCTTGACGACCCGTGCGCCCGTCTCGTCGTGCGTCTCGCCGTGGAGCTCCATGAGCTTGGAGACGTCGAACTTGGGGGCCTTGATGATCTTGGCCTTGTGGACGTAGACGTTCTGGAGGGGGTAGATCGAGCGCGTCGCCTTCTCGATCTCGCGGCCGATGGCCTCGGGGACGAACTTCTGGACGAGCTCCTTGAGGTCGCAAGAGGTCGCCTCGCGGGTCATGATCTCGAACATCTTCTTGCGGATCTCGCGAACCTGGGAAGATGCCGCGTACGTCGTCTTGCGGACCTGGCTCGGGCGGCGCTTGGTGAAGGCAATGGCGAAGAGGCGGAGAATGTAGCCGTCGGTGGTCTTGACGTCCACGTGGGCCTCGATCAGCGTCTGCCACTTGCGGACGAGCGAGCGCAGCTTGTCCGAGGTGAAGGACATGCCGTGGAAGTTCGTCAGGCAGTTCTTCCCCTGCACGTCGTCCACCCGCAAACGGATCTTGCGGAATGACTGCTCCTCGTCCTTGTTCAGGTCTCCGAGCGAAAACTCGACAATGCGGCCCTTGAGCGAGTCGTTGGCGTTCTCTGTATATTTATTAGTATGATACTCGCTATACTTATATATCTGTACGCACTCAAGCCCTGGGAGCGGTTGACAAGCGTCTTGCCGACTGTCCTTGTCTCGAAGAACGACGGCGCCTTGATGTCATACCAGTCTGTCCGCCAGCATCAGCCTGCAATCCTCCGCCCAGACAACGCCAGATACACACCCTTGCGCGAGAAGGGGTCGACGACTTTCTTCTTGATACCCTTCTTGCCCTTGGACAGGCGCTTGTTCTACAGATTATCCTTCAGCATCTCCCCTTATTTCGACGACAGACACAAACACACCTTTCCTACGGCCATGCTGGGCTAAGTGGATGGGCGGTGAGAGTGGTACCGCGGGGCCGGCTTGTACGGCTTTTTGGACAACGACGAGGGCAAGGCAAACGTCTCAGTCCACGCGCGCGTTCCCGGCGTCGGTTCGCACGCCCGCGGACAGCCGGGCCGAGGAGCACTCAGGTTAGGGTTATAGTTTCAGGCCCGTGTCACCTCGGCAATTGCCGCGCGCTCCGTCGCCTTTACGTCGTCCACGTCTGCCTCTGTACCTAATTCGACGAACAATGGTCATGATAATACGTCAGCGTTGCTTTCAGATGAACATGGCGTCTCTGCCGCGAGAACTGTCATAACTGACTTATACGACTTGCCGATAAGAGACTGACAGAGCGCATCGGACTCGTCCCGGGCTTCCATGACGCTGACCGCAAAGACATTCGTCGAGGCTGCGCAAGAGTTTGCAAGGAAGCCTCGCTCAAGCGATCGACTTGCAGACGCAGGTTTGTTGAATTGGCGCTGGAAGGAGCACGCAGTGCGCTAGCTACCATCCTCGTAACTTGTGACGTCCCGTTCATTTCATGTCCACAGACGTATCCCCCGCTAGGATACTTGTCTCGTGCAGTCTCGCTCTCGCATACGGCGGCGCTCGGTAACCCCGATGAGGAGCTTGAGAATAACTTGGAGGAGGAGGATGCCGCGACGGCACCGTCGCAGGTACCACAACTGGTTTGCGAACAAACTGTCGCCTTCTCTCCGACGTTTCAGGTTCCCGTCTTTTACTTCTCTGTGCACGATTCCCGTAGGTACAGGACTTTGCAAAGATGACAGCTACTGACTATGCACAGATGGCGCTCTCCTCACGCTAGAGGCGATTGTACGCACGCCGCTTTTACGACACGAGCGTCTTCCAGAGCTTGAACGGACGGCGTATTCCCTTACGCCACCCGACGCTGCGTTCCCGGTCCTCTCCCAGGGCGAGCATCCGAGCACTGGGCGACCGGCATGGTACCTACACCCGTGCGGTCTTCCGACTGTTATGGACGAACTGACGAAGGACGCCGAGACAGAAGTAGACGGGCTGAAGTGGCTGGAGATGTGGTTCATGGTCGTTGGGAGTGTTGTTGACTTGCGCCTCTGACCCTGTGGCGCACATAGATTCCTCCCGTTTCCGACTTCTCTTGTACTATTCCTTTATGGTGTCTCGTATGCTACGCCGTTCAACGCCTTCGAGCTTCCTCTACGATGGAAATATTGTCGAGCCTACCACCCCGCTTAGCTTTAGCCGCGTTACGCGACGTAAATGGCGAGAACATGAGGCACTGCAAGTCATGTGTCCAAGTTCATGAGAGCCGAGCGCGTTCACATGCCAGCGTACTCGGAGGGCTTCTGCGACGCCGGAGCACGGTTTATAAGACAACTACGACGACGGCGTCCGTGTTCAGTCGCTGACACCAGACTCTGCTCGCCCCATTCTGCGGTGACAAGGGGAAGATTGCAGGAAGCGAGTCGTACGACGATCCGCGATTGGCTCGCGCCCGAAGAAGTCTTGCACCGAACACGAAGTAAAGGGATCGATAAATATATAAACGGGCCCCGCAATATCATGTTTGCGAAATCGTCGCCAGCCGCCTCCCGCCTCGCACTCCATCTCCGCCACATCCGCACAATGGCATCTTCTCTCCCTCGCGAGGTCGTCATCGTCGCCGCCTCCCGCACTCCCGTCGGCTCCCTCAACGGCGCGCTCAAGACTCTCACCGCGCCCCAGCTCGGCGTCGTCGCCCTCAAGCACGCGCTGGCCCAGGCCAAGCTCGAGCCATCCGTCGTCGAGGAGCTCTACTTTGGCAACGTGATCCAGGCCGGCGTTGGACAGTCGCCCGCGCGTCAGGTCGCGCTGCTCTCTGGCCTGTCGCACTCGTCGGACGCCACAACGGTGAACAAGGTCTGCGCCTCGGGTATGAAGGCGACCATGCTTGCTGCATCCGCCATTGCGCTCGGCGACCGCGAGGTTGTCGCAGCAGGCGGAATGGAGAGCATGTCCAACGCGCCGTACGTATAGTCCACCTCGCATCCTACGCGTGCATCAGGGTCTGATCTCAGACATGCAGCTTCCTCCTGCCGCGGCAGAACCCGGCGTTCGGCGCGTTCCAGGCGCGCGACGCGATGGAGACGGACGGCCTGCAGGATGCATACGACAAGTCGTCCATGGGCATCTGCGGCGAGATCTGCGCGGAGAAGTTCGGCATCAACCGTGAGGCGCAGGACGCGCACGCGATCGAGTCGTACAAGCGCGCGGCCCGTGCGTGGTCCGAGGGCGCGTTCGACGCCGAAATCGCCCCCGTGACGATCAAGGGCAAGAAGGGCGACACCGTCGTGAAGGAGGACGAGGAGTACAAGCGCGTCGTGTTCGAGAAGATCCCGACGCTCAACCCCGCCTTCAAGAAGCCCGACGGCACCATCACCCCCGCCAACTCCTCTTCCCTCAACGACGGCGCATCCGCCATCATCCTCATGAGCGCAGACAAGGCAAAGGAGCTCGGCGTCAAGCCCATCGCACGCGTCGTCTCCTTCGCAGACGCCGGTATTGAGCCCAAGCTCTTCCCGGAGGCACCTACCCTTGCCCTGCCCATCGCCCTCAAGAAGGCCAACTTGAAGGTCGAGGACATTGCCCAGTTCGAGATTAACGAGGCCTTCTCCGTTGTCGTTCGCATCGCCGAGAAGAAGATGAACATCGACCCCGCAAAGATCAACGTGAACGGTGGCGCCGTCGCCCTTGGTCATGCCATTGGTAACTCGGGCGCACGTATCCTCGTCTCGCTCACGCACTCGCTCAAGTCGGGCGAGTACGGTGCGGCCGGTATCTGCAACGGTGTAAGTGTTCTCGCCACCTTATCAATCCCACCCGAGTCTGATCCGCTGTTTTATAGGGTGGCGCCGCGTCGTCTATGATCATCCAGAAGCTGTAACTGACCCATACCCACTCTTGCCTGTACACTACCACATACTCACTGACTACTATCTGCAACACGGAAACTGCTTCTTCATATACCTTCTATTTTCTTCGGGTTCGCGAGAAGCCTTCGGCCGATCCTACGGTTGTATGCGTGCCTCGAACTTCTTCAGCGCTCGAGCGCCACTTCTGGGCGGCGTGCCGCCGGCTTTGATCTTCTCTGCGAACATCTACCTTTATAAGGGTCCTCAGGACGGTCCATAGGTGGATGTGCTCGCATACTATCGCATGCGCAGCTGGATATGATCGCTCAACCCTCGTCCTGACGTCGGATCGCCCGCCGGGGTGAATGGAGAGCTCGTCGAGCGATAGCACCCGTGCGGATTGAGATTGGACCGTGCCAGTCTCCTGCACATGTACGGCATCCACAGATAAGGCCCAAGGCTGCCTCTCCGCATATTCTCATGAAGCGCTGGCTGTATCAAAGGTCACAGGATAGGATAAGCATAAGTACCTTGTCCAACAGCTCGCGAGTCGTGTGTGTGTTCTCCACCCCACTTTTTACGACCCTCACGATGTCTATGGACGAGAAACAGCCGCCGTCACCCGTTCTCGATGAGAAGCACGATGGTGCTGATGTCGAGGCGCACTCCGTTAGCTCGGCATCGGACGATGATAGGCGCGCGGACGAGGCGCTCAAGCTTGTTGGGCGCGAACGGACACAGGTCTTCAGTGACGAGTATAACGCGAAGTTGAGGCGGAAGCTGGTACGTTCATGGTGTCTAATAGGCGAGTACTGGCTGACTTGGTGCAGGACCTGTGGATTCCGCCGCTATGCGCTGCCGTGTACTTTACGCAGTTCCTGGACAAGACTTCCTTGAACTATGCCAGGTGAGCTTCCTCGGTATGCGTAGAAGAATTATACCTCACTCTGTTCCAGTATCATGGGCTTTCCCATCAAAGGACAGCAGTACAACCTGATCTCGATGGCGTTCTATCTCGGCTTCCTCGTCTTTGAGTTCCCGACCGTCTACATCTCGCAGAAACTAAGATTGGCGAAGTACCTCGGTGAGCACAATGTTGACATACGCTATGCGATCCGTCTGACACCCTGATAGGCGGTAACATCGTACTATGGGGTGCAATCCTTATGCTGCACGCTGTACCATCATCCTTCGGCGCCTTCTTTGCGTTACGCTTTTTGCTGGGGATGTGCGAGTGCTGCGTCGCGCCCATCCTGATCCTGATCATCTCCATGTTCTACAAGAAGAACGAGCAGGCTAGCCGTATATCTTGGTTCTACGTCATGGTATGCTCTCCAGCCCATCATTTTACGGAAGTATGTAGGCTGATTGGGACTTACTATAGAACGGCTTGACAGCCATCTTCGGAGGCTTCACCGCATACGGCATCTCCTTCTACGACGGACACGCCATCGCGTCGTACAAGATTGTCTACCTCCTGCTCGGCGGTCTCGCGATCCTCGTAGGCGCAGCAGTGCTCCTCTGGATGCCCGACTCCCCCGTACACGCCGCGAGACTCACACCCGAAGAACGTATCGCGGTGCTCGAGCGCGTGCGGGACGATCAGGGAGGGACGGAGAACAAGACGCTCAAGCGCTCGCAGATCGTCGAAGCGGTCTGCGATGTGCGGACGTGGCTGATTGTGCTTAGCACGATGATGACTAGCATCCCCAATGGCGCATTGAGCAACTGTATGTCCTTGCTCAAGTTTGGAAGAATGGGTGCGCTGACTCTGAGGTAGTCAGCAACATCGTCATCAAGGGATTTGGCTACTCTACGAAGCAGACACTTATATTGTCTACACCGGGTGGGCTCGTTGCAGCGCTCACCACCCTGGCGTGCGGGTACTACTCGGACAAGAAGGTGCGTTCCATGATCTCTTGCCCTGCGTACACGATGATAGCTAACACGACATCGTGAAGAACGAGCGCATGCTCCCCATCGTCTTCGCTCTCATTCCGACGATAGTCGGCTCCGCCATGCTGGTTGGCTTGAACGGGTCTGGAAACAAGGGCGCGCTGCTCTTTGGTACGCGCTTTCATCTTCCATGTCTCTTTCACGGGTGCTGATTCTGTGTAGCGATCTACTTGGTCAACACGTTCGGCAGCGCTCTCTCGATCATCTACGCGTACAACGCCAGCAACACTAGCGGACATACGAAGAAGGTGCGCTGTCCATCCGTACTCTACATCACAGGAGCACGACCTAATCACTTCCGAGTAGCTCACGATCAACGCGATGACCCTTGCCTCCTTCAGCGTCGGTAACATCATCGGCACCGAGATCTTCCAGTCCAAAGACGCGCCGGGCTACATCCCCGGAAAAGTCGCCATCCTTGTCCTAATCTCGGTCCAACTCTTCATCTGCTTCTTGCTGCGCGCGATCAACATTCATAAGAACAAGCTGAAGGTCAAGGCGGTGCAGAAGGAGAAAGAGAGGAGGGGCTGGAGTGATGCGGACGTTCAGCGCGAGAGGGAGAGGAGCGCGTTCTTGGATCTGACGGATAATGAGTACGTCTGTTCTTCATTGGATGCAGTACAAGTGTACTGACATACGTGTAGAAACATCTTCTTTGTGTACACTGCATGAGAGTACGAGAGTAACTACCCTGTATAGATACAAATCCACCGAATGCGAATGATGAGCATTCGCTAGCCCGTCGTATGTGACCGTTCGAGAGTGCTCTCACCGTAAGGCACCATCGTCCGGGGCTGGTGCTATCTTGCACCGGTCGGTTGACGAACCGGTTGCTCGCTGCCAAGATCAATGCTGTACAGTGTACACAAAATATGACAACTCATAAGTTAGGGTTAGCGTCGAGACGCGACCGATCCGCGTGTGCCGGCGCGGCCGTCGACGCGCCGAGACCCGACGCGCCTTCCTCCCTCCCCACAACGACGCGGGGTATCCACTTCATGCGGTCCAATATCCTCTTCTTACTCCGCGCTCCATCGCGTGGTGATGATACTCGGTGGTTGAGGCTTTAGGCCTCCGGCCGGAAGTATACAGTTCGTAATCCCCTTCAAGACGTGCGCATCGCGGGACGGAATCGAGTCGGACGTGTTGAGCGCTGATGTAAAATGCCAGCGCCACAGTCCGAGATCTACTACTCAATACGCAATACGTATCTGCATGAATTCGCCCACGTTTACGTGGCCTGGCGGCTCGTTGAGCGGCCGACTGGTGCCAACTGGCCGCGTCACTAAACCCATCCGGGTGCGATGATCTACTCGCATCTGAGCCACGCACATTGGCCGGTTCGCCAACCGACCCGCCGCACTCTGGTGTCTATCACTGCAACTCTCAAATAGCGTTGCAAGCATGGGCGAAAGCGCAAGCTTGACTTGCTGGTCCTAGTTGAACTACACCGTCAGCTTCAACTGCGCGCATTTCGGATCGGGGCGCAAAATCTCGAGCTCATTTCTCGCCGGCGCTCACGATGCTGATGGGAAAGCCACCTTGGCTGATCTATGGGCGCAAACCCCTAACGAGGCGTGGACGCTGCGCGGCTGTAGATTGGTATATAAGACTACCCTACGCGTCCATCTAAGCGTCACAGTCACTCGAACACCATGTCTGACTTTGCTACTTTCAAGACCTCCTTCAAAGGCGATATCGTCACTCCCGAAGACTCTGACTACGAGCAAGCCCTCACTCGCTGGGCAGCCAACGCCCGCCGCCGTGCCGCCGTGGTCGCCTTCGTTCGTGACGAGGAGGACATAGCGCTTGCGATCAAGTATGCTCGCTCGAACGGTCTTCCCATTGCCATCCGTGGAGGGGGCCACAACCCTGCGGGCTCGTCCAGTTCCGAGGGTGGTCTGGTCATCGACCTCTCTCGTCACCTCGCAAGTGTGCGTGTCGACGCGGAGAAGAAACTTGCGTACGCAGACGGAGGAGCTCTTTGGCGCACGTTCAACAACGAGACGATGAAGTACGGTCTGGCTACCACTGGTGGTACCGTGTCTCATGTGAGTCGTTTCATGTCTCCGATATTCATATTCAAATAGACTGATCTATGTCACCCAGACCGGCGTGGGCGGGTAATGCCTCTCTCGTACGCTCAAAAGCGCGCAAGCTGACGAACTCTGACAGGTTGACTCTGGGAGGGGGCTTCGGCGTGCTCGCTGGAGAACATGGCCTGACCATCGATAATCTAGTCGAGGTTTGTCGTTGTACAACACACCTAGCCACAACTCTAATGAACGTGCTGCAGGCCAAAGTGGTCACCGCTGACGGGAAGATACTCACCGCGAACTCGGATGAGAACGCGGACCTGTTCTGGGGTCTGCGTGGTGGAGGATCGAACTTTGGCGTCGTCAGTCGTTTCGTGTACAAGGCGAGTATTGTCATGTCGTCACTCTACCGATCGTAGACTCACGGACAACCGATAGCTTCACCCTCAGCGCGAATCCGTGTACTCCGGATTGGCTATCTGGCCTGCGTCTACTCTAGAGGAACTCACTGCAGCTAGTGCAGCTCGGTTTGACAAGCTGAGGGATCCGCGTGCGATGTTTATGATCATTGTCTCTTTATCGCCCGATCCGAGTCATACGGTGAGCACACACTGGTCGGAGGTGGCGGTATATATTGATCACCAATCGGCAGCCATGCGTCATTGCAAGTCTGTTCTTCAACGGGTCTGAGGCCGAAGGGCGAGAGCATTTCAAAGATTTCCTCAGCATAGGTGGGCCGTTTTCATTGTCCGAAGTCGCTTCACCTCTGATATTTTGCGGATCATGCAGGGCCTATGATTGCTGATATGACGCGCGAAATGCCTTACGCCGCGGTCAACACACTGCAGGTCCGCATTCCAAGTGATCTTTTCACTCACGAATTATGCGTTGACCAATATACAAGGACGATGGCGTGCCTGTTGGCCGCTACTACTACCTCAAAGTCAGCACTTCCTCAGATTCAATGACGTCATTTACTTACCTATATCCTCACAGTCCGTCTATATGCGCGCGCCGAAAAGTGAGGTCGCACGAGAGGTCGCAGACGCCGTATACGCTCTATCGAAAGAGCACAACTTCAAGATCATGTTTGCATGGGAGCACTGGAATCTCGATAAGGTCCGCGCGGTGCCCGCAGACAGGACGGCTTTCAAACGCCCCGGAATGGACCTCAGCTGCCTTGTGGCCATTGACTACCCAGAGGACACTCCCGAGAAGCTTGCGCTCGTGCGCGAATGTGCTGACAAGCTCGCCTCGATCATCACTACCGCTGAAGGGGACTCTTCCATCAACAACGGTTACGCCAACTACAACTCCGATGCGCCAACAGAAGCCTTGGACCCGAACTCGAACGAAGGTATCCTGTCGGATGCAAAGACCCGTGCTCTCTTTGGCGAGAACCACGCCAAACTCGCGGCATTGAAGCAGAAGTATGATCCTGACCTCGTCTTCAACAAATGGTATGCTATCAAGCCGGCCCCCTCCAAGTAGCTTCTGCTTGATAGATGTGATGAATGCATAACGGGAGAGAGCTCGATCTTATGTACGAGCTTGAATCTCTGTCTATAAATCGCTGTCGGCTTCTGTACTAGAGTCTAGCGCTGTCATCAATCGGTGCTCAGACAGACAATTGGGCGTGAAACTAGTGCAACAACGGGCAGCAAGGGTTGATAACGATGGCGTCCTTCGGCGATCATCAACCACCAACTATTTATGAGCTCCTGGTAACCAGTCGGTATCGGATAGGATGAACCACCCGCGAATAGCCCACCGGATACCTTTGACGATGTAAGAGCAAGCGAGCCTATGATCATGGTACCAGTCATCTAAACCTGTACTAGAGGACACGTCCCACCGTGTCCTGGTCATGCATGAGCCTGTCTCTTGTCGTCGAGACGCAGCGGGTTTCTGAATGGCCCTCTCGCGATCGTAAACCTTAAACCAACAAATGTGTATTGAGCAAGGGATGGCCGTTGATATGTAATACACGATGGTCAGGGATGCCCTCGCTCTCAACCACGATCTCAACACCACCAGATACATCATCTCCGTCGCCGTCTGGTTCCAACACCATGATCATTTGCCCACCATTCATCTCGGCAGCGTCCAACATGGCTGAGATGCGCGTACCCTCACTGGCACGAAGTACAAGGGCAACAACGTCATCCAGTGATCCAGCAAGCGCGGATTCGGAAGGGTCGATAGACGGTTGGATCTTGTTCTCCTCGTCGGATAGTACGACGATGCCGGCCGCGCCGGCTTCTTTAGCGTGGCGCAGCTTTTCCAAGAACGTGCATTGCCCTCGACGCAGCAAGAGCACGACGTCCGTTCCGGTATACGCGCGCGCAAATGGCACGCAACCAAGCTCATTGCCCTCCTCGCGGGACACGATCACACCAGAAGGTTTGGATGCGCGAAGCTGGGAGGCCGATTGGACCCGTGTAGGGTCTCCACCAAAAAGAGCGGTCTGCGCGACGACGTCGACAAATCGCGATCCCGCCTCCGCTTCTGCCACAAACAGCGTCTCCAGGTTGGCAGCGTCGCGCCCATACTCGTCCCAAGGAAACAGAGCGGGATCGAAGGTAGGGTCGTCGAGATGGAATCGGACCCGAACGTCTGGGTGCCGGTTCTCGGCAGGTTGCCTCGTTTCCAAAGCGCCCGCGAGACGCGAGTCGTTGAGATATACGACTTGACCGGTGCGGACGGTATAGGGACCCACTGGAGCGCGCATATATATCAGCGGCGCCGGAAAGATATACGTGGGAACACACGTTTGGTTATATCATACCCACGACCGTCGAGACGAGTCGTGACCCGAGTACGTATTCCTTTGACATCGTGAACCATGAAACCGCCAGGGAGACGAGCAAGCTTCTGGGCCGAGGGCGTCTTGTCCTCGTCAGCTTCGGTCGCACTGTCGACCGACATGATGAACTCGAACAGCTGCGGCTACATGCTTCAGGCACGCTCAATTCTTGAAACAGAGCTAAGACTCACATACACGTCGACTTTGGGCAGCATACACTCAGCCTGCGGATGCCATCCCGCATCATTGATCGGGTCCATGTCAAGGAGGTGTGCCGCGTAGTCGAAGTCTGTGCGTGTGCGAATACCAACGGTTAGCCCGTGGCCGGGTTCACTCCCTTCCCCGCTGAATTCCGGAGCGGAGTATGCGGGACATTCAGGTCGTTCGCCACGTCTGAACTCGCGGAGGTAACGCGAAGGCGGCTTGAGGAGAGAATTGTTGAGGGTCAAGATATGCCCTTCCGTAGTAAAGACCCAATTCGAGTCGTCAGTGTGAAGAGGGTTCTCTTCGTCGAATAATAGATACAGATACTAAACCACAGTGAGTGTCAGGTGTCAAGTGGCGAGAGCTGATCGCACCTTCAGGGTCTCAGAGAGCACGAAGGACTCCATACGGTCGTCACGTTGGTTCGTTCGCAAGTCAGCTATCCCGGTGAGGCCGCAAGCCACTTTCGACCGAGCTGTGATATCCGACAGGACGCGCAGGCCAACGTCCAAGTAGAATGGATCACGAGTGGCCTACTATATGTAAGTCTGAAAGCTCCATTGTATGATACAAGAGCGCTCACTCTGTAAAGATACCACGTGGACTCAACGAACTCTGGCCTCAACGGGAACGCCAAGGCCGTTGCAGTCTTGTAATTCATATCGTAGATCTCAGGTATGCCAGAGTATTTCTGCCAAAGATTCCAAACTGATAGAACCGATCAGCCCATATTCTGCTCTAGAGGGAAGAAGACGTACAAAACATGTGCGATTTGATAGCATTGTCGATATCACCAGCCATGACTTGTAGACCAGGCCAGAAAGCAGATAGCGAATCGTAGGTGTAATACAGCAGATTTCCATTAGAAAGGTCGACTCTACGGAACTAGAAGCGGTCGTAGAATTAGTTAGTACATCTTGCCAGAGCATACTGAGGACGTGAACCCACCCAAAATCCGTCCCCTGATCGGGAATACTGCATGACAGATGCGTACGACTCATTCCAGATATCTAGGAATTCTTGGTCGCCTATTCGGAGAAGATGAGAACGAGCAAGGCAGATGTGCGCGTGTCCATGCGCACCACTCAGGATATACCACTTCAGCGCGTACTCGAAAAAGGAGTCAATCCCAGCGCCTATTGAGCTCATCTGCGGGTGATGCCATTGCTATGAGGGGCATCAGCTTAGCCGAGAGTGATAGCCGTGGTCTTACGAACCCCGTTCATTATATTAATCTGATTGCCAACTAAGCCTATCTCTGACCGCGCGTTCCAAACAGCAAAGAAAGCCTTCCGAGCGGCTTTCTCGAATCGCTTGTCGCCTGTGAGCCGACTGAGCGTAGCAAACTCCAGTATGAGTGAGCCAGCGCCGGCCGTGCAACTCTCTATGCTTTCTCCTCTCATCAGGCCATGGCGAAGATTGATCTAATAGTCGTCAGATGCAGTATACAGAGCAGCGTAGGACATGCATACCCTTGCGAAAGGCAAACCGGTCGGCGTGTCGAAAGCAGGTAGAAAGCGTTCGCCCAGGTCGTGTGCGAGGTCAAGAAGTTCACCTCTATACCAAGGCAGATGGAAGGCATGCCCGGTTTGATTGGCGAATATATGCGCCGATAAAAGACCACCAAGCACACGTATATTGGCTTCGAATATCTGAGGCTTGGTGTTGACGTCGAAAGAGACGTGGTCGATGACTCGGCGTACACCATCCGCGAAGGCTGCCGTATCCCCCAGAACGACAAGAGTATCCAGAGTATCAACCAGGGTGAGCGAGTAGTTACCGTTGACGTCGTTTACGGCGATATTAGAGCTGAGTAATCGTGAAGACGTTGGCTTGATTGAGACAAGGGCATGAGCTCACGGCGAGTACCAATCTGGTCCTCGACCAGCACAGGACAGCGGTGCGAGCTGAATAACCGTCTCAGTTCTCGATCAGAACATTCAGAAGAGCTGGACATGAACAAACCTCGTCGAAGGGAAAGGCTGCATGCACGATGAGTCTAGGGTTTAGAGTAGGCGGAGTAGCAAGACACACCATGCTCAAGATAGTTGTTGTACCCATGATAGAACAGCTCTCGAACTTTGTCCCTGAGATTTGATTTAGCAATGGATCTCTCCGAAAGGGACACCTTCCGCACCGGATACCAAGCTTCTTCGTGGAGGACCAGCCTGCAGTCGACGCCGCGAGGGTGAATGCACGTTGCGATATTAATGCATCGAAGAAGACAAAAAGAGTGGCCAGGACGACATTAAACCATAGAGGCCCCAGACCCATAGACGCGGCAGCTCGTCGTGACAGTGGCCCCGATTGGAGATAGACGTTGGAAGCAAGTCAGCGCTTCGGAGGTGGACGTGTCGGAGTGGCGACCGCGTGTCGATTGCGATCAAGTCGCGTGATATCCCGCGAGGGCGCATGGCACGCTAAACGCGTAACAGCGTCTCTCCGGCGACCAGGACGGACAATGAGCTCGACGCAGATAGCACAGTGGATGGCCAAAGGATGGGTATGCATCTGCACAGGCATGCTACACGTTTGATGCTTAATTTTTGCCAGATTTTGACCGACCAACCCTGCCCGAGCCGAGGTTGCGGCATACCTCTTCTACGGTCTGCTGATGGCACCGTTAGCTTTTGCGTAGATTGTGACAAATCGCCACCAAGTTTGTCTTCTTTCCCTCCGTACCAAGTAAGACGGCTACTTACACCGGCCCAAGCTGCAACCTCGGCCTCTGCCCAGTCGTCCACGGCGAGCATGTCCGATCACCCCTCGCGTCCGTCCACTCCGGCCACCTCGATGTCGAGCACACTGTCCTCGCCTGTCTTCGCACCGCCTGTAGAAACGGAAGAGTCCCTGAGAAGGAGGCAGCAATCGGACCGAGCCTCGGCGGAAATGGCCAAGCTCTTGTCAGTCCGCGCCGTACTCCCAAGATGAAATGCCATTCCTGACGCTGTGCGAAGATTGAAGGGTTGGGCCATGTTGGCCGATGAGTGTCCGGCAGCCTCATGCCCGCGTATACCACTCATGGTGAGCATCAACCTCCGACTAGGTGCTCTGAGAAATTGCTGATATGGTATCAGCGTCCCCCCAAAGCGGGCGGAGGAAAGGATCCGCGGAAGGCGAGATTGAGATCAGTCTATGTATGGCGGCGATCTGACTGAAGACACAGCAATGCGTTTGTTGCGGCAACTGGTACATCGACGAAAAGGACGCCAACGGCTTTGAGCGCCTTGTCCCCGTGAATCAAGCCGGTTCGACGCAAATGGCAGGGTCGTCAATATCAATCACCCCTCAGGCCAGCTCTTCTTCAAGCAAGGGCAAGGGTGTTGAGCGCGAAGGAGCTTCGTCTGTAAGTCCGCATTTCTTGCGCTCTTACATCCCTTCTCAATGGCAACATACACAAGGTCGGGCCTACACCCGTGCCGACCGTCACAGCTCCGTCGCCAGAGCAGCGCAAGGTAAGGCCAACCGTGTATATGAAGGAATTGCGCTCACAAGTCTTGCAACAGCCTGCGACGCTCCCACAACCCGACCGTTCGGCGACGTTGAAACCGTCGGCGACTGAGCAATCTGTGGGTCCTGGCTTCCGTCAATACGAGAAAGAGACGCTAAACAAACTATAGCCAACTAACGTGCAAGCGACTGTGCAAGCGCTGGATGCAACTCTCGGTCATTTGAGCACTCGGCTGACCAGCCTCACCACTCAGCCCTTGTTTGATCCTTCGGCGGTAACTGCAACTTCACAGGCAATCACGGCAACAGCCCAGGCCCTTGCTGAACTGGCGAAGTTGCAGCGAAGTAGTTGATGCGCAGACGAACCTGTCTTCTTGCTATTGGCCGTGTGGGAATTTAGGAATCGCATGTTGTACGCATACCTTGCTGTATCATAGCCATGCCTGAGGTGCGTTCGTCACCGGGCCACATCAAGCAGGGTCATAATAGCCCTCTTCGACCTACGAGAAGGGAGATAAGCTTCGCGGCAGGCCTCCGTCTGTTTTTCGCATGGTATCCTCGTGTTGAAAGCCGTCAGGGTGCCCCTTTCCTTGCGGACCTCATAAAGCTGGTGCATGCATACAAGGACCTACGCCTCTGTCTTCACCATACTCTCACGGGCATTGTGCGCCTGCCTACCGCCATGCATATCCTAGACATTCTCAAGCCCAAATCCCGCCCCAAATATGGGCGACGCAAAACTATCGACGGCAGTAGCTTCACTCTCAACAGTCCTACCAGTACGGCTGTCGACCGCGACGAAACCAACGCATGGCCTTGGGCCCAAGATCGTTACAATACTGTTGATGGACTCCCCCCGCATGTCGACAGTAAGAGGAACCGCCCTTTGACCGCAGATTCAACCACGGTACGGACAGGCTATTCGTGATTTTCACTGCTCTTACGAGCGTTCTTCATACAGGATCTCAAGTCTGAGGTTCGTCACCTGTCATCACCGGTCATAGATCTCGCTGACCGTAGCTCGTTGCAGGATTGGGCTATAATAGACAAACATGCCCGTCTCCCGTCCGCGACTCGCCATCGTGACAGTGACACGTACCGCTCAGAGGCGTCGGAAGATAGCGTCAGCATCAGAAGCGACATGACTGGCGACACACCCCGAGCGCCTACTGTCCGACGCCAGCTACCTTCTACACACTCGCACTCGCACCATCGCTCGCGGTCACAGACACATTCTACGGCTACTTACGTAGCCCCGTCGTCCGATATCAAGATTGCAAAACCGATGCCTTTCAGATCATCGACTGCGCCGACGTGGATCTCTCAGAGTCGCGCGGATAGCGAGTATACGAGGGAATTCGATCCGGACTCTATCAGTGTATCGGCGCCAGCGTTCGGTGGCCTCGCCGATGTGCATGACCGTGAGCCGGTGCGCCTTCGGCAGTCGAAGTCGCCTATGCTCGCAGGCGATGTTACGCGGCCACACGTCGAACAGTCGGTACACGGCTCCATTCATCGTGCTCGAACCACCACGAGGGATGTCGCACATTCGCCTCGTGTCCCAAGTCGGGCCGCTAGTCCGACGCCAAGTACCATGACGATGACATCCAATATCGTGCACACCCTTCAAAACGGAACGAAGATATCTGTACGTTTCCCGAGCGTCTGCCTCGTTTTCATAGCGGTACTGACTTCCGATACTAATGGAGGTTCCAACGGAAGTTCCGAGTTCGGAGAGCAGTGCTCGCAGTGTTAATTCCGATCCCGCCGAGAAGCGCCGGACGTTCTACATCATCCCACCCGGGATGAACGTCATCTTCAAGGACGGTGAGGGGAATGAAGTAGGCCGAGTGGGCGACTTCGACCATGTACCACGGCGAGTGAAAGAAGCTCCCATTGTTCTCAAGGACGAGAACGGTCGGATTATATACGAGTACGTATAGACCTATCTGCACCTTTGTGGTTGCTGACTACACGCATCTCAGGACGGGCGAAGGAGAGCGCACAGAATACGACGTCGACGGCGATAGCGACAAGCCCAATGTCATTCATCTTGGGTTTTACGTGCCGGAGAGTCAGCGCTCACTACCCATAACGGTCTCACTGGACGACCGAGCTAAAGATATGATCATGTAGGCAAAATATTTGCACTGAGTAAGACGCTGTAGCTGACGCTTTTCCCGATGCAGATATGGTACCGGTGGCGGCAAGGTCAAGGGGACACGGAGACCTCTGGCAAATACGTCGTATAGCGATACGGGGGTTCCGCGTTCCAGTAGCCGCGCACGATCACGTGAAAGCAGTCACACAGCGCGTACTCCCGTCGGCAGCTCTCTTTATGCTAGTAGTGTTGCGCAATCTGTCCCTAGGTCAGTAAATGCGCCTATCATCTGAGGGGCCATCCTGGCTGACGAAGCTCACTGCTCAGCCTTCACAGGATAGCCAGCGAAGCCTAATTCTTCGTCGGCGCAAACTATTATATTTACTCGTGTGCTCGGGTCGCGTTCGAAATCCATGCATTGCCGTTGATCTACGAGCTCATTGCTTCTACGTATCTACTCTACCCTATGCGGACTCCATATCCCTGTCATCAGTCTAATATGAGATTCATCAACTTCTCTCCGGCATCTCCAAAAATCTCCTTGTGGTGACGAAGCATCATCCGTTGTCGATAACGACCGTTGTTGCAACAGCCTTTGGAGCCTGAGGAAAGATGATGAGTGGCGAGCTCGTGTATAGGCGATAATCACGCACGACAGTACTCTTCCGACTCATCTTCCGCGTTGGAAAGGTGAACGCTGCATGCCGCCATGCGCGCGAGACTGAGCACATCCTTTTCCTTGACCATTGCACAGTTGATGACTCGGACGAGCTCTATGGCACAACACTCGACGTCCCTCTCGGTATCAGCTAAGCGAGATTGAACTAGGTCGACAAGAGCGGCGCCTGTGAGCTGCTCACACCAACGCAGGTCGAGTTGCTTGAGATAAGGGCAAAGGCCACGCGGGCCGTTCAACGAAGCGAGAGTTTCGTCGGGTATTTCCGTCTCGTGAAGCCGGAGCGTCTCCAATAGAGGCATCGCGCGAAATACGCGAATAAAGTCCGCCGCCGGCAGGTCTACATCATGTAGCTCTAATCGCTGCAGGGGTGGAACGCTCGCCGCCAGAAAAGACAGTAGCGCAGCGGCAGTTGGCGCGTGCGGGTGCGTCAGGGGGTCTTCAATAGATCGCAGTCGCAGGGTACGCAGAGAAGGCGCACGAATGTATGTGAGCACGGAGTTGATTGTGCGGAAGGCATCGAGCGTGAACGTCTTGAGGTGCGAAAACTCGATGACAGGGATCTCTTCATCAACAATCGCCCGGGTGAAGTAGCCAGGGACTGGCGCGTATATCGTCAGGTTGGTCAAGTGCTGTAGCGCGGCGAGTGTTAGGAGTGGTTCAAGTTCGGCGCTCGGCGTATTGGGTGCCAAAAGCAGAGATAGGTTCAGTACGAGTCGGGTGATCTGTTGCGGATATGCGGGAGGGAAATGACAGGTATGAACCGCTAGATGGCGAAGAGCGGGGGCATCTCTGAGGGATGCCTCTAGCATCGAGAGTTCTCGTGCCTCGGGAGGCAAGATGCCATCAGCCGCGATTGGCGGCTCTAAGCACAGAACGCGTGCAAATCGCAGTCGCGGCAGTGCCCGATTACAGATGGCGGACAGTAGAGCATTAGATTGCGGTATTGTTCGCGTCTGGAAGTCGAGAGTTTGCCACTGAGCAGTTCGATCTAGTAGATGGTCCCACGAGGAGAGTATCTGCTCGTCCACGCCCTCGATATCCACAGTGATGTGCAGGGGGGCGTCCAAAGCACGGCTCAGCCAGAGTTGGGTCTTCGAGACCGAGTCCTTGCTTTCACTCGTGAGCGAAACCCGCGACCATACATTGGGCGCCGTGGCGGCTTGTCTCCATTTCCGGCACACTTGCGAGAAAGTAAGCGGTGCCTTCGCCCAGTCCGAAGCGCAATGCTCGAAAACAAGGGCAAGGAGTTCGTCTGGAACTCTCAAAGCAAGAGTGATGCGACCGCGGCATTTTCCTATCAAGTCGAGGTACTTCTGCTTCTTCGAACGAAGCAAAGCGGCCTGACGGTAGAGCTCCTGCATTTCGGCATCCACCGAGGCGACTGCGAGCTCATGGACACGTATCTCTTCCACCACCTCCCTAACGCTATCTTCTGAGAGAGCAAGTGGATGAGACGCTGGCGGAGATTGCTGGTCATCGATGAGTGCCATGGCGGTCGGCGAGACGGGCGTATCGATTTAAGGCGCGGTGATTATTGCTCCATTTTTAACTAAGCATATTTAACCGTTATTTAACCGCGTTAATATACGCTGTTCAAAACTGCCGAGGCCAGGGCCATATGTACTTAACTAACCCTAACCTAGGGCAGTATGGCGGTCCAAACGTGTCAAAAATCGGATTAGATTTAGGACGCGGTTTTGAATTACCATTAAAGAATAATCACGGCGAGC
>UWZB01000191.1:0-41582 GCA_900536885.1 Peniophora sp. CBMAI 1063 | reverse complement strand
GAGGGCTGGGAGCGCCTGGCGCGGGATTTCGCTGACGTTCTGGAAGTTTTGGCGGCCAGGGCTGGGGTATTTCGACCGCCAGATGCGGGGGCTGCGGGCGAAATGAGAACGACGGAGGGCAAGCGGTGAGTGGCGCGCGGCGCAGGTACGACGGCGAGCGATGTGCTGATGCATGTCGTCCAGTGTGCCCAAAGCGACGGTGAAACGCGAGTACGCGAACATGATCAAGCGGGGTAAGGGAGGTCGTCGTGGGTAACACGGAAGCTGTATATATTCACCGACTGAACTTTCTGATCAACGTGTCTTTCTGATCAACCTGAATTTCTGATCAACCTGAATTCTGACCGACTTGAATTTCTAACCGACTTGAATTTCTGACCGACTTGAATTTCTGACCGACTTGACTTTCTGGTCGAGTCGATCAGATGAACGAGTTGATTAGATGAGCGAGTCGCGGCTTGGCTGCGTGAGCGGCGTATACCATCACGAACAGTACTGATCACAGCTTTATCGTGGCGGCAGTACTCATCAATTACGTTCAAGGATGTAGAAGTATGCCTATGGCATGAGTGTGGCAGCAGAGAGGCTGCCAATAGGTTGGTACTAGTGCTTGAGGTGGTAGAGAAAGAGTGCTACCTATTGCAGTACACATATACTTATTTAAAGCAAGTCTAGTCTAGCGGTCTAGCGCGTGCGGGGGTTACTATTGCACGAGGTTGTTGGTTCAACCCTCGTGCTGAGCAACTTTTGCCGGGCAGCCTCGGGCCGGGCCTAGTCGTTCAGAAATTCGACTTAAATGTTGAATTGTTGATCGAGTCGTTCAACTGGTCAGGTACGTGAACTCACGACCTGTTCAGTTGTTCGACGTCGTCTACGGCTGGTTTAACCACCCCAATTCTCATATATATACCCCGCTTCTTCTTTCGCTCTTTCAGGCCAGCATCCCACCCACGACACAGAAGCGATGATAACCATCTTATCGGCCATGGAAAGCAACCCTGGGCCAATCGTCAGTCCATTCTTCGTCTCCTCCATATCCTTGCCGGCCACAACTATGAATCACCAGGTGTCCTTCTACATGCAAGATCACACGGCGACCTTTGCCAGACAGATGTTTGGCAGCGCAGGTGCCGCCGCACTCTGGAGCCGCATCCTTCGGGAGGACATTGTCAACCACAGAGTGCAAGCATTGGTCAGAGTCACCCGTCCTCACGAGATCGCCCACAGTAGCGTCAAGATACGCATCGACGGATGCCCTCCTCCGCCTTGCGCCACACAAGACGGGTATGCCTGGATCATGGACTACGCCTGCGACTGTATCGGAAACCAAGCCGAGCGCATCGTGCGGCAAAAGCTCTACATTATTTTCGCGCACGGTAACAAACCAACCGGTGAAAATCACGCAATGTACAAGGGGTTACCCGCCCCTTTCTTCTTCTTGCGCAAAGGAGATCCGTACGGTTGGACTGTCGGGATATCGCTACAAGACGTCTATGATGGCAAGGCTCTTACCGTCTTGGCCGATTTGGAGAAACCATATGCGCAGGGAGTATTTCTGGACGGCGATGGTCGTAACGCGACGGCGATCTTTCCGGTGTGTGAAAGCCTTTTGCTTCGAGTGGCCAAGGCCGTGAACACTGACCAGGAATAATCGTGACATGTAGTGGAAGGGCCAATGGCACGAGTTTCAGTTCAGGTCGAGGGGCTCTCAGAGGGACCCGACAAGACCGCTGACTAACAGCGAGTTTGTGAGGCACGCAGCTCACGCGATAGAATCCATCTGGGAGGTGAGTATGCATCTATTTCTTACAGGCCTTTGATTCCGCCTGCTGATTCGCTGCGACTTGGCTCAATAGAAGCTCGGTATCCCGATCTCCCCGTCTGCTCGCGCCAGTGTGAAGTTGATTGGCGTCGTCTACGTGTCTAAGAAACGGTGAGTCTGAGTGCGCAGAAAAGTGGTACTCGCTTGATGAGACTGACCCAATGTCTACCAGGTTTCAGCTTATATTGGAAGCTCCTCTTACGGAGGAGATGCACAAACACAGTTCGTGGTGAGACTAGATCTATACGATGTACATCTATACTATTCTGTACATCATCTCGAGACCTGTATCCAGATTCCGCACTTCATGACAGATAACACATGAACTTGTGCTGATAAGCCCTTTCGGTTCTGAGAGTGTATCCGCACGCGTGGCCGACCACATCGGCCCGTACTTCCGTGCCAGTGCTCCCTCTCTTATTCAATGCGCGTACGCCTCACAACAGTTGTACTCATAATGATAAGAAGAACTTGTGCCGCTACACCCATGTCTACCCATCATCGACGCTGACCATCGCACTCGCAACTGACGGTGTGCCTAGTACCGGCTTCGCGATCGATGTCAGCCTTCCAATAAGTAACGTAGCGTTGCACGGCTGTCTAGGGAGGACGAGTGATGTCGTACAAAACGGCTGTTGCATCGAACATCGGCAATGAAGAGAGGTAATTAGGATATAGAGAGCACACACATTCGGCATACGCCTGCTCCTCCGCGAGTCGCTCATCAGTGCCCCGGCAGTAAAGGAATACAAAAGCTCAGAACACTCTTGCACCGTGCAGATCCCAAGCGCCCGCGAACCCATCCATCGGCGCTCAAAGACATCACAAGCTCATATCGGACAAGACACTCCCCGCGAAAGCTGTCCGACTGCACAACCGACGCCTATTGGGATGCCACGCATATGTGCTCGGACCGTATAGACGCAGAGGGCGCCCCAGACACGCATCGCGGGTAGATCTGACATTGTACGAGTGCATCGTTTTCTTCATGAGTGTCCAAGGGCTCGTGTAGTCTTCAGTATCCTAGTCTATCCGACGCCTCGATCTAGGATTAGGACGACCTGACTGTACGACGCTGTAAGCCCAACGTTCCGTGTGCCACATTGCGACAGCGTCCGTACCATCGATACGACGACAATCCGCCTGAGCAGAGGGTGCGGGCACTGGTGACGCCCCCATAACCTCTTTCGAAGCCCATCCTGAGGTCTTATGCATCTCGTATACTCCCATCCATCCCTCCCTCCATCCTCCACACCCATAGGATCATAGGACGACCCCATCGCCATTGCCATCCCGATCTCTCATCGGTCTGCCACTGGCAGTGAAGTACTCAACCGCGATGCAACACCGACCATTCCACCCGAGTGAGTTGGATCATGACTGAGCGACGAGGATGGCGCCTTCCTAGAGGAAGGAAACGGCCTGTATAGACGTCGCGGGGTACAGCAGACCATCTGCGCGGGCGGACTGGACGAACGCGATCGGTTTGACGCTGCATTCATGTCCGTTGCCCGTCCAGCGGCAATACTCTCAACACACCGCATCTGCATATCGACCCAGCGTCCCGTACAGCCCCGACTCCCAAATAGAAACCAAAATCTTGGGCCTGCACTTGCGCGTGAAAGCCGCACGGTAGGTGTTTAAGAGTTTGAGATCATTGGTTGGACGAGGGCTTGTAGGGTAGACGGGTGGGGAGGATATCGAGCATGGCTTAAATGTCTTTGGAGGGTAGGCGGAGGGTCGAGTGTTGTGCGTGTGCTTCTCTTTGAGGACGTCGCTGGATTGAGCGTAGTCTACTTTCAATTTGAGGCCGCCCGCGCGAGCACGCCTTCGGCGTTCTCGGGGGTTCGCCCATTGGCTCAGAAAGATGCACGTGCTTCCTAAATAAACAAACGAAATCCAAACGACGCGAAATGTCTGAATTAAGCTCTCGCTGCACTCCTCGATGTCTGCAAGGGCCCAAACGGGCCCGCAGACTGTATCGCGTACATGGACTTCAAGAGACGGTCTAAGTTATCTTAGGAGAACCCTCAACGAGCTCACCGCACCCCTTGGCTGGGATGCCGGCCCCTATGATTGGCAAATAGAAGTCGTCGCACGCATACTGGAAGGTCGAAGACAATTAGTGGTGGTACCATGTGCGGGAGGAAAGAGTGCATGCTCGTACCTTCCTGGGCTGTTGGTCCAGAACCACCGTACACACAATGTGCCACTGCCATTTCCGACCTTCGAGATCAACGACAAACTTGTGGCACTTATGGTCTCACCACTCGTGGATCTCGCACGAGGACAGGTCAGCATATTCGAGGGTATCAGCTATAGCTTCTGCTGAACTCCGAATAGGTGGAGGAGATCAAGAGGTCGGGTCTGAGTGCAGCCTCGTTTGACACCGACAGTCTGGAGGAGGCTCGCGTGAAGCAGATCCCCGTGTACGAACAAATGAAGCGCGGCGAGCTCTCTGTCGTCGTCGCGGGTCCGGAGAGGTTGACTGCGAAGACCTTCCGTACCGCACTCCGTGCCGCACGTGCCTACGTCGGGCTATACATTATCGACGAGGCTCACGTCGTGGGTCCCTGGAGTCGCGATTTCCGCGAAGACTATAACGAGGTGCCGCACGTCGTCTCCCGCCTTCGCCCGAACATCCCGGTAATTGCGATGACTGCGACGTTGAGCCGTGAGGCGGAACACCAGCTCGTTCGCAAGCTGGGGTGGGCACCAGGGACCTACGTGGTCCATCGTCAGTCGTCGGAGAAGCAAAACGCGCGTGTGGTGTATCTCACCCTCACACACAGCTTGACAGGACCCGTGTATCCGGATATCGCCTGGACGGTCTTCTCGCACCAGCCTATCATGTACCGAGCAGCGCATGGGTGAGTGGTGCTACACGGGAGTACGTCTTATCCAAGCTCTTGAGAGAGAAACTGTTGATGGCTTCCCAGCTCGCTTTAGGATCGCGAGAGCCCCCTCGCCTCGGGAGAGTACGGGGTGTTGCATCAGGATCGTCTGAAACTAGGTATAGTGAGTATAGGGAATACCTACTTGCCAGATAATGAACATACGTCGCACAGCAGGTCCTGCTGAATCGTGATCCTCGTCCTCCCCCTCAGCATCTCCTTCATCCGAAGTCCCACCGATCTCTGTGTATGCTATAAGAAACTGATACGACTACGACTGAAAGAGAGACCTGAGCATACCATCAAAGGTGCCTCGTAAACCAGATCCATCGACTGCTGCTTGGACTTCGGGATCTGCGAACCCCGTATTCTCTGCGGATGTAGCTACGATGTGTCTTAACATGCAAACCTCGTAGATATGTGTCAAGAACTTACTGGTATTGCGAACAGGTGCCGACATCGTATCAGAGGAGCCACCACCATCTGCCTTGGACTTGGATTTCACCTCAGAGCAGCGGACACGCAGACCATTGTCATCATCTTCCAGTAGAGCGAACTCATTGCCCATCTCATCTGACACGATACGAGCTGCATACGAAGTGATGGCAACAGCAGCATATCGCATCTCACTGAGAGGCTTCCCTGAAAGATTATAGTACCCGCCATCTGCCTCGAGATCTTGTATGTATTCGGGATGAGACATGGGATGGTGCATGATGAGGCGTAGGATGTCGATCGCAGGGTATCTAGAGTTGGGATTTCGTAGGAAATGTTGAACAGCCGAGATATGGTTTGGACGACGAGGACGCGCATCCTTCTTCTTCGGCATGGAGAAGATGTGATGCAAAGCTTGTCCGAGCGTCCACTTGTGTAGGCTGAGGTACTCGAACAAGCCTTGCAGGATATCTTCGTCCGGTAAGGGCTTCGTCGGGGATGCTCGCTTCTTCTTTGGTTCGCTCGCCCCTTCGGGGAATATCAGAACACATGCTTGCCCCTCTTACTGCTGGTAGCTCACCAGCTGAAACTGGCTCTCCCGGAACATTGGGCGGCATATATACTGTAGTGCGGTTGCACGATGGTGGTCAAGGTCTTTGCTCGGTTCGACGCCGCGGCGCGACGCGACGCGTCGCGCCAATTGCACTTATCAAAGAGTTATCAAATTTTCGATAACACACGACAACTCTCGCGACTCCGGTCTTATCAGACCGAGATGCCCGAAGGCGTGCTCGCGCGCGCGGCCTCAAATTTGGTGCAGACCTTATTTATAAGGGCTGCTTTAGGAGACTAGATTGAGCGTCAGATTACGGTTCGGTAGGGACGCGGGATGAGCCAGACTATTGACGCACCGAATGCCACCCGTCTTCTATCCCGCCAATATTTCATGATATTCATCTCCAGAGCGCTTGACGGGCAACTGCCATATCCAAAATGGAAGAGGGGGGGAGGATCAGACAGCCGCCCGCTACTGTAGTACCAACTGCAATCATTCCAGTCAAATCGTCTTCAAAGTACAACACCAACATTTGACCAACATCAAGATCAACATGTGTTTCCGAAGCTTTCCGAAGCGCCCGGCGTGATCGGAGCCGCTCGCACCGGGAACATCGGCCGCTTTTATTCAAGAAAAAGGCTGAATAAAGCTACAAATTTTTCCCGCGCTCCCCCGCCAGCTCTCGCTACAGCGCGTGTACTGCTTAGTAGAGCCGAGGGTTAACCTCTGAGTAGTACGCTAAGCTCATAGAGATCTATACAGAGCTGCGGGTAGATGGGAGAATTAAAATTTGTAGTTTTATCGGCGCTTTTTGTGGCGAAAAATCGGCCCGTGTTCCCCGTGTCGTCTGTTGACAACCGTCTCCCTTCTCCTGGACCCATCTCAACGCAGAAGATACGATAGACGGAGCGAAATTTTCAAACTCTGGTTGCACTGTCAGACGAAGGGCTCGACACCATGAAGCTCTTGAGCACACGTCGTTGAGTATCGACGCAACCGAACGACAGTCTTCAGTCCATCATCCCGCACTGTCGCCCGTCCCATTATTGCAGTACAACAGCACTTCCGACTTCATGCCCTGGCTGCGAGCGCAGCCCGGTGGCCGCTCGATGTTTTGCACTTGTGGTTGGTGGAGGGAGAGTGCATGGTGCATGAGGACTGCAAGGCGACAGTAGTCGAAGCGCTGGCGCGGGTCTCGGATAATCGGTGGCCTGTGGTCAGTTTCACCACAGCACGGATGTGGCTTGTAGTGCTGACTACCTCCAATGACGCTAACAATGCAAGTATTGTGCGCATGTTGTGGTTGGAATGACATGTCAGCCACGAGTCCATTGTCCAGGGACTTTGTCCCATGTTCTCCAGAATCGTTCAGTCCGTGATGTGGACGCAGAGAGGTGGTTCGCCAGCTCCGATTCCCATACATATACCCCGATTCTTTCGCTCTTCATACCTGCATCCTGTTCAGGACATAGAAGCGACAATAACCCCTTTACCGGCCATGCAAAGCAACCCGGTCGTCAGTCCATTCTTCGCCTCCTCTCTATCATCACCGGCCCACTGACAACTACAAACCACCAGGTCTCCTTCTACACGCAAGACCCCACGGCGACCTTTGCAAGACAGACGTTTGGCCGCGCAGGCGCCGCCAAACTCTGGAGCCGCATCCTTCAAGACGGTGACACCGACAACCGCAAAGTGCGAGCGTTGGTCAGAGGCACCCGTCCTCACGAGATCGCCCACAGTAGCGTCAAGATACGCATCGACGGATGCCCTCCTCCGCCTTGCGCCGCGCAAGACGGGTATGCCTGGATCATGGACTACGCCTGCGACTGTATTGGAAACCAAGCCGAGCGCATCGTGCGACAGAAACTCTTCGTCATTCACTCGGCCGCTAGCAAGCCAACCGGCGAGGATAATGCGAGATACAAGGGCATACCTGCGCCTTTCTTCTTCTTGCGCAAGGGAGACCCGTACGGTTGGACCGTCGGGATATCGCTACAAGAGCTCGACGACGGCAAGATTTCGACCGTCTTGGCCGATATGGAAAAACCATATGCGCAGGGAATGTTCATGGACAGCTGCAGTCGTGCCGCGACGGCAGTCTTCCCGGTAGGCCAGCGCCTTTCGCTTAGAGCGGTCAAGGACTGACCAGGAATGACGGTGACTTGTAGTGGAAGGGCCGATGGCACGAGCATCGTTACCAACCGAAGGACCCAAGAAGAGCGCTGACTAACCGCGAGTTCGTGGTGAACGCAGCTCACGCGATAGAACACATCTGGAAGGTGAGTATACGGCCATTTCTTACGGAACTCTGAGCCCGACTGCTGAATTGCTACTGCTTTTCTCTCCAGACGCTCGGTATCCCGATCTCCCCGTCTGCTCGTGCCAGCGTGAAGCTGATCGGCGTCTTTTACGTGTCCAAGGGGCGGTAAGTCTGAGTGCGCAGAATAGTGGTGCTCGGACGGTGAAGTTGACCCTACGTCTACCAGGTACCAGGCTATACTGGAGGCTCCTCTCACGGAGAGGTTGCACGAGCACAGTTCGTGGTGAGGCCAGATCTATACGATGTACCTCTATACTATTCTGGACAGCATCTCGAGACTTGTATTCAGACTCCGCGCCTCACAAGGCCACCCATCATCGACGTTGATCTTCGCACTTGCCACTGAGGGTCCTGGTACCGGCTTCGCGATCGATGTACGGCTTCCAAAAAGTGACATAGTGTTTTCAGGCGGTCTGAAGACTCGGAGAATGAGTGATGTCGTATAAAGCGGCTGTTCCATCGAGCATCAGCAATCAAGAGAGATGAACGGGATGTTAAGAGCACACACATTCGGCACACGCCTGCTCCTCCGCGAGTCGCTCATTAGAGCCCCTGCAGTAGAAGAGTAAGAAAGCTATGCTCCTTACATAGATCGCCAGCGCCCCACCAAGCGCCCGCGGATCCATCCATCGGCGCTCGAAGACATCACAAACTCATATCGGACAAGACGCTTCCCGCGAAAGCTATCCGGTTGCGCGGCTGACGCCTATGACGATGCCGCTCGTATGCGCGGACCGTATAGACACAGAGGGCGCCCTGGACGCGCATCGCGGGCAGGGCTGATGTTGTATGAGTGCGATGGGTTCTTCGTTAGGAGCGGTTGTTGGCTCGTGTAGTCTGTATTCCCCGTATTCATCCGATGCACGAACCAAAGTTGGAGATGTCTGGCTGCACAATAGTGTGAGCCCAATGTCCTGTGTGCCACATAGCGCAGACCGTTCGTACCTTTGGCCTGCCGCTGCAACTGGGGCGCCAAAGCCGAGCACTGCACCCATACGAGACTAGTACTTAGCGGCGAGTACGGGGCCTTCTTTGACAAAAAAGGCGGCCTGTATGGACGTCGCGGGGTAGTGGACCATCTGCGCGGGAGGAACTGGTTTGGCGGGATCGGTTTGGAGCTGTATCTGGGTACATTCGTACTGAGCATCGGGATATCCCGACTGGCATTCCATACAGCCCAGGTCGACCAGCGCCGGCAAACGTTGGTCCTGCGTTCGCGCGGCAAGCGTGCAAGAGTTTGAGGTCGACGATCGGACGGGAGCTGATAGGGCCGGACGGGTGAGGAGGATATTGGGCGGGGCTTGAAGGGGATGGGTTGATAGCAAGGGATATGGATTTTGGGAATACAGTTTTCTTTGGGGAGGTCACTGGATTGGGCGTCAGATCACGGTTCGATGAATGTCGGAAGGGACGCGGAACAAGCAATGGCCAAGGCTCTCAGCGCACCGAATGCCACCAGTCTTCTATCCTCCCCAATATTCCATGATAGCCATCCTTCAGAGCGCTCCAATTACTACCGACCGCCATATCTGGAATGAGAGGGAAGAGGGAGGATCAGACAGCCTCCCGCGAGTAAGTACCGACTGCAAATGGTTCGAAAGCGTCCAAAAGTACAACGTTGATAGAACCACAACACCAACGTCAAGATCAATACGCACTTGTGACGCTTTCCGAGGCGCCCATTACCGCGGCGATTGCCGTGATCCCACTGAATAAGCCGCTCGCTTATTGACAACCGTCTCTCTTCTCCCATCTCAATGCAGAACATACGACGAATGGGCTACATCCCCAGGCTTCGTTCGCGGTGCCGAACGAAGGGCTTGATGCTACGAAGCTCTCGAGCTTTCGTCCTTGAGCATCGACGCGACTGAATGACAGTCTTCAGTCGATCATCCCGCACTGTCGACCGGCCTATGACGGTAACAACACTCCAGACAACATGCCCTGTCTGTGAGCGTAGCTCGGTGACCACTCGATCCTCCACTTGTTGCAGTCGATCGAGAGAGTGCACGGTGCATGATGATGACTGCAAGACGGCAGAACCGCAAAGCGCCGGCACCGCGCGGGTCGATAATCGCCCCCCCTGTGGCCAATTTCACTACAGTACGGACGTGGCTTGTGGCGCCCACTCTCGCCAAAGAAGTTGACAATGCAAGTACCGTGCGCACGCTGTGGTCAGGCTGACCTGCAGGCTAACTTGTCAACCACGAGTCCCTTGAATAAGGACTTTGACCCATGCTCTCCAGAATCGTCCAGTCCACGACGTGGACGCATCGCGACGCAGAGACGTGGTTTGACAATTCCGGCTCCCGTATATATACTCCGCTTTCTACCCACGACACACAAGCGACGACAGCCCTCTAATCGACCATGCAACGCGGTAACATAGTCGTCAGTCTATTCCCCGTCTCCTCCCTACTATGCTCGCCGGATCACTGACAAATACGCATCGGCAGATTTCCTTCTACAAGCGCGATCGCACCGCGACATTCGCAACACAGATGTTCGGTGACAGTGGCGCCGCCGTACTATGGAGCCGCATCCTCCAAGCCGACATCCGCGACGACTCACGGGCATTGGTCAGAGATACCCGTCCGCACGTCGGCGTCCAAATACGCATCGACCGGTGTACCCCTCCGCCTGGCGCCTTACACGACGCGCACGGATGGATCATGGACTACCCCTGCACCACCACCTCAAACCAAGCCGAACGTATCGTGCGCCAAAAGCTCTACACTATCAAAAACGGTACGGGCACGCCGACCAGGGAGAACACCGTGCGGTACCGCGGGCTTCCTGCGCCTTTCTTCTTCTTGCGTGAAGATGTGAGAGGCTGGAATGATTGGAGTGTCGGGGTGTCGCTGGAAGAGGTACACGAGGACAAGGCCGTTACCGTGCTGGCCAACCACAAGCATCCGTATATGCAGGGAATGACGGAGGGCGGCGATACGTGTAGCATGTGGGTGATCTTCCCGGTGAGTTCCACGTCTTTCCTTCAGAGTGGTCAAAGGCCGCGAACACTACTGAGCAACGACGACGCCCTGCAGTGGAAAGACGAATGGCACGAATATCGTATCCAGCCCAAGGCAAGACGGCTGACTAATGCCGACTTCGTAAGGAAGGTGGCGGGCGCGATTGAGAACATCTGGAATGTGAGGATGCAACCGCTGTCTCGCATGATTTTGTGCTCATCTGCTGATATGCTACTACAGATGCTCGGTATCCCGGTCTCGTCCGCTCGCGCCAGTGTGAAGCTGATCGGCGTCATCTACGGGTCTCAGAGTCGGTGAGTCTGAGTGCACAGAAAAAGTCACAATCGCTCGATCATTCTGACACGACGCCTACCAGGCTTCAAGTCATACTGGAAGCTCCTCTCACGGAGAGGTTGCACGAGCACAGTTCGTGGTGAGACTAGATCAATACGATGTACCTCTGTACTATTCTGGACAGCATCTCGAGACTTGTATTTGGACTCCGCGCTTCATAACACATGTACTACTAGACGAACTTGTGCCGTCACGACAGCAAAACAGCGAGACTTCTGCAACCACATGCTTCAAGTGCTACACTATCTGCCGCGCGCGACGGCTATGGCTGGCTTTGCGATTGCTGTAGCCTTCCAATAAGCGACAGCTTTGCCTGGTGGTCTGAAGAGGACGAGTGACGTCGCATGAAACGGCTATTGCATCGAGCGTCAGCAATCAAGAGGATGGATAGGCTACGAGAGCACGCACGCACGCTCTTCCATGAGTCGCTCATTAGAGCCCCTGCAGTAGAAAAGTAAGAAAGCTATGCTCCTGCAACGTAGATCACCAGCGCCACACCAAACGCCCGCGAATCCATCGATCGGCGCTCGAATGCATCACGCTCATATCAGCCAAGACACCCCCCGCGAAAGCTATCCGGCTGCACAACCTACGCCTATGAGAATGCCGCACAAACAAAGCGGACCATATAGACGCAGGGAACGCCCCAGACGCGCGTCGCGGGCAGATCTGACGTTGTACGAGTGGGATGGTTTGTTAGTTAGGAGAGTTCGTGGGCGAGTGTAGTCCTTATTCACAATGTCCATGCGATGCATGAATTGAGGTCGAGAAGATCTGGGTGTACGACGTTGTAAGCCCGATGTCCTGTGTGCCACATCGCGCGGACCTTGCGTGCGTTCAGCCTGCCGACGCAGCTGCCACTGAAGCACCAGATCGCGATGCACTCCACCCGGCTACACGACTGCATTAGCGACAGATACGGCGCCTTCTCAAGATAAAAAGGCGGCCTGTGTAGACGTCGCGGGGTACAGCAGGCCATCTACCCGGGTGGATTGATCTCAGTCAAACGCGATTGGTTTGGGGTTTTATTCATGTCCATCCATTCCTCCATCCCGCATGCCCATCGGGCGATAGTACTCTCAGCGCTCGACATCTAGATCTCCCGTTCGACGTCTCATTCAGCTCAGTCTGAGGGGGTCTAAATCTTGCGGCCTGCACTTGCGCTGGAGTACCACGCGACAGGCATGCAAGGATTTAAGGCCGACTCGGCGTGGGCTGATAGGGCACGACGAGTGGAGATGACATTGAGCGGGCTGCAAGGATTCGTTGGCGTTGTCGTAGTACTAGAGTGCCCTCTTCGTAGGGAGTGAGACTGGACTGGGCGTCAGATTATCGCTCGATGAAAGTCGGAAGGAGCGCGGAATGAGCCGGACTATCAACGCACCACCGCACTCCTACAGTACCTCCACCAATATTCAGCTCTCCTCATGAGGTTTGATTAGCAGATGCCATAGGGCGACTCAGGATGCGCCCTGTTCATAGGAGAGCTGATGTACTGGGCGTCAGGTCGTCGCTCACGGGAGGTCGGGAGGTGCGCGGGGCGGGTAGGGCTATCGGCGCACCGGATGCCACTGATCTACTACCCTCGCCAATATTCTAGCATAGCCATATTAAGAGCGCCTTGAGAGTCCACTGCTACACCCGAAATGGAAAGGAGAGGGCAGGATCAAGACAGAAGCGATAGAAGGCGGGGGTGTGGACGGGTGTTGGCGGCAAGTGGCAAGAGCGACACAAGGATCAACGGCGGACGTTACGTCACTCGCCCGATTGGATCTCGCCTCGTGTAGGCGCGTTCACACCCCGTCTTCCCCGTGTTGCCGCGTTCGCAGCGACCCTTCGCCCTGGGCGTTCCCTCTACAACCAGTAGATTCACGCATAGTGTAGCAGAAAGGTATATGCTACCGATGCGCTCAGATAGAGAGTCGCAAAGAGCGGGGAAGAGGCGCGGAGGCATTGTGGACGGGTGTTGGCGTTTGATCTGCATATGAAATGTGATGTGCCGCGGGCGCGCCCCTGAGACCGAGAAACGCCAACTTGCTTCGATCGTCCGAGCAAAAGCCAAATCAGCCAGCGCCTCTTCGCCCTTCCTTCCTTCCCGTCACCCACCCATCACACCCCTCTACACACCCAACTGCCACGTCGGAGAAGTTAGACAGTTGAAGGGGAAATAATATCTTGGGATGAACAGGATGAACATCGACTCGCTGCTGCAGTCGTCGCCCTCGGACGACCATGCGACACGTCGGTCAAAGGCGCCCCCGCCTCCGCCTCCCACACAACAACAACAACAACGGCCCCCGCTATCGTCGACCTCGCAGCCCCAGCCACCTCTGCCCTCTCAGCAGTCACGCGCGTACTACCCCGCCCCGCCCAGCCGCGGCCCTCCACCCCCATCCTCCTTCGACCTGCGCGATACCGGCCGGCCAACACGTGAGCGTGAGCGCGATAGGGAGCGCGATAGAGATAGAGATAGGGAAAGGGACAGAGGAGAGCGAGACAGGGACAGGGATAGTATACTGTACGCGCCCGTCAACGAGCCTTCGCCGATGTACACCCCGCCCACATCCTCGGACCCCGGCCCGATCCCGGCCCGCGGCGGACAGCGCCAGCATCATCAGCATCCTCCTCCGCCTCCGCCACTTCCCTCTCAACAACACGTCCACCAGCATCACCCGTCACAGCAGCAGCAACATTCGCACGCGGGTGTTGTGCCGATGAGCGTCACGGTCGAGAGGAGGCATCAGCATCGGGCTGGGCATTCACATAGCCATAGTCACAGTCAGCCACCCGTTCAGCAAGGAGGAGTTGGAATTGGAGGAGGGGGGCACGGGCACGGGAGTGGGAGTGCGCCGCCCAGCCGCGAGAGGGAGCGGGAGCGGGAGAACAGAATGGTCGACACGGCCGTCGGGATGGACGTCGACCTGCCGCCGCACCAGCACCGGCCGAGCCTGAGCCCGCACAGGATCACGCACGGCCATGCGCACGCTCATGCGCACGTCCACCACGGACAGGTACACACGCATACGGCGCACGTGCACCATCCGCGCGCGAGCACGTACGCCGACGCGCCCGCGCATCATGTACATCCCCATCCCCACCAGCCACAGACGCATTCGGGACACGCGCACGTTTTACCACAACAACATCAACATGTCCAGCAGCAGCAGCAGCAGGCGGCACAGCCTCCACGTCCTCCAAGTCCGCCCAAAGCGATAAAACACCTCGGAACATACACGTACCCCCTCACGCCCTTCCCCTACCCCTTCTCCGCGCGCGACATCGGGTGCGCGGTCCGCCTCACGCTTATAGTCCCGCGGCGCGCGCTGCCGGACGACGCGTACGCGCCGAGGATATGGGGCGGGTGCGCGGGCGATTTGGATCGTTTGAAGAGTGGAGGGGGAGGGAGAGGGCAGGTGTATACGGACGACAGCGATGTCGTGGGCGCGGCTGTGCATGCGGGGTTCGTGAGGTGGTCGACGCTCATTCAAGCGCGCGAGCACGGTGCAGATCTCGCTCTAGACCTTGAGCTCCGTCCGGACGTCGTACGATACGTCGGTGGTGTGGGCCGGGCGTATGCGGGGGGTCTGGAGGGTGAGGACGAGGTCGTGGGCGTGAAAGAGGAGGGGAAGAAAAGGAACGGGCACGGGCATGGGCATTATGGGAGGAAAGATGAGGAGGAGGACGAGGAGGATGATGGGAGGGGCGTTGTCAGTGCTGGGTGGGGGAACGGGCATGATGGGGCTGGGTTCGAGATTTTGAGGGCGAGGTTGATCCCGGTACGTGTTTCCCGCTCTGAATTTGAAGGCGAATTTTGGACTGAGGGATTGTCGTTGTAGACGGGTTCGGCACATGGGACGCGCAGAGCGAGGACTCTAAGGTTGAAAGAGTACGCGCTTCGACGCGCAGAGATGATGCTCACGCCGCGGACGATGAAGCGCGGGTACCCTTTCGGCGAGGTGACTTCCTTTCGTGATTTTCAACATTCAACCCGTGCTGACGTCAGGGCGCCTATAGGACGACGAAGAAGACGCCTACGGTCCCGAAGCCCTCGCGCGCAAAGCCGCCCTCGTCCTCCCGAAAGCAATGGAGCCCGAAGCTAAACCCACGATCCTCCTCTCGTCATCATTCGGCTGGGAAGGCAACGTGTACGTCTCTCCGCCTTATATCTCCCAATTATAAATTTATACTGGTGTACAGGTACCGCTACGACCCGACCCATCTCCGCACAGCCCTCTTCCCCCCACCACCCCCAAAGCGCACGCGCAAGAGACCCAGACGCGACTCCTCGTCCTCCCATACATCTAACTCCGCCCAAACCTCCTCAAATCCTCCACGCACAGTCATACTCGAAACCGCATGCGAGCGCTTCGCCGTTAAACCCGCTTCTGCATCTGTATCGGGTGGCGACAGCGGTGGACGCTGGGAGATCGTGCTATTAGGACGCTTCGGCAAAGCAGCGGGCTTCCCGCTGAGCCGCGCGAACTCTGATTATGGGGGCGCATCTCCTCTTCCCCGTTCGCCTTTGAACGGCGACTCGCCCTCAACCTCTCAACATTCGCTCCTCACGCCCTACACAAACTCGAACAACCTCACAGCCGGCCCTCCAACCCCCAACGGCGAACCCAGCTCAAACGGAAACGGATCGGGCTCCGGATTACCGCCCGAATACCCCTCGCACGACCTCACGCGCTCCTCGTTCGCCTTTGCGCCCGACGAGCTGCGTGTGCTGGGTCCGCCGGAGCCGCGGACGGGCGCGAGGGCGGGGTGGGCGTTGGATGTTAGACGGTGGTGGATTGAGGCGCCTGCTCCTACTCCGACGTCGACGGCGTTGGATGTTGTGGCGGAGGCGGAGGAAGGAGGGGAGCAGGAGAAGGAGGGGAAGGAAGGGGAGAGGGACGTGCGGATGGACGTCACGGAGGGCGACGCGGAAGTTGTGGGGTCTGGGATAGGCGGGGCGCAGGTGCCTGAGCCCGTATCCGAGCAGACTGCAACGATCGAGCGGGCACCCGTGAGAGGAGCGGAAGGCGCTGTCGTGCCGAGCGCTGCTGCAGCCGCCGATCCCACCCCACCCGCCTCGATTGCCCATGAGCAGGCGACCGCGCAGGAGGAAGAGAGGGACGTCGTGCCGCCGGGGATGATCCCGCCTCCGTCGACCGAGGCGGAGGTGCAGAGTAGCGCGCAGATTGCAGAGGAGCCTGCCAGCGCGAGTGGCGCCGTCGCCGAACCCGCCATCATCCCCTCAACTTCCGATGCTGCAGTACCACAACCACCGCCCGCGCCCGCGCCGGCAGATGTCCCCTCGGCATCCCATCCGGGCGAAACCGTGAACACGGCAACGAAGGATGCTGGCGCGGCGGAGGCGCAAGCGGACAAACCCGCCAGCCCGATAGACGCTGCGCGCGCGATGGGGTTCGAGCCTGCCTCCGCACCCGCCGTTTCCGTTCCCGCTTCTACTGCTGAAGGAGAGGGAGGGCCGGCGACGGTGCTTGCGCCCGTTCCATCGACTTCTGGACCCTCTGCACCGGTCTCTTCCGCTCCCGTGCCACCTGTTGCCACAGGTGAGGACGTCGAAGACGGCGAGATCGCGTCGTCGAATGGAGAGGCGCCGCCGCCGATTGGGGAGACTGCTAGTGCTGCTGCGCCTAGTCTTATGGGCGCGGGAGGTGCGGGGGTGGGGATGGATGTTGATGCTTGATTGGACTGTATCCATTGCTTGTATGCTTGATTGTGTTTGGAGTGTGTTCTTGAATATTGTTCGTGTTTTGAGTGTTGGTGGATTGTGCGAGTCGCGGGTGTTGGGGTTCCGCGCGGGCTTCGTAATCGAGCGTTGTTTATACACTCATACGGTACATGATGAGGCTGGATCTCGTAACTTCATCCTGTTTTCTCTCTGAGAACTACTCATGGTATACTGATCGCCCTTTCCTCCGCCCACCACCTAATGTACGGATATTCTCTATGAAACTTGTGCGCCGATCTCGTCCCTACGGAAAAACTCCTCATCGAGCATACCCATGATGATGATATCCTCCCAGCGCCCATGCCCGTAACGCGCGCGTCGCCTGATGCCTTCTTGCACGAAGCCTCTGGATCCCGCATCAGCTCCTGTCAATGCTGAGCAACAACTGAACGTACATCTTCTTGTACAGGGATACAGCTCTCTTATTAGACTCGAACACAGCGAGCGAGACGCGATGCGCATCAAGAAAGTTGAACGCATGCTGTACAACCCATCCACACATCTCCGTCCCGTACCCCTTCCCCCACTGACTCCTCTCCACAAACATCCCGAGCTCCCCATCGCGCGGCCGCGGCCACGTCATGCCGACCCAGCCCACGAACTCTCCGGTTTTGGTATCGACGACTATAAGGCAGAGCGCCCAGGTCTCGCTCCAAGTTTTGATCTTGGTCCTCATGCTGCCCTCGTCGTTCGGCTTGATGTGCTCAGTGTTTCCACCGTCTTAAATATCGGGGTGACACCAGGCCTCGTACCACTGGTCGAAGTCGCTGGAGCGGAAACCGCGGTAGGTGAGGCGGGCGGATTGGAAGAGGGAGGGCATGATTGGGATTGGTCGCCTGTGTGGCCGTCGTCGCTCTTATGCGATGCATATATATCCAGCGCTCACTCCAAAGCTTCGTTGATGAGCCGCGAAACCCGTACTTACCTGAGAATCTCGGTCGCCTCGGGCGTCTGAAGCAGCGCTCAAGCTTCAAACCATTCGAACTCAGGTCGCGCATGGAGTCAACGCAGTTGATCCAGAGTCAGTATCTCGCCAGCAGACAGTACTGCATGCCATACAGAGGTTCAGCCATGTTACTGGGTAGAGCTGGGATCGCATAAATATGCTGTAGAATACCTGAGGCTTCGTGGCGGAATGCGTCAACATGCTCAAGCGAAACGTGGACTCCGGACGGACGGGAGTTGCCGAATCGAGATGCCGACTCTGGCCGCCGACACCACCACCACCACCACCACCACGATTGACTTGGTAGCCCTCTCGGCTCGAATTACTATCGCAGTTTTCATCTAGCATATGCTTCCACCCTCATTGCGAAAGGTCTGCTCCCACGCATACAGTGAGGGGTACCTCGGAGCGAGCAGTCCGAGCGTGAACACGGCCGTTACCCGCGATCGCTCGGCGACCTTGCTCTCAACGTCAATGTTGCAGTTCTCACCTGGTACATGCTGACCTGAATGAAGGTCTTTTAGGCCTCCAAGTGTCTCGAACTGTTGGTGTCATGTAGAGATAGGTGTGCATCGGCGCGCAAGGGCGGCGGTACCGAGCTCAATATCATGATGGTCACGGTCTTCCAATCCGATGGTCTTCCACGCTGACGCCACGACTCTATTGGACATCATGGTAGCGAAATCTCAATCAGCATTACACTGTGCTTATCTACCTGGCGTAGTCGAGGTTGAGTGCCTCGGTATACCTCGCTGGTCCCATATAAGACCGACATGCAGCGCAAGCCACAGACCTCTGCCCGGATTGCAGCCGACATGTCTTCTGGCAGTCCGCTACCTCCCCTCCCTCGCGCCTTGGACAAGCGCGACACCTACTACGGCATATTCAATAATGTGTCGGACGATGATGCGGCCCTCGTCGAAGCGATAGTGGATGACTTACTTATTGACGGGTATATGGTCGCGGTCATGTCCCTGCTATTTGGTGCGTGTGCATCATACTTCTTCGAATGGACCCCTTCTCATATGAATGTACTTCTCAGCATTCTATTCCGTTGTCTTCTTCGCGGCGATGCGGCACCTGGTGTGAGTCTGCGTACCCCCTCTTGTCGATTGGGCTTGCTCACTTCGCCACCAGAAAGGACGGGCTACGAAGTAGACCCAACAGATCGATGTTGGCAGCTCTGACGTTCATGTACGGGGCTGCATGCGTGACGTACGCCTTCGAGCTCCTCTACCTGCGCCAACTGGCCAAGGCAACGATCGTGGACTTTACCGGGCGGATCGGTCTCTTCGACAGCAATATCACTACAGTCGCCCGGGTGGGGCAGTTTGTCGTCCAGGGTTTGAGTGTACGTGGCTGTCTAACTCAGTCGTTGATGGAATGAAATTAACGCTGGAGTGTGTAGGTGCTATGTGGGGACCTGGTCATCCTTTGGAGGACGGCCGTCGTTTGGCATAATAGCGTTATCATACGAAGGGTGAACTGGATCTTCATGATCTTTGTCGTCGGTGAGCACCTCCTCAGTACTACTTCTCGATGACCATTAGCTGACATTGCATCCAGTAACCTGGATCGCAGGCATAGCCATCCTGCTGAAGTCTGGCACTCAGTTCGTGCTGATTCCGCTCGCACTCTCACTCTCAGTCAATATATGGAGTACGGTCGCGATAGGGTATAAGACATGGTGAGCCTGACTCTTAGAGAATGGTCGATCTGCCCTGCTTTGCCTTCCTGACACGTCTGTTCAGGCATCGTCGTCGCATGGTAAGCCGGCATGTATTCATGGCAGGCCGCTATTCTGGGTCGGCAGCAATAGAACGCGCTTTGGTGGTCCTTACGGAAACCGGTTTAGCTTACACGGTGTTATGGGTACGAGTCCAGTTGCGTTTGATTAGTCGTGTCTTGATCACAGTGCTTCTTCCAGATCGTCTATGTCGCTGTCGCGGCGTCGTACTACTTTGGGCCCAGATCAAACTCGTTCGACGAAGTTGACCTCACACTTGAAGCCTCGTTCAACTGGCTCAGGTTGATCATGAACATGTTGATCGTACGTTACCCTTTACAACTGTACCTTCTGATCCTGACTTTTGAGTTCAATAGCCAATCTATCCGACTCTCCTCATCCTCCTCGTCGCTCGACGTACTACACCGCTGACCGAGACGCTCACCTCGATCGATGTCGACGCTGTGGCGGTGGCCTCGAGTTCAAGAGGAAGTGTCGTGGACACCGTACCACTTCAGGATGTTCCGGATCCGGAAGATAAGCTCGATGGAGGCTTTGCGAGGGGTCCAAATCCTCCTGCATACATCTGGTCTTGAGCATCGAATTGATATCTTGTAGTAACATGGACAACTGCTACTGCGACACGAAGACTGAGGATTGTCCCATTCATTCAGCCTGCACGATACCTGCCCTCCGCAATCGCCTCGACTCAGGAATCGCACGCCAGTGTCCCATGCCCTTGAGAAATCTGCAACGCAGCGTCCCGAACCGAATAATCAATCAACTTGCCGCTTCCCGGCTCCAGCGCAGCCGTGAAGTTGAACCCCTCCGGCGCTCCACCGAACCCGTTGAACATCTGCCGCACCATCACATCATTTTCGATTCCCTCCATGGTCACCGTGAAGTTGCCGCCAGGGGCGACCTCGCCCGTGAGCGTATCCGTCGCCGACGCATACTCGCGCTCCGCTATGTCCTGCGTCACTTCCAGCTGCAACGCGATAGCCCTAACCGAGCAAGCCTTGTTGGATGGGTCGAGCAAGAACTCGTTGGCTGAGTGCATGGCAGCCAAGAAGCGCGCCAGGAGGGCGAACTCAGTGGCATTGGCGAGGGAGGATTGACGGATAGTGAAGGCGGACGACGTTATGGGGGCGATGAAGTCGGATACGCGAGCGAGGATATTGGGTGGCGCCGGAGAGGGGGAGAACAGAGTTTGGCTCTCTATGGTGAAGGGGTAGGTGAGGATGGTGGCGAATACGTCGGTGCCGTTGGGGAGGCTGCCGTTGAGGAGGTCCGCGAAGCGAATGTTTGTACCGCCGACAGTCTTTCTCACACGTCAACGGATTGATCCCGCACACAAGAAGTGATCGCGCACTATGAATGTGAAGTCCCCATCAACAAGCTCCAAGCCGAACTTCGAGAGGACAAATTGTAGTAGAAACGAGTATCCACTAAGGGGCGAGTCGACAATGATAGATTTGCCCTGTAGTTGGGACACATTGGTGATAGAGGGAACCGAGGCCAGTACGAGGCCGGGGCCTTGATCGAGTTGACCGAGAACGGTGACGTTCTGGTTGAGGTTGAACCGGTTGTTGAGCGCGTTGTCGACCGTGGCGATCAATATGTCAAACTGGCCGCCCAGCAACGAGTCAAAGGCCTGTGTGCTGCTGTTGACCTGGTTGAAAACGACGTTGAGCCCGTTGCGCGTGAAGAAGCCGAGCTGGTTTGCAATGCTGAACGTCGCTGAGAACACGCTGCAAACATCGAGTTGTCAGATGTGACGGGTCTTCTGGTGGGGAGCTCTGGACGAGAACGACTCACAAATCACCGTACTGGATCGTGTCAAGGGCTGCCGCATGGCCGAGGAAGCATAGCAGTAGAAGAAAAGCAGCAATCATCATATCAGTCTGAAGATGCGCAAAGCACGGCTGCTGGTGTAGAGAGCATCGAAGGCCGAAGGAAGAGGGTTCCCAGACGAACCCGACGGGCGCCCGCAGCTTCTTTTGGTGCTGCACAGAAGAGTGAACATCCTCTCGAATAGGAAGAGCGTGTCGGGAAAGGAACTATGTCTGGCACTCCCCTTTACCTGAGCGTCAACGGGAAAGCTTCGAAGTTCACGAATGACACGTCGTGTCAGGTAGTACAAGCTTCAGAAGTCCCTGACGGGAGGCACTGTTGAGTATAAGGCCAGACGTAGTGCACTTAGTTCAATTGGCCCGCCTCTGCATCATCCAATCGTCGAGACGACGAAAGTGTAATGTAAGCCACATCGCTGTCGCTGCGGATTCGTCCCGGGAAGGTCTCGGAAAGCGCCGATCAGCGCAGCGCTGACGCTGATCCGCCTCCGACCTCGTCACCTTGACCTTGCCTTGACCTCGACTTCGACTTGGTCACCTTGACCTCATATACATACATGCTGCTTGTTCAGACGTACAGGGAGCATTGCTGGAGCCATTCTTCCTCAAAGCAGACGGCTACCTCAATGCCTGCCACCGCCTCCGGTTGTCAATCGCGCGAATTCGATTTCACTCTTCCTGCCGCTACCAGTGCTCCCGTCAAGTTCGGGTTTCTTACCTCCCTGCTGTATGTGCACAGCTTCAGAGAGACAACGCGCCGAAAAACCTCGAATGCGCATATCCTCGCGCTTGAGGCTATGTGTACGCTGCAATCGGCATCACCCGTCTTGAGGAGTTCGGCCCATCAGAGATCAGCGCCAGTTGCACGCTTGAGTCTGCATCGCCATTATTGGGGCGGCGGGGACTTCATCGCCTTCTCAGCATGTATACAACGCGCACATATAAGAGCGCGAACGGCCTCGATGACGACCGTTTTGACCGATCAATCGACTCATGCCCCGGTGCGAACCGCAGCGCGCCCATCGCCATGCGTTTCAGCCCGGATGAGCTCTCCGCTCCTCATATCCTCAGCACACGCGATACAACCTACTACGGCTTATTCGGCAATGTGACGCAGGACGAGGCCGATTCTGTCAACAACCTGATGGGTCCCATAGTGACGATCGGATACCAATGCGTGGTGATGTCTATACTATTCGGTGAGCATTTGGGTGTTTCAATACCCTGAGTCCTATCTCACGACTTTCAGCGTTCTTATCTCTGGCATTCACCACGACCGTGCGGTACTTGCTGTGAGCAGGGCTGTCTTTACTTCGGTTCGGACTGACATGCTTACGATACTCTAGACGAGATGGCCTGCGTCGCCGATCCAACAAATGGATGTTGGTTGCGTTGACTGTCATGTACAGTGCAGCGGCTATCTCCTACGCTTTTGAACTTATCTCTTGGCGCCAATATGTTCGGGAAACGACCTACACTCTCACGGGGCTCTATGGCACGTCCGATGACACGCTTGAGACAGTTGCAGATGCCGGAGTGTATATACTACAGGACATCAATGTGCGAGATGATTTCCTTCGCCGACTGTACCAGTGCAACTGATTCAACACTATCGCAGATTCTCTGTGGAGATCTCATTATCCTCTGGAGAACGTCCGTCGTATGGCACAATAGCCGGCTCATCCGGAGAATCAACATTTTGGTTCTTGTCCTGATGATATGTGCGTAGGATACCGGATTGACACGATCGGTGGAAATGATACTGACACGCGAACCAGTGGGCTGGATAGCCAGCATAGCCCTTCTTGTCCTGGTGGGCCTAGAGTTCTTGGTCCTTCCCTTGGCCTTGTCTCTGGCCGTCAATCTATGGAGCACCGCCATCATTGGATACAAGACATGGTAAATCTAGTGTAGCCGTTATTCTCTGGTGTCTCTTCAACTCATGCAACATCTAGGCATCGGCGCCGCCTACTACACCGCCAAATCGTCATGGCTGGACGTCCTTCTGCCGCTATCGAAGGCGCACTGGCTGTGCTCACCGAGTCTGGTGTGGTGTATCTCGCGTTATGGGTGCGCCTTGACCGAGCCAAACTACATCCCGCATGCTGACATCTTTGATCCAGATTATCTACGTGTCTATCGTGTCATCTTTTTTCTTCGGGCCCGTGACCTACGTGCAGGCCACCCTAGATCGCAGCTTCCAATGGACGGTGATCGTCATGAGCATGCTTATAGTACGTGTGCGTGATCCTGAAGTGAGCTCTGCGCTTACGAATCCACACCTCTAGCCGCTCTACCCTACGCTCCTGATTCTACTCATCGCTCGGCACAAGACACCTCTCTCCGAAACGCTCACGTCGATCGATGTCGACGTAGGTTTGAGTCTACCGACGCGCACCGACTCGCCGAGTAACATTTCCGATCATGTTGAACTCCAACCCACACGAGATAGTACTGGGAAGATTGGCAATGAGCTATACGATCCCTACGCTGATATCACGGCCACCAGTCCCGTGCGCTTGGCGCCCAACAGGAGGCCATGACGTTTTTGTCGAGTGTATATGTATGCAGACCTGCTTTGAGTAGATGAACACAGCTTCCGGTTTCCGATGATAAAGCCAGATGCGACCTGTACGGTCCTTAGGCCAACTCTATTACTTCGAGCAGCAAGGCAGAAATGTACAACTGAGAGACAATAATCATACACGCAGTCGAAGAATGTCTTCTATTCAGATAGATACGAGAGACGTGCATTATGCGCGCGCCATTCATGCCCCGCCAGCACCGCCATCGTACATCGACTTCATGGCAAGCCCGATGCCTCGGATGTAGGCCTCTTATCCGCCATCTGTTTTACGCAGGGGGGCCATACTCGTCGATTACACTCATCGGTGGTACGAATACTCCCAGCGGCTTGTACTCCAGGTCAAACCCGAAGGCGCGCGGACCACCGATGTCGATGCCGCGCGGTGTGGATGTCCACTTGTCCGAGCCTGTGATGCCGAGTACGAAGACATGGAGGCCATATCGATAGTCGGACGTGCCAAGCGCCTCGCCGCTCGCGGCATCGCATACGCAAATGAGGTCGGGGACGGTTGCAAGCACCTCTGTGCCGTCAGGTTGGACGCGCGTGGCGATGAGGTTCTCGTTCTTGAATGGTATGGTCAGCCTGCCGGCGTCGGAGTCCATGATGGCCACTTCGCCGTATAGGTGACCTTTGACGTTCTTGCGTTCGACGCTGACAATCTTGCCCCTGTGGTACTATGATCAGTATCATCGCGTCTTATGCGTGGGATACAACGAGGAGAAACGTACCTGAACAAAACCCGTGCCGTCGTAGGCCCTCCGACGGCGTCGACAATGACGTCCGCGACAGCATCAAGGTCGCTACGCGCTCGACACAGAGCTACAGCACGTCCGATGCGCCAGGCCAGGGAGACTGTATGCTTCACTGCCCAGGCTCTGGTATCTGCGCCGGAGAAAGCCCCCTTCGCGAAACCTACAGAGGACCCCATCTCTGCGAGAATGGCACGGAACGCGCGCTCGACCATGCGTTCAGATGTTGCGCGGCTCATGACGACCACATTGCCATTGCCATCGGCAAGTGCGTTCGGGAGCGCGTGCGCCTGGTCGCCACCCAGTACTACGGGTGTCACTTGCCATGCCGTTGGGTATGCACGCCCCATGAAGTCACCGTCGACAACCGGTACGTTCATGTTAGCGGATGCACCAAGCAGGAAAGCTGATGTCTTTCATCAGCGGCGTATCGTCGTGGGATGAGGAAGTCCTCTCACCTTGCAAGCCATTCATGCCACCTATCTCAAGTGTGATCACCGCATCCGGCTGCGAGCCTATGGCATCCCAGACTGCGCGCTGTGACTCCATCATCCTGTACAATGTTATCAGAGACTACCCCGGAAGTCGATAAGCCTTGTATACGAACTGGTTGCCTGCCAGCTTCTCGATCACAACTGCTGGGCTGCCCATCCCACACCCCGATGCGATGCTTGCACTGTCTTTGATGTCGTCGACACTGACTACGCGGATTGTGCTTCCTGTGCGTATGAGCTCGCGGATGCGTACAAACTCCCCATAGGGAGAACCGCCGCCACCCGAGCCTAAGATGTAACAGCCTGTGGAGATCCACTCCAGGTCCCGTTCAGACAGCAACCATTCCCGATCGGGAGTGACAACGGGCTGATAGGACTCGAGCTCATACAACGTTGGCACTAGCGGCAGCGGTGTATGTGACGTGGACCGTTTATCGACGGGCTCGTAGAGCTTAGTGTTGAACTCGGGGTCGTCAAGAGCGGCAGGTAGCGGTCTCGAAAAGTCGAAGTCGCCTATAGCCTTGACGATGAAACGTGCCTTGTTAGCCACATATTGGATAGGGATCACGTCGACTTCAGCGAGCTCGATCGTGTTACGCAGCGCCCCGTTCTCGAATGCACGCTCGGTGGCAAGCTGCGAAACCTCTTCGAGCACCTGCTGTGTAGTCTTCTCAGCTGTAGGCCGGACAGTGTCAACTGTACCCGACACGCGCGCCATAGCTTCGATACCGTCAGAAGTGAGCATTCTAGATAACAAGCATGAAAGACGTACCTGCACCTATTGCATTCGCAACGCCAGAATATTTGGGCTTGATGACCTTACTCGCTCCTCTAAGCTTAGTTCCATCTCCGAACAGAACAGCACCCTATACAATTCATCAGTTTGACGGTCAATGGACAAAAAGACAGTTCCATACACCGCCGACGAGCAAAACATCGATATCCTCCGCCTTTGTCTTCATCCTGTCGATGATACTTTCGAGCATGCCGTGTAAGACGACGCAAAACTCCTCTGCATGCTCGCGTACGTCGACGGGTACCCTATCGGCGTTGCCAATCTGCAGATTCGCAGTCGACGCAGCAACGGCGTAGTCGGTGGCGGTCGGGGTGCTTCCCCCAAAGACGAAAGCCTTGGTCTGGATTTGAAGACCAACCGAGTCTGGTCCGATAGTCAACTTCCCGTCTCTGCGCACAATTGAACCGCCACCAAGGCCAATGCTACCCGTACAGCTCTCAGCAGTGGCTGTGGCAGCGATAACATCCGGACATACCTCTTGACATCCGGACAAGAGAAGTTCATCCGTATACCGGCTACATCCGTGGTAGCCGCAGCTTGGCGCGGAAGTCCATTGGGTAGTAGCATTCCTACGTCTGTAGTCGTCCCACCAATGTCGATGACGAGCATTGGGCGTCGAGTAAGTCCGAGTTCATGGCGAACAAGAAATGCAGCGCCAGATATGGAGTTGGTAGGACCAGAGTTGAAGGTGCGTATAGGGACGCCAGCAGCAAGGCGTGCGGGTAGTAACGTTCCGTCGTTCTGCGCTAGGAAGACAGGACAGGAAAGCTCCAGAGCACGGGCTGCTCGTTCGAACGAGGCGATGGTGGCGCGAGCGAAGGGCAAGATGGAAGCATTCAGCAGCGCCGCGTTCTCACGCTCAAGGAAGCCGAGATTGGCCACTGAGTACGAGTGCGTAAAGTCAGGTGGATGTAAGACAGGTAGAAGATTAGTGACAGACCATGTTTGGATAGGACGACATCAGCGTCTGGGTAGTACTTCTTGACCCACTCGCCGACTCGCTCCTCCTGTAGTTCGACGACGTCGGCCGGCGAGAAGATCCCGTTGATGACGATGTTCTTGATGCCTTTCTGCTTGATGAGCGCGCATTGCTCTTCTATCTGATCCTCGACGGGCTCGCGTATGATGTCGCCGTCAATCTCCAGCCCACCGTCGACGAAGCCGCAGTGCTGGCAGATGATGGTCTTCAAGTCGACGGGCCAATCGATGCCAGGATATTGCTCGCGTGAGAAAGGGCCACAGAGGCGTATGACAGCTACAGGCGCGAGCCGCCCGGCGTCCTTCTCGACGACGGCGTTGATGAAGTGCTATGTAGCGCGAGATCAGTACCCGCCACATCGCCCACGACGCGCCACTCACCGTCGTGCCGATGGTCAAACTCGCCACCTGGGCTGGCTCGATCTTCGCGTCATCGAGCAGCTTCTTGATGCAGGCCTCGATACCATCGCTTGGGTCGGGAGTCGTGGGTGCCTTGTGATAGGCGAGGATGCCGTGGTGAGATATTTCGGTTGCAGCAGGGTCAAGGAGGACGCCGTCCGTGTTGGTGCCACCAACGTCGATACCGATACGCAGTCCAGAGTGCTCCATGGCCGACATGGCCGACGTGAGGGAGGCAAATGGTACAAGGCACTGAGAAGACGCAGCGGGCACATGGAGGTGCGGCGCGTATATATACGCATCTAGTGTAGAAGTCGCAGCGTCACAGATGCCTTCGCGCGCCTTCACCGCGTATGACGGCCCGGGAACTCACAACACTCATCCATCGAAGAATATGTTACAAACATCAAATGACATTCCGTGAACAGAAACATGGCGGGACTCTTCAATACGAAACCTAACAGCTCATGAATCACAGAATCGCGCCGGTACGGTTTGCCTCCATCATGTTCTTCTCTACCCACTGCCTCAACTGGGTCCAGTCGCGGCACTGGTGAGTGACGCCAATGCTTCTGGAGATGTACCTTCCCTCCGTCCCTGTCGGCTTGGCCGGAATCAGCGTAGGGTCCGCGTTGCACAGCAACATCTCCCTGATGTAGTTCATGCAATGGGCGAAGTGGTTATCGAAATGCGTGCCGTTCCCGGGGTATACGAGGGCGTGCGCTCGTGCTGCTGCGTACGAGATACGAAAGACGTCCAGGCAATGAAGTTGGTGGTACATCCCGACCGCGAAGTGATCCTGATTCGGGCCCAAGGTGACGAACCCGCTTCGACCAAAGGGAAAGAGGGACTCCCAGTCGTCGTCGGCGTACAGCCCGTACACCTCGTCGTCCAGCCACTCAACGGTGAGGGCTACCTGACTAAGTTGCACAGGAAGCTGGTGAGGGCGGTCGCCATTTGTGTAGCCTGTGGTCCGTAAGCATCGAATGAGGCCGGGGAAAGAATGGAACTCACTGTACTCGATAGTCTCTGGGGAGAGGACTCGGTCAATCTGTCGTGCAAGCCGTTTTTTGAGACCCAGATCGACAGACTGGTAGACAGCGGTTACGGCCAAGATGGCCATGAGCCAGATGGATACGTTCGTCATGAGTAGAGACTAAATGATTGCCCGTAGAACTATGAGTATCGTGACCTTGCCTTAAGACGGGGTAGAGCTGTGCGGCAAGCTCATTGATTGGAAACCCGGCGGGATGTGACTGTTCACAGCTTGAGAATAGCTTGAGATCTTTGGAAGTTGCTAACTGTATTCGCGATGATACTCAAAGCATGAGATGTCCGAAACACCCTTGGCCCATAACATCCGTTGGGCTCCATTCGAAACACCGTTGGCGATGTGGAGGCGTCGGAGCGCTCGTTCTCTGAGCAGGATACAGTCGGTGTTGCAGATCTTGATACGTTGTCCATAAACCCTCCGTAATCCGGAAGCACGCGGTAAACGGTGGGACTTGGAAGGCATGATCAAAGCTAATGCCTGGGGGAAATGGACGGAAACCGTCGACTTCCGTCGTCGAAGCATGCCTACGGGTAGAGTGGGGAGGTTCGTTCCCAGGGACACCGGGTCACCGATAGACAGAGCGCACCGTTGGGCTTCGAGGAATGCTTCGGGAGCGCCCTACTGCACAGCTTCCTGGTCTTGCAGAAGCCCGGTATAGTTCATGTCGCCGAGCTTGTATACGCATCTCCGCATGGGTAACATTGTATAACACTGCCAGATGAGTTAGCCTCTCGAAGCAAGAGACGTATCAACAACACTCCATTGTTGAGATCGAAGATAGATCTTAGGAGTACAAGATGCAGAGGTATGAGGTGGCACGAGACCCACTGGCCTGATGATAGGTAGACTCTGATGCTTCCACGTTCGACAGCAACCAGCTGCATCAGTTTCTGGCTGGAGATAAGGAGTTTTCACATATCTCGGCTGTACTTGTGTCGATTCGGTCAGTGTTGACCTGGTTGATCTGGTTCGGCGCGAACTTAAGGGTCTGTTCGGCAACCCGATCTTGCGTTTCCGTCATGATTTCCGCAGCCGCACTTAGCGCCATGATTGGTGGAGAGGCCGTCGAAAGTTCGAGAGCCTCGATATTCTTGCCTTGTAAGGCAATAAGTTTGATCAAAATCCTTCGTCATGACGGAAGATCAGGTTGCCGAACAGACCCTAAAGGATCGAAGTCAAGTCGAATTTCCATTAGTCACACGCTCGGGCCGGTCACCGGTCACCGGTCACGCCGCCATGTACCGGATGTCCCGTTTCAAGTTTGCATCTGACGACTGTAGTTGTACTACGAACAGCATCGGGATAACGGGCATCATTGCGTCGTTGGCAATTGCTCTCAGTGCCTCAGCATGAAGCTTCACGACAGTTACAGCACTTATCTACCAGTCTCAGCTTCTGCAGCAGCAGCATTCGCTTGCATGTTGTCCTTGACCCAATCCCTCAACTGCGTCCAGTCGTGGCAGCGATGCGTGACGCCATCACTCTCCGCAGCATATCCTCCTGTATCCGCGATCGGTATCGCCGGAAGCAACGTAGGATCTGCGTTGCACAAGACCACTTTCTGCAAGTAGCGAAGGCAGTGATCCACAAGGTCGTCGTACGCCGTTGCATTCCCAGGATGACCCAGCGCTTCTGCTCGTGCCGCCGTGTATGCAATTCGCATCACGTCCAGAGTGTGAAGCTGCTGGTACATCGCGATGGCGAAGCGCTCATGGTGAGGGCCCAAATGAACTAGAATACGATCCCCGGGAGGCCAGAGAGAGCGCCAGTCGTCGTCGGCGTAAAGTCCGTAGACGCCGGTGGGGGCCCACTCTGTCGTCAGCGCTGCTTCACGAAGGCGCAGTGGTACTCGGTTGGGGAAGTCATGGCCACTGTAGTCTGCAAACGTTTAGCGATACGATTCGCTACGACGACCGAAGCAAGACTCACTATACTTGACAGTGCTGGGCAGAAAGATAGGATCAAGTTGGCGTGCAACATGTGTCTTGTACAACAAATCGATTGCCTGGTAGACAGCGATCATAGTGAGGGCGACTACAATGAGCCAAGGAGATGTGTTGCTTGGCATGAGGAGATGAGCTGGGCAGGAAGAATAGATCGGGTGGCTAAGACCCTCGCCACCACATCTCTTCGAGGAATGTAGATGTCCGGGTCGTGGGATGCAACTGGGGACCGGTGCAGGTACTGTCCACGGTGACAGTACACCATCCGAGCACCGCGTGTACGAATCTACTGTTGCAGAAGACCATCTTGACAATCTTATCAGAATACACCGGTCATAGTGGAACGGGGAGCGTGTTACATGCCTCGCATAGCCATTGAATCGGAGGCGCTCGCGCAGGTGCTCTCATCGGGACTTTCATGAGTTTCCGGGATATTGATAGCTGCATTCCGCTATAGGAAGTCGTTTTCGAAGGCCCCACTGCCTCAACTACATGCTTTGATCAGTAGGGCTCGCGGGGTGTCATAAATGCACGGGCTCGTACCTGACGTATGCCATCAATGTTGACCATGTCCACCTTCCGACCCAACGACGAGATTCACTTCAAAGACGACGAATCAACAGAGGCCCTCCTACCCTTCAACACAACAGAGAAGGATGACGGACTGACACAGCACAAGTCCAAGCCCTGGCTGTCATTGTCCTCGCTCATTATCCTCATCCTCGTGGTCGTGAACACTGGTCTGGCTTGCGCGAACATCCAAGCTACGCATTCGAACGCTCTTCGTACACTGGCTGTCATCCCTGCGCAGGACGTCATGCAACTTAGCAAACCAGACCAATACTACGGGCTAGGCGAAGCTTCCCGCAAGAAGTGTAGGTATAACGTCGCAGATTCGGGTGCATGTTCTGATGACTCTTGTAGTGCTTCACCCGGAGCTCTACGCTGGCGCTAGCGGCTGAAGGGTAGACGTATCCAGGCGGCGCAACGGGTTTCCTCGGGCTCTTGATTTAGAAGATCATATGTAGCCGTACGGCATCTTGCAGAAATCGATAGTGTCGGAGAGAGCGCCTTGATGTCATTGTCGGCGGTGTGAACCTTTTGGTGATAAACGGTCGTATTGTACACGCGGTGCGGAAGCCCTCCCAAGCGCCAAAGTCGGAGTTCGCGGAGGCTGGTGCGGAGGAGAGTTCGACGTCCAACAAACTGAATTCAGCTGATCACGCGTGCGCTCCCACGCTCCCACGTTCTGGGCTCGCGCCGAAGCCCGAAGTTCGGGAGGACGTGGACGCCCTTCCTCTTGCGACGTTGACGGGCCCCATAGCGAAATTGCAGTCGGTGCTCCCTTCATCTTTGATCTTGCACACGTTGGCTTTGCTGGCTCCAGTATCGCAAGCGCAGAATTCATATGGAATTCGTCCAGAAGGGCATTACCGTCCACCTATGCAGGCGCAATGCCCCGTGTTCGCGTCGTCACGCTCCCCTGTGATTGCCCCGCTTGGGCTCAGCGACCAGCGATCGAGAAGTCTTCCTCCTATCTTTTTCTAGCACAGCCAAAGAAGCTGTAATCGCAGGGCAGGCACGATGCGCATACGTCCGGTGCTTTGCTGCCAGCGCCGCAAGCCCCAAAGATCGTTTGCGCAACAACTTCATTCACAGAGAGGTCTGATACTCGATCATTGTAGTATGCTGAGATGTGAGAAGTCACCATGATCGAACGGATGCGTAATATGGCTTCCATTCTCCCTCTTCCGCTCTCTATGACTGGTACCGGGCAAACAACTATTGCACCTCGTTCATGCCCTCGCGCCGCGCAGATCTCTGAATGGTCGTCGAAGAGATCCGTTTCGCGGCGTGATATTACTCAGACACGTTGCAGTATTGAGGACTGCAGTCTATCCCAGACCGAATCCCGTATGCCCGCCATTGAATCACTTGTGCGTGAACGCTAACGAGTAGTGGCAGATCAATAGATGAGATGTAGAAGAAGCTTGTAATCGGGGAGGATGATCATCGGTGCTTCGGGGACAGGTGATACAGATACAATCGATGCTCGTGTATACGACCGGGGGAAGTATGGCAGGAGGGATCTGAGAACTATCGCTCAAAGGTAAAGCTCGTTCGGACGGGCAGTGATGCTGATACGTATCGAGTGTGCATCTTACCATGTGGATACGACCTGGGCAAATCAGCGGGAGAAGAGTAGCGAGGTAGACCCCCAGAAAGCGAGATATGCAGGTTCCTCTCGGTCGGCAGGAGCTGCCCATGGTGGCATGGGAAAATACGGTTGTTTTGATCCGAACGTGTGCTTTCGCGATTACGGGGACCCATGTATCCCGAAGGTTTCATTGTTTCTGTCACATCCCTGCGGAGTTGGCTGTGGGCTGGGGGTATGTGCCTACAACTACGAAGGGGCTATGCGCGTTCGAAAATGATCGAGCTTGCGGACGTTTTCGCAGCTCAGACCACCCATAATGCTCAAGATAGATCAAGAGAAGATCTTCCTCTTTGAAGTCCATTCAGTGGGTGGGACACAACGGGTGGAGTGGCCGTACGATGTCGCGCGACAGCCTCCACCTGAACGAGCACCGGACGCGAGGGTGCGGGTGATTCTTCCTCAACCGCACTGGGAATCCTATTAGAAACAACAGTGTTGATTCAGGTCATCGCATATGGGAGCCATCATCAGGATACAAGAATGCCGGGTAGCTCAACTTATAAGCCCTCTCGACGAAGCCGTGTTTCCTCTCAACCTTCGACGGTCGCCATAATCGCCGCATACCCTGCCAAACGCCATGCGCTTCACAAGCACCGCCTTCTTCCTTACGCTGGCGTTCTTCCTCGGCGAAGGTAGCCTCAGTCATTCGCGAGCGTTATTGAAGCTGACGTTTGCCATGTCGATCCAGTCGCGTCTTCTCCGGTCAGCCCTGAGGGCCGGTCTACGCCGGAGGACATACTGGGTTTGTCTCTTTCTCCACGAGCTTCTAGCACTGGCTTGAAACTGACCTGGCACCTCTCATCTCCATCTCTGATCAGGACGCGGTATCGTACCCGACAGTGCGTTCCCGTCTGGACAAATCGCGGGCAAGGCGATCCCACCCACTCGTCGCGAGAACGTCCTCGGTTTGTCGCATCAATACTTCTGTATGAATGAGCCACTTATACAGTTGTTCGACAGAGCGCGGCATTGTACCCGACTCAGCGTTTCCCGACGGTCAAATCGCAGGCAAGGCGATTCCCGCTCGTCGCGCAGACATCTTCGGTTTGTCGCTTCAGCTCGTTCTCTGAACCTTTACCCATCTTCAGCTGACTTCGAATAGAGCGCGGAATCGTACCGAACACTGCATTCCCCGACGGACAAATTGCAGGCAAGGCGATCCAACCTGTTCGTCGTGCGGAGACTTCTAGTTCGTCACTCATCAGTCCCCGACACGACTAAACGAATAACTGAATCGCTGACCAGAGTGAATAACTGACTTTTCCCGCCTCCTTTGTAGGATATCGTAAGTAAGATTGCCTGAGACTTGGACCGATACAACTCTCTGTCGGCGTCTGCGCGTCATACTTTCATTAGGCTGCCGCCTATGTACTTGTCCCGCTTTGACTATTCCATATCAAATATACCATTATGGCACCACTGATGGCACCACTGAGCGAGATGAAGTTTGGTCTTCCATGCGCGAGTAGTAGAATGTCGCGTGCAGAAGCAGTCTACACATCATGAGTCTGAGGCACTTTGAACAACTTCCTCGTCCGAGGCACCGGCCTTCATGCGAGTCATTCATCCAACTTCAGAACCCTAACTCAGACCATTGCCCTTGAGAGTATCAATAATGGCAAGCACCGGTCTGGTCGTGGTCAGAGAAAGAGACAGACGCGCGCGGCGGCACCGCGGCCGTGACGCGTGGGACGATGGCCGTCTTAACCTTTGACGTCCATCTGTTGTCTTCACCGGCCCCTCTGGGAATAACTCCCGATGTCTTGCTACAGGAGATGAGAAATCAGGAAATGCAGTACCACGTCAAAGATACAAGGTAGCAGGGGTGCTGTAGCATTGAGAAGAAGAACTCGGGTGCGTACTCCCCGCGCCGATGCTAAACCATCCACTCATGTTTCCAAGCAGCATCTGGGTCCTTGCTTATCGCGTCGGACTGCATTGAACTATACCATTCAACACGGCAAAGTACCCGGGATACACTCAGGGCTATCCACTATACGTCTCCCAATCCATCTCCCCCCAATCTCCCCCGTTCTGCGCTCACACGATTCGGCGTGCTACCTCAACTAGCTCCGCGACGATCCCTTATCTCTCGACAAAGCAATACAGTGGAGCAGCTCTCGTGGGCTGCTCGCATCTATCTACTCCAGCGCGACTATATCGGCATTGTGCTTGTTGGAGCTGCGCACCGTCACTCGTCAGTCGCATGACACTCGTAGATGATACCCTCATGCACGGTACCCTCTACCGTTTTCAAAAACTGTATGTTACATATAGAATACTGTTCGGTTTCATTTAGACTAAAGATATCCTTGCATTCACTTCAGACTTGGAAACAGTCAACTGCGATTGCTTGTACAGGTCTACTTCTGCGATGCTCATGAATTGTTTCCACCCTTCTGAAAGTACTCCTCGTCCAAGATACCCATGTGGATGACATCCTCCCAGCGCCCATGGGCAAAGCGTGCCTTTCTTTTGACACCTTCATGCACAAACCCCCTGGCCAAGAAGTCAGCGCGTTGTATGTACCACGTACACGCAGCACGGTGGACGTACACTTTCTTGTACAATGAAATTGCTCGACTATTGGACTCGTAGACAACAAGCGAGACCCGATGGGCGTCCAGGAAGTTGAAGGCGTGCTGTACGACCCAAGTGCACATCTCCGAGCCGTATCCTTTCCCCCACCGACTTCGCTTCACGAACATGCCCAGTTCGCCATCGCGCGGCTTCGCCCAGGTCAAAGCAATCCAGCCCACGAACTCGTCAGTCTCAGTGTCCGCGATCACGAGGAAGAGCGGCCAAGACTCGCTCCAGGTCTTGACTTTCGTTTTCAGGCTCTCCTCGTCGACGGGTTTGATGAAGCTAGGACTTCCGCCATCCTGAATCTCGGGGTCGTTCCAAGATTCGCACCACTCGTCAAAGTCACGGGTGCGGAAGGAACGATAAGTGAGGCGGGCGGACTGAAAGAGTGAGGGCATGGGAATAGCGGGTTGTATAGGTATGAGCGCCGTGGCGGTACTTTATGAACTGCGATCTCTCAGGACTCTCAGGCTACACTCGCTCTTGCCACACAACCAAAGAAGTCCTCTCGAAAAAGGGCTTTCATCAGAAGTCCAACCTTCTGAACCATACTCATGATCTTCCCAGCGTACTATGATACACCGACATGTAGCGGGCCGTCCAATGATCGTCGTACTTGGTGGGTGAGACACAGCGGTGCGGGATTCAGAAGCTCACAGTTCTCTCAATAGGCTATATCTCCTCTCATCACGTCGCGTATCTAGGATGTCAATCATGTTGGCTAGGAACTCAGACGCGAGGACATGGACCTCCCTTTCGAAAGAGCATCGCCAATCAAGAGAAGTTGTCGCTCCACCTCATGTGAGTATGAACCACATCCAATGTATCGTTTGCATCCGGTACACACGGAACTCACAACATCGCGAGTTTCGTTTAGACTTCGTGCAATCACGATGCACCGGTACCGGTTGTGACCACCAAGCTTCCATGCTTCGCGATTGCGATAACGGTTTACATCTATATCTGGGGAAGAAGGGCCTGTACCGATGCGAAACTCCTAATGTTGTTCCGTATCCTCGGAAGCGCCTAAAACACGTCGAAGGCTATTTTAGGCTGCTATACCCAGGACCGTGAGAGACATAGCGGGAGAAGCGTGATCTTACTATGTCCGTAGCTCTTGTACAGCGCTCATGACGGCGATTCAAGCCGCAGGAGAGCTGTGGGTCATGCTGGAACCTACACCTCTCTGAATACCCCGGAAGGCCTCATCAGTGCCTCATCGCGGTATTGTTTGAAGTAACCGAAGCAGTCATGCTTGCGTGGCGTTATGGTACCCAGGCATTCACTCAGTGCCCCATGATATGATAGGCGTCGGCGCCTAGCGAAAGACCGGACGCTTGCGGACTCCTACTTTGCTTTGCCCCGTGGCCCCCGCTCAAGGGCTTAAAGCTAGGCGTCTAGCCTACTGGTCCCTTTGGCGCGTACCGTCACCCTTCCAAAGTCAACCTTCTCGCCCATCGGAGACTTCGTATCGACACGATGTCTGCCCCCTTGACCCCCAATCCAACAATTGTCGATCTAACGGCGACATATGGCGCGCTGACGATAGGAACATACTTCTCGTTCGCGTTCTGGGGTATAAATGCCATGCAAGCGTGAGTAACCGGCTTTTGGTCTACGCAGCGGCACTGACCAGCAAACGCAGTTATCTGTACTATTTCTAGTGAGAAGTAACCGTATTTCTTCTTCTCTGAGCGCACTAACCATGTTCAGTTTCGAGAAGGATGCCTTGCTTACGAAAGTGCTCGTACGTGGTCTGCTTGTAAGCTTCAAACGCGCGTCCATTACTCAAACCTGCACCCTCCGCAGGTTACGTTTGTCATGTACGCCTGGATTTCTCCTCGTCCTGTATGCCAGATGTGCATATTGACAATGCGCTATGCCACGCTAGGCTCCTGGATACAGCGCATCTGGCATTGGTCGCCAATTCAAGTACGTCCTCCTGCACCGAACGACGTGTGGTGCTCGCTCAATCGTTGATAGACTGGCCAACGCTAATCAAGCAATGGGGCGATGTGGCGATCCTGTCTGTCTATCCTCAGTGAGTCATTTATCTATGTGATCCGATGCCCCGCCTGATTAGCGCTTGACAAGGTCGGCTTTGGTGAGTGTGTTGCCCCAAAACGATGGCCGATACCTGATAGCCTCGTCTGCTACAGCATGCAACATGGGTCGAGGTGCGGTCTGCCTAACTTTCTTTGCCTACTGGCGGTCTCATCTATGCACCAGTACATCATCATCGGCATAGTCCAGCTGTACTTCATCCGGCGTATCATCAAATGTGCGTCCCGTCGCGCGCTCTACCTCGGGAACTTGCTCTAAATGAATACCACACCCAGTTTCCCGTGCTGCTAATCAGACTAATTCAACCTGGTTTTGGTTATATTGCGCTTTCCTTGTGAGCAGTCACCTTGTAACGTATCTATGCACGGTAATCGCTGACAACCTGCCACCAGGGACTTCTTTTCCTTGCTCAACATGGTGATCTCTTGCGACACCTCTCCTTGCTTTCAATCACTAACGGTTGTCCACATTGAAAGCGTGCACGATAGGTAAGAATCCATTTCTGAGCATACATTTGATCCCGGAGGCATCTGCTCATCGACCGCCCTAGCATATTGTGCCTTGGCCATTGGAAGTCCCAAGTCTGTGGTTCAAGGCAACCTCGTCGTTGTGAGCACACACCAATAGCTATCGCGCTGCTGTTACTGAACGGCTTATCAGGGTCTGTCAATCACTCCCCTTGTCTCCGGAATCGTCATCGATCTCTCCACGACGGTGGGCATGGTTGTTTTGCTGCGCTCGCAAGCCGCTACCCTTGCACCGTTAGTCACACTTCAACATCGTAGCAGCTAGAGGTAGTACTGACCCATGGTCTCCAGGACGTCAGGGGTGATCCGTCGATTGTCTATACTGGTTGTCAACACTGGCGCACTGACCGTCGCGATCACCATTATCACTCTGATCCTCGTACGCGGCATACACTCTGAATAGGGAACTTCAGCTGACATCATTCACTATAGGATGTGTGCTTCTCATCGCAGAATAACTGGGATTGCGTGACGCTCTACCCGATGTGCTCCTTCTACATCCTGAGCTTCTTGGCCAACCTCAACGCCCGACACTACGTTCGAGGCGATGGTGGTGTCATCACGATCTCGAACGCGGAGTTCCTCGATCCATCCATCGGGTTCACCTCCGGCCAAGATTCGGTCATCACGGCTTCACGACCAACGCACGATATCAAGCTGCGCCGCATTGGACCCAGCTCCACTCGTGTCGACCAGTCCATCGGCAGTGCAAGTGTGAGCACCTCTTTTTTCGATGTACGTGTGCACAGTTCACCTGACTATGAACACAGATGGTTGTAGATAAGGATGTTCAAATCGTAGACGATGACGGCTTCGCGCTTCGCGCGGACATGGTCTTCAAGGAGGGAGATGATCATACGATTGTCTAAAGGAAGGGAACGGTTCAGTGGTACTGCAGTAGAGCCAAGCATACATGTATCCCAGCTCACCCTGGTTCTGTCGTGGTGCAGCGTTATGTGTTACATAGTGCTCTTGCTCGGCCCGTCGGATACTCCGTGAATCCCGCACTGTAGTATTGCTCATGTCAAGCAATCTGAGCTTCAAGCTCATACAGGCAATGACGTGCTTCGTATAGCAAAGAGCGATGTCAATTTGTGAGCCGGAGGCGCTGGCTGGGAGATGCTACATGGCGGAGAGCGTCAAGGTTTGTTCGAACGAACGGCGGGAATACCGGCGGCGATTGCCGGCCGTAAACTCCGACGAGGCAGACCATCACCAGAGTTTGAACTTGAACACCACCACAGTCGTCCTACAGCTCGCCTACAGTCTTTATGACCTCCGCTCAGCTTCTACCAGTCGCGAGACGCTCACAGAACCCTTCACTCGGGAAGTAATCCGCTGCAGGCGTGGACTCAACCTCAAGAAATCAGTGGTCCAGCGGCAGCATGTCATGTCGATGACCAATTCTCCCAGTGCCTTCAGCTATCTCGCCTTGCCGAACCACTAGACCTCCTCTTCTCGCCAGTTGTGCAGAAATCATGTCATATCGTATGATCAATACTCTTACTGCCGCCAGTACGCCACAGAAGAACCCTGGTTCTCTAGGGCCTAACGCCGCGCTCGACGTCGGCGATACACCTGTTCTTGTCATCGAACCCGATGAACCGGGTATTCTGGCGCTCTGGATCACGGAATGTGACCCAGCGTTGGCACCATCCCGTCGAAACATCTTGATGAGAAGACCCCGTCTGCATACAGCTCGTATATAAAGGCGTCCGAGACGCCGTGACGACTCACCTTGACCGGCATCCTGCGTACCAACCCCACACTGCAACCCCAACCCGATGGCTCAAACCCAAGAACACTCCGTTTGGCGCCTTGGCAAGATTGGTGGAGGTCCCACTGCTCTCAAGCTACACCGCGAGCCTGTACCCACTCCGGGACCTGGACAGTATCTTGTTCGCATCCACGCCGTCTCCCTCAACTATCGCGACATCTCGTATGCCAATGGGACCTACCCTGGCTCCAACCTGAAGGCTGGGCTTGTACTCTGTGCGGATATGGCGGGCGAAATTATCCGCGCTGGCGAGGTGCGCCGATCATTGGGTCTACCACTCACGGCCATCGTGTGCTCACGCTGTCACATTGCAGAACGCTACCAAATTCCAACCGGGAGACAGAGTCACGTCTCTGTTTGATCAATCATTTCTCTACGGGACAGCGGATCCTACTCGTTCTCGTACGTCTTTGACTTCACCGTCCTGCACTATCCTGAAACTGACCGCTCATGCAGAGGTCCTTGGAGGTCCTCTCGACGGGTGCTTGCAAGAGCACCGGGTCTTCAACGAGATCACACTCTTGCGCGCTCCAGACTATCTCACTGTGTGTTGGCGCCCTTCACACCATCGATCTAAGCTGACACATGTTGCAAGTACGACGAGCTCTCGACATTCCCTATCGCCGCTGTGACGGCCTGGAACGCGCTCTACGGCCTCAAACCTCTCATACCCGGCCAAACTGTACTTCTCCAGGGCACAGGCGGCACATCCATCTTCGGTCTGCTCATCGCCAAAGCTGCCGGCGCGCGCACAATCATCACATCATCCTCGGACGCGAAGCTTGAACTCGCGAAGAAGCTCGGCGCGACGCATATTATCAACTACAAGCAGACGCCGGACTGGGAGGCTAAGGTCCAGGAGCTTACGAACGGAGTCGGCGCGCATCATATTCTCGATACTGTGGGCATCAACGAGATTGAGAAGTGCTTCAACTCCGTTGCCGCTGGTGGTATCATCTCGAGCGTCGGCGTATTGGGTGGAACCGCTAAGGCCACACCGAATGTACCGCTGCTTTCAATTTTCAAGCAGGCCATCCTGCGGTACGTGCTCTCAACGAGTTCGCGATTCTGGGTGTTCTTACGCTTTTCATCCAGTGGTATCTTTGTCGGCTCAAAGGAGCAGTTCGAAGAGTTACTGCGTTTCGCGGAGTTCCACGAGATTCACCCGCATATCGATCGCGTCTTCGCGTTTGAACAGGCCGTCGAGGCGCTTCAGTACCTTGAGAGCGCTCAGCACTTTGGTAAGGTAGTGATTCGCGTAGCACCTGAGTGAGGAGACGTTACCTTGGTCTTGTCTGTTGCACCGGTAGTAACGGTATTGTTGAATAAACTGATGCAATGCATGGTATATAATGCACGCGCGCCTGCGAGCTTCCTCATGCAGCCGCCACGACTGGACTACACTTGCGCTATGAGGCCTAGTCGTGTGTCGTGTGTCGTGTGTAGGGTATGTTGAGGAAGCTATAGCTGCTGAGGAAGCTATAGCTGCTGAGGCTTAAGTTGTACGCCATGTCGAGCTCGGCGTAGAATATGAATGGCATCAGGAGGAGTACGGGAATTGCCGGCGCGATATTGCAACTCCATCGCCGCGAGCACGGCTTGTTGTCGCCGACCCTCTCCTACCAAATTGCGAAATGCCATGCTCAATGCTCTCCTGGTTGTGTATACGACGCCCGTCGCCAGCGTGACCCTGACGCGACGCAATCGACCGACGCTGTTCAAGGCCGTCGCTCTCTTCCAGCTGTTTGCAGAACGATAGGCCACCCTGTGTTCTACACACAGACGCCACCGC
>UWZB01000190.1:166079-253517 GCA_900536885.1 Peniophora sp. CBMAI 1063 | reverse complement strand
CGTTACCCACCCGTTACCGAGACACTGAAACGGGTCGTGCTATAATGTGTATAGGCGTTAAGTAGCACCTGAGTTCACAGCAAGCGCTATCGGAGTACAGCTGGTGGCCACCAACTGTGCGAGCGCAGGGGGTCAATGAAGTCACAGGGTGCCGTAAAGGCGAAGGAACTGACGAGGGCGCTCAGGAAGAAGCGGCTTCTTGCGGGAGCAGTGGCACACTGCACGGTGCGAAGAAGTTCAGGCTTTCCCCAGATTGTAGCGGGTGAGGCGCCGAGATAGGCCGCTTCGGGTATCAGGATTCACTAGGACACAGGCGGACAGACGTGAGAGGAGACGAGGGCGGGAGCCAAGGTCAAAATAAAGAAAATGGAACCGAGCCGACCGCAGATATTTGAAGGTTCGCCCCGTCTCGATGGGACGAGCGCCCGAGGCACTCGGGCTTCTGGGCATCAATTGGGGAGGATGGTGGCAAGCGAGCATCTTCTCAGGCCGACGCAGTCCACGGACCCTACACAGGCGCTTTGCTGCTGCGAGTGAACGTTTGAACGAGCACCGACTGAATGGAGTGCAGGAGATAAGCCTGGTACGGGTTTGGCGTGTGCTCTCGGCAACTTGCGAACGTCGTGACGCGCCCCTCGAACGCGTCGAGCTGGTTGACGCGACGCGACGCGCTCAGACTCAGTATCACGCCTCCATGACTGCCTCGCGCGCGTTGCTGGCGGTCTCCAGGGCCCTACGGACGTCCCCAGTGCCCCGCCGTACCCATGCGGCAATTGCCGCGCGCTGGGCGAGCTCTGCACCTGTACAGGGTAATCCTGACATCATCAACACGCTCCCCAACACGGCCGACGAGGTCAAGGTCGACGTTCCGTCCGAGAGCGTGCCCTCGTCGTCTGCCCTGGACTCTCCGCTTTCTGCCGACAGCGGCACTGACTGGTCGCGTTCCTACCATGGCTTGTCCTCCGTGCCGTTTCCCAAGGAGGTCGCGGATATATTGCTTCAGCCTATAGACCCTCTTGACGTGGAGATCAAGCCAGGTACGCTGACGCATTCTCTCACACTTACGACATACAAGTACTGACACTTGCGACAGACGGCTTGATTTACCTGCCGGAGATCAAGTATAGACGCGTGCTCAACCGTGCGTTCGGACCAGGTGGTTGGGGGCTTGCACCGCGCAGCGAGACGAATGTCGGTCCGAAGATTGTCAGTCGTGAGTACGCGCTTGTATGCATGGGAAGGTAAGCTACTGTCTCCCGGTATGCATGTTCACCACTCTCAACTATGTCATGCAGGCTGGTTGGCATCGCCCGTGGCGAACAGGAGTACTTTGACCCCAACGGCATTCCGACTGCAACGGAGGCGGTCAAAAGCAACGCCCTGATGCGCTGTTGTAAGGACCTTGGTGTCGCGTCTGAGCTTTGGGACCCGCGCTTTATTCGCGAGTTCAAGGCGAAGTATGCCGTCGAGGTCTATGCCGAGCACGTACCTACCAAGAAGAAGTGAGAAGACAGGCCGTCATCGCAGTGACGCGTACTGACTACACATTGACAGGCGCAAACTTTGGAGGAGGAAAGACCAGCCCAAGTTCGACTATCCGTACAAGGAGTAGACTTAGCTCGCCTCGCAATTGATGCCTTCTCTTATCACTCATGTGGAACGCGCTTGTATCTTATTGCTTTCGATTGTCATAATGTCACATCATCTTAGCACATCGTGAGCCACTCCGTCAGAAGGGCCAGGAACCAATTATTTGGACATTAGGGAGCGCGTACAACAGCAGAAAAGAGGTACTACAGCGAGCCATATATACGAGCATAAATCCACGTCTACATTGTTCACAACTGGAGAGAGCTGACCTATTTCTTTCCCCCTTTCTTCTTTCCTTTCTTCGGCGATGCAGTTGCGCTCGATGCCCCAGCTTTCTGCTCTTCAGCCTTCTTATCCTCTTCGGCCTTTTTCTCAGCCAGCTCCTTAGCCCGTAGCTCGGCCTCGGCCTTTCTCGCCGCCTTCTCCTCCAGCTTCTTCGTTTCACCCCGGTGCAAGAACTGAATGACGATGCTGCCTATGGCTCCAGTGATGATGTATAATAGCCAGCGCGGGAGCGTGCGCGTAATCCTGTACATCTCATTGAACCCGACCGCAATCCAATGCATCACGAACTCGCTGATCGGCTGGTCAGAACGGACCGAAAGAACAGCGAGACTACAAGCACGCACCGCTTGCCACCAGGAGCAAAAGCCGAATTCCAAGGCGGGGTATGTTGCCAGAGCTCATTCTTCAGGAATTCGCGTAGAGCTTCAGCACGCAGGCGAATTTGGTTGGGGCGGTAGAAGCGGAGCGTCTGACCGCGGTCCTTAAGCACAACAACGTTCGGAGCGCTAGGACGGAATCAAATCAGCAAAGCCCACTTGTCAACAAGGCGAACGATAGATTGCGTACTTCCAGATACCCCACTTTGTCGTGATGTAGGTGACATTGATGTAGTCGATACGGCCCCACCTGACGTTTGGGAGGTCACCCGCGATGAGTGTTTGGTTAAAGGCGTCGTCAAAGTGCTGGTCTGCGAATTGGGAGATGCCATTTGGTTGAGCGGCCGTTACGGTGCTGCGTATAGAGTCAGTTTAGAGACCCAACGACGCGGATAGGAGGTCACACGAACATGATGAGGAGCCAAACGCGGTCGCGAGCTTCCTCCTCGGTCATCTCCTCGTTCACAATGATATCTTCATAATTCTCGTCCGTAATGAGCGGTATCCGCTTGTCCCAGACGTCCAAGTTCTTGGTCGCATTCGCGAGCTTGTCGGTGATGTTAATCCCAAACTTGTCGAAAAGTGCGACGGCGGGACCCGAGCCGAGGACATTCTCGACGGTGAGCTTGTCTGCGACCTGGTTGTAGAGCTCGAGCGGCGTCTTGCTCTTCGCCTGGGTCGGTGCCGCCTTTGGAGGGGAGGCGAACGGCTGCTGGCCCTGGTACTGCTGTTGCGCCGGCGGCTGGTCGCGCACGGGCATGCCGGGCTTCCATCCCTCGTCAAAGTACTGCGCCGCGGCGGGTGTGCACGCGAGCAGTAAGCTGGACAGGACGACGAGCAGACGCATCGCGGACGGGTGGCTGCAGGAAACAAAAGGCGACGGGCCACACGTACGCGTACGCCGCCCGGACGTGTTATCGCGTTCTCAGGAACAGGCGGCACTCGGAGCCACAGCCTACTCCTCGCAATTAGGTACGCGGATAAAGCGCGCCCCGGAAGGAGAAAATGAAGAGAAACATCGAAACATCCGGCCGGCGTCTATCATCTTTGTTCGAATCAAAGTAGTTGTAGTTCGAGATCAAGGCCCGCACGCGCAGTACGGCCGTCCCATTCCCGACCACTTGTCCTCTCCGTCCACGTCCTCCGGCATTCCTTCCTCCCCACTTTCTGTCTCTTCTATCTTATTCATCCTCGGGAAGGATACGAACAGTCTCGGAAATAATCGCTGGTCTCTTGCTCACGCGTCCGCCTGCTTCCACGCGTGATGCTTCCGCGGCTCTGCTGGCGGGCGGCCCTCGGGCTGCTGCCATTATTACTCGCGCCCTTTGCACATGCTGCGCCTACAGAAAGTATGTGATTCACTATCATAGGTGTACACGCGCTAAAGCAGAGTGTTGCCGACAGTTCCATCTGCGGCGTCGTTCTACGTCCCCACATTGCCAGATCTGCACCAAGACCCAAATCGCCCTCTACGCATTTACGCCGGTCACTTGCCCGCAGACCCCAACGCAGCCACCACACCGGCAACAACTCTCACCGCGCACCTCTACTTTGTGCTCATCAAGGCTCGCAAGTTAGCGGACAAGGAGCGTGTGCTCTTCTGGTTCAACGTATGTTCCGTATATCCCCATTCAATCGCATTCCGCTGAGTGTGCGCATCGTAGGGCGGACCGGGATGTTCCTCTTTTGACGGGCTTATGATGGAGGTTGGGCCGTGGAGGATGCATGAGGATGGACAACTATACGTCGAGGAAGGTGGCTGGGAGGAGTATACCAACATCGTATATGGTATGCACTGGCTGCATCTTCATCGTTTTCAGAGCCTGATGTTCAGATAGTTGACCAACCCGTCGGTACTGGATTCTCGTACGCCAGTACAGATCGCTATGTGCACGAGCTATCAGATGTGGGTACCTCCCGGTTCATGGTTCCGCATGTGCACTCTGACCCATCTATCCTACAGGCCGCTTCTGAGCTCATCGAGTTCATGCGCAATTTCTACAAGGTGTTTCCCGAATACCAAGGCATGGACGTAAGTAGCGGCGTCCTATGAAAAGGAATAATACTGATCTGTATACAGACGTATCTTGGAGGCGAGAGCTTCGCCGGCCAATACATTCCCTACTTCACCGATGCAATCCTCGACTCTACGCTCGGGGTCCCGCTCAAAGGCTCCATGATCGGAAATGGGTGGATTGATGCCATGCACCAGTACCCCGCCTACCTACAATATGCCGTCAAACACGGGCTCGTCGAAGAAGGCAGCAAACAGTACCAAACGGGCAAGAAAGCTACGGACGAATGCATGGCGATCCTTGAATCTGGTTCGCCCTCTCACGTGCCCGTACACGTCGATATCTGCGAGCAGCTTCTTGGAAAGGTGTCTGGGATGGGAGAAGGCCGTACCACGGGCAAGTGCTTGAATATGTACGATGTCCGACTCCAGGACTCGTATCCGGAGTGTGGTATGAACTGGCCACCACCGTTGCACAATATCACAGCGTATCTGCGCGTGAGTGTCAGGGATTATCATTTAGTCGAGCGACGGACTGACTGTATGATTAGCGTAAGGAGGTCGTCGCCGCCCTGCATGCAGAGAGCAAGGCAGAAGCATGGACGGAATGCAACGGGCCCGTACACACCGCTCTCACGATGCGCCGCTCGAACAGCAGTGTGACTGTACTACCTCGCGTTCTTGCACGCGTACCAGTCCTCATCTTTGCCGGCGACCAAGACCTGATCTGCAACTACGTCGGTCTCGAGAATATGATTCAAGGCCTCACATGGAACGGCGCCACCGGCCTTGGGACAGTCGAAACGCAGACGTGGTCTGTTGACGGCAAAGCGGCCGGTACATGGGTCTCCGCGCGCAATCTCACCTACGTCAAGATCTTCAACGCCTCCCACATGGTCGGCTTCGACGCGCCGATCGTTTCGCACGATATGCTCTTGCGCTTCATCGGTGCCAACTTGACCGCTCTTGCGGACGGCGCAGCGCGCATCCCTTCATCGCTGGGCTCGAACTCGCGTCCTTTGCTAGGAGAAGCTGCGTCAGATCGAACAGCGGAGAAAGGCGCATCTGGTGCGCCTGCGACGACACCGGAACAGGACAAGGCGCGCTGGGAGGCGTACTATAACGCAGGAAGCGCGGCGCTAGTGCTCGTACTGGTCATTCTGGCTGTCGGCACATTCTTTTGGTGTCGTGTTCGCCGCCGCCGTAGCGCCGGAGTCGCACTATCACAGCGCGCAGGCGAGGAGGAAGAGGCTATTCCTCTTACGCGCTCGAATCCGGACTTCTCGCGTTCGCAGGTTGACCTGCACGGCAACGGCAACGGCTATGATAACCTGCAGCCACGCAGTCTGGGGAAGGGGAAGGGCCGTGCGTTGCGTAGCCCGAGTCCAAGCCCTGCGGAGCAGCTCTTTGACGTGGGCGACAGCGAGGATGAGGAGGAAAAGAGCAGGTAGCTCCGTGCGCGCGCCGGTTGGCGCGCGGAGGTCAAATCTGCCTCGCCATTCGTGGCAGGGTTCTTGGTGCCGAAAGGGAAGATGGGTGCGGAATCGAGAGATGACATCCCGGAGAGTGTTGAGACTTAGGTCGCGGAATCATCTTTGGATGGCTCATTGCGCGTGTAATTTATGTGTTTTTGGAGAACTGAGCTGAGTATGCAGTGGTGTGAGTTTGGGCGACCAGACGCAGTACGTGAAAGGCTGATCACCGTGCGATTCATCTTGCATAAACCTGGAACCGAAATCCGCTTGTTGGCCGACCTGCGATATTACGACTGGCACCCCAATGCATGGGTATGTCTCTTACGATTGTAATCCCTGTTAACTGTGTTGTCTGATGAACTCGCACTTTATCACAGCATCGACGCCCGTTCTCTCACGTTCTATCACCGTTAACATGCTATTCAGTACATTCACTCCTGCCTCGCGGTATGCCCACCTCCATGCGACCGATAGCATTGCCTGCCATCTCGGCGTATCATCATCAAGTCTTGGCCAGTTTTATCTCATCGCATTACATTGCGCCGGTAACAAAGTCCCTACCGGTGAGGTCCAAGTACGGTGTGCAGATGCCGATACTTGGTCATCGATCCGTCTCAGGAAGCGCCAAGCAGGTCAGCGACGCACACAGCCCATGGTCCATGCAACTCGTCGAGGTCGGACCATTATGTCCGGAAGACTGCAAATCGACGTATACAGGTCCCGACCAGTTGAATACGTTCTGCATAAAGTGCAGCTCCGTTGACAGCTCGATCTTAGGTCTCTCCTATCCATCCTTCTACACATTCCCTTGGGCATCCTGCCAACTATGAGGTTGTCCAGCGTCCCGATTGCCTTCGCCACCTGTCTCGGCGCCGCTGAAGGCGCCATCCTGGATAAGCGCAACGCTACCGAATGCTCGGAAGCTCTACAGTCAATGTCATTCTACGACCGCCCCTTCGTCTTCCCTCTCTTCTATTCCTGTACGACAATCCTAGGGGATTCAATCGAGGCCAAGGAAAACCCCTGGGTTCACAAGGAATGTGTCGCTGCTGCCGTTGCCGCTAGCGTACGTTATACACTGACTGAATGCGCAAACCTTCTTGCTCACCGCGGTATAGATACCGATGCTTCATGACGGGCTCTCCTGCCTCATTGGTACCACGGATGCCGTTGCCCTCCCAGCCGCCTCGGCATGGCCTAGCTTGGACTACAACGTGTACGCGTCCATCATCGGCAGCTGCGCCTGGGACGAGGGAGGTTGCCCCATTACGAAGCAGAACTTCATCGACCTCATCTACAGCACCATATCCCAGGAAGATGGTCCTTACCCAAAGTATGCGTCTCCAGTACTTGTCGCTGCTGATTGCGATGTTCACTGATTACTAGGTCGGCTACCATACTCATTGACCGCTACCTCAAGCCAATCTTCAGCTGGACCGGCTTCGATCTGGAGGATGGCATCCCCTATCTTAATTTTAATGACTGTACGTCTACTAGGGTATCTAGCCTAGGAGGCTGTATGCTGAGCGCATGTGTAGATCTTCATTACGCACCCTACATCAATCATTGCGATACTGCGATTCAGTGCGACACGTGAAGACAGTGAGTCCTTATATTCAGGCTCACCATAGCCGGCTTTCTCTGGTGGGATATGTCCGCAGACACACATTCGCTTTTAGCGATGACGCTCTTTACTTCATGATTCCCGCTTATCTTGGTCTCCTGGTTTGAATTTGGGCTCATGTAGTCTACTTCGTTGATATCCCCGCTATTCGAGGCACGCAACTTTGTATACACCATGGTTACCTCGGCTACTGGGTACAATTCGTGAGCGATTAGAGTGATCAAGGCATCTAAGCTGCACACACGTATGTGCTTTATGGCCTATCGCGATCGACTCTCAAGGAGTGCATCAACGAGGCAGTCTGCAAGTATGGAATGTACTTCCGCGGTGGGGTGCAAGTCATCGGCCCATATCGGACCACATTCTGTCTCAACATCATCAGGAGTGAACTCGTACTCCTCCGGATCGTCGAGCACGGCGCTGAGAACGGCATTCGCAGAGAAGAGGAAGACACTCGCGCGTGGCGTTTCCGCTGCGAACTCATGTACCCGTCTGTATAGCGATTCGTTCCATGCGTTTGTGCGCTCCGCCATGCGTAGTTCGGATGCGGTGGCGATAGCTATGGCAGTGAATCCCGTCAGTATGCACTAGCGGAGACGTCGGTATCTCGCTACCTATCGGGGTCCGTTCCATGGGTGCGACGTCCAAGAAAACGAAGTTTCTTGCTCCTGCTTTGATGTATAGATCATGCACACCATCCAATAGTATCTCAACCACAGAATCCAAATCGTCTGTATCCGTATCGAGTTGGCCACAGTCATTCGACCCCAGGAAGAAGACTATGGGCGACCACGATAAGCGGTCTCCGACAATACGAATGAGGAGCTCACTCACAATACGTGGTATCGTTTGCATCCAAAGATGTCCCGGACGCCGAAGCCTTCGGTGGGAACTCTACGAAGAACCGGGCTAGTTGCCCAGAGAGATCATCGGCAGTGGTCGCTCCATTGAAGGCAAAGCTGCGTGTCCGAGTAGTGCGTCGTGACTTGCGGCTTAGATGTGATACCTGAGGACCAGATAGCTAAGGTTTGGCTTCCGATGTGTGACTTAGTAACAGTTGAATCGACGTACCCAGGTTGAAGGAAGCACTGACAAAGAGTCTTGCATACCAGTCTCGTCAGGACGGATTCTCTCGCCTGTGTATAGGCTATACGAACCTCCACTAGAGTTATACATATCGGTATCAAGCTCAAGTATATTGATGGGCAGATAGCTCATACGTACAACACAATGACCGTTTGCAGGGACATTTCGCAAAACCAGGATTCACGACAATAAGCAGCTTTCAGGTACCCTGTATGCCACATCCCCATGAGTATACGTGCGCAGAAAGGTCCTCGGTGTATTTAGGATGCAGCTTACCTCTAGCATTTTGTGTTCCGTCGAGACTCGAAGATTTGTTGGGCCTTAAACTACCAGAGGGCTCTTTGCCGTCATCGGTATCGGTGGTTGGTTCGGATTCTCTCCGTATACGTTTCGATGAGCGAAGATCACGATAGGTTTCGTACGTTTTACGCTTGTGAGAGTCTTCCAGCATGTTGTTCGCAGTGTGTATGACGGACATGATGAGGGTCGCAGTCAAGTGAATAAAGGGACGTTGATGTGGTTGGGTTCAATCCGTGTGACCACCCAGGCGTGAGAACATTTCCGCAACTTGCGGTCTATAGGCTGGTCTGGCGCTGTTGTATGCCGATTATCTATGACGTACATGCACAGGTCTATCACGCCCTCATACGGGGTGCTACAGCTATGAGCGTTCCTCGAATCATTCGCAGAATTTGCCCACCGCCCATTGGCGAATGACGGGAGCGCTATTGACTGGGGACGGCCAATAACGTACTAGATTGCGGCGAACATCGTCCAAGTAATATCCCTGTAGATAGCCGTGCTCGAACATGTCCTGTACGAACTCATTCATCCACCACCTGTGAAGCGCTCAGCCTCTGACATGTCGGCGCTAGCAGCTTCTTTCATCGACTCACCTCCCACCCGCACCCCCTGCGGCGAAAACGTACTGATCTCGCTTCTCGCGGATAATCAGATCCAAGATGTCGCATACCCGCGTTTTATCATTCGGGCATCGTGCAGAAACTACGGCTGCACTGGGCACTTGCGTCCGCGCGGCCGTCTCGTTCTCGAGCGTAATCTTGCCGCGCATTCCCTCGTCTCCCGGGACGACGGTCACGGTCACCGACGTGTCATCTCCCGTCTGAAGAGACAGAGACCATCGATTTCCGTCCCGGCCAGCTTGGTGTTCAGAGTTCAGATGTGCGACAAAATGGTATTGCGAGACGCCCGAGGACAACGTGGTGAGGTCGAAGCGGCTCGTGTCCCAGTTGGCGCCTGGTTGCGTGATATGCTTCGGTACGCTCTCAAGTATGGCTGCTGGTTGGCCCTGTAGAAAGGCAAGAAGCTCTTTTTCCCAACCGGGTTGTGGCGTTTTGGGGAGAGTAGGCTCCGACTGGGACATGATCTTCTCGCGTGGGTTGATGACGGTGCAGGTTTGAGAAGGGTGTTGCACCGGACGAGAGGCCACGGCGAGCGTGATCACTACTTACAGGCTCTGCCTGTAAAGTGTACGTACAGACAAGGCAGTATAACCGTGAGGCCGAGTTCTCCGCCGAACAGGGGCGCTGAACAAATCTAGTTTGAACGTCAACGTTGAAGTACTCAGTGTTGGAGTATGGTATGTGAAGGGTAGGCACATAACCTATAGCTACTGCGCAGTTTCCACTATCCGAGAAGTATTATCCGTGAGATTCGCTTTCGAGTTCGATACAACACAAGACTTGAATTCGCAGGACTTCGTGAGGTAGTCGTGACAGGAGGAATAAGAAGCGCGAGCAGGCAGGAATCAACGAGATGAACGATGCGACGGAGCTGTAAAACCAGAGCAATAAGCAAAGGGAACCAGGCAGACGAAAATGTCACAGGTAATGACGCGATGGATGTAGACGGTAGCGCGGAGGAGGTATACAGTGAGGGTCGGTGCGCGGATGAAACGGATGCTACACGGCGGATCGGACGCGGGAGGGGTATGCAATGGAAGCGTAAAGGAAAGGGGCAGAATGTGCAATGAACGTGTGTGTTTTGGTAGATTGGGAGATCTAGAAAGCAGTAAGATGTAATGGACAAGCACGTCCGACCGTGCGGCATTCTGAGGATATGGATGGGCTGACGCGAGGTATCGCATGGTGTGTTGTGCGCCAAATCACTCTGAATATCCAGTATGAGCAACCCGACATACACGGAGCTTCTATGAGCCGGACAAACCTCGAGCCTACACCGCAAAGTCCTCCATCCCATGATAACTCCTCCCGTACGGTTTCCTCTCCCGCACGACTGAACTCGCCACAGGCACCTCCCCGAACGCACTGGGACCACCCATCAACCACGCTGCCCACCATCCCTCGGCCCCACCATCAACCTCGCCGCTATCTCTCCTCGCCAACCCCTTTCCTTTCCTTCTTGACCTCGACCGACTTCGACTTCGCGTCCTGCTTGATCTGTTCCCAGTCCCAGTCGTGTCGTCCGGTAATGCCGCGAAACTGACTCGTGTCCCGTTCGGCGTACTGCGTCCGGAACTACTCGCACTCCCTCCGAACGGCAAGTGCAGCCCCAAGAAGCTCGCACTGGGTGTTGGCGGTTGCGTTGAAGGTTGGCTGCCCTGCTCGCTACCCGCGATGCTTGGGCTGGGCGGCACGCTCCCATTGAGGCCAGGTCTCTTCAAAACGCTTCTCCTCGCCGCGCGCGCGTCCTCACTCCCGGCGTGCATATGCGTACCACGGGTGAAGAGGCGGGAAATGCTAGCGGTCGCATGCGATGTCCCGACAGTGGGAACTGCGCGCGTCCGCGGTTGTAATCCACGAGGGGGTGGGGGCGGTTGATCGGCCATGATACGCCGCAAAGCCTGTACTGAGAGCACGGGGTTCGGGATATCCGAAGACGAGCGGGAGTAGTCTTCAGAGTCGGGTGAGGGCGAAGAGACCTCAATCGGAGGCGTCATGGCGCGCGTTGGAAGGATAAGCGGGGTAGGGGGTGCCGCACGATTGCCGCGCGTAGGCGTTGGACTGCGACTGGGACGTAAGACAGTTGTGCTGGAGGAGGGTGTCGATGACAGGCTCGCAGGTGCACGATGTGGTAATTGAGTTTGTGTGGGGTCGTAGTGGTAGGAGATCGGGCGGGGAACTTCAGCGGAGGCCGTCTCGATACTGGCGCGACGCCTTGTGGGACGGAGAGGTGGTGAGCGGGCATTCTTGCCGGCGGCAGAAGCCGAGGGGCGGCGGGCGAGGAAGGATGACAGCAATGACGAAGCCGACGGCGTGGGCGGGGGTTCAGGCGATCTGGGCGCTTCTCTTGCCTGAACGGGCGGCGGGAGAGGCGCGGTACGACCGGGCCGGAAGAGGGAGGGCTTCCTAGGCGGCGAAGACGTGTTTGGTAGTCCGTCGATCCTCGCATCGGGCAAGTCGTTGACACTCGCTTCCGTGGGTGACTGGACGGCGCTTAGATTGTGGGTCGAGCCAGTTGCGCGAAGTCCGAGGGTCGAGGGCAGTTCGAGAGTTGCATCATCCGGGTTCTTGTGGGGATCGAAGTCGATGTACTGCGTCAACGCACGAGGTGCGGGGGACACGAACCGAGAGCGACCAGCAGCACCGAATTGCAGGTTTCCCGCGCTGTTGCTGTCCGGGTCGGTCTTCAAGCGCAGATCCGTCGAGGAGCTCGAGCGAATGCGGGTGTGCGAGCGTAGTCGCTGGTGCAAGGGTGAGGGTCCAGCAGTACCGGGCAGACTCTGGCTGATGCCGTCCATATCGAGGTCGAGAGCAGGCTTTGGGTTGTGGATGATGGCCGGCAAAGTTCGGTGTTCAGGAACGGGTAGCTGCGGAGTCTGGCGAGGGGGTGCGGAATGCGGAGGGGAGTCGTTGGCTGCGATGGCAGCGAGGGAGGACTGGGTGGTGATCGAGGACTGGAGGAGGGCGTTGGAGACTTCGAGTGCCTGGATGGAGCGGGCGAGGAGGTCGTCCAAGTTAGGGTCGTTCGACTCTGACTCGGAGCCGCCGGGTGATGCAGATCGGGACCGTACTCTGGACGGTGAGAGCGCGAGCGGGCTCAGGCTGGACGCCGACGGCCGCGACCTGTGCGAGGGCGGCAAGCGCGGGGACGGCCGCAGGGGCGCCAACGCCCGGCTGTTTCGACGCCGGTGCAGCGGCGGCGGCGGAGAGAGCGGCAGCCGGCGGCGGACATCGTCCTCGGACGAATCGTCATCGGCCTCGTAGCTGGGCGGATCGTCCCCAAACTCCCCCTCCTCCCCGCGTCCGACACCGCCAAAGTTGCCAAAGCTCGGGGTCGAGCGCGCGTACGGGGAGAGCGAGTACGCCGGTAGCGAAGCCGTCGTGTCACTCGATAAGCGCGCGACCGACATGCGCTTCCGATGCCTCCGCGGCGGCGAGGCGGCGCTGCTCGCCATGCTGTATAGAGCTCCTCAGCAAGTCAGGCAAGTGGAATGCCGGCAGAGAGTATGGCCGGCGCGTCGACGTCGTCGCTCGAGATCTGTGCCCCCATTTGGGAAGAAAATATGGCTATATTCTCACGACTGCTTTTCGCGTCACCACGCAATTGCCGCCGTCGACAGCACGCGTCACTGGTCACCAGGGACAGCCTCACTACCGAGTATACTCCAGCTCGCGCTAAACAGTTATGGAACCCGTCAACGGTAGACTTTGGATCGGTGAAGCGCACATCTTTCGGCAAAGCAGTATATCAAGAAATTCCCTATTACCCGTATATAGCACATATATATAAGTACACACAGCACTGGCATTATACGCCCTTTACAGCTCCTCATGCTTGACCTTTTCCGCCTCATGCTCCTCAACGACCTCTTCAACCGGCAACTCGACCTTGTCCTCTTCAAGAACCTCGTCGACCGTGACACGCTCCTCAGTCGGAGGCGGGCCACGCATCATCTCCTCGTACTCTTCATCTGAGATCTCCTCCATCTCGAATGCAACCTTCTCCTTCATGTGATCTGGAACCACGACCTTCGCCTCGCCGTCGTCCTCTTCGGGCTCAGGTTCGTACGCGGACTCCTCCAAAATCTCAGGGTCAGTCGGCGGCGCGGGCTTGACCTTCGCTTCAGTCGGGGCGTTCTCGTCGACACCGAGCGAACGACGAAGGACACGGTCAACGCGCGTCATGAACCTACAGATCATCAGCAGAGCTCGTGCATATAGAGGGGCGTGAAACGTACAGGTTTGAATCCCAGACCTCGAAGCCGGAACGTACAAGAGCACCGTCAATGAGCACGGCCGCGACCTCCTTGAGCTCCTCCTCGTCTGCTTTCTTGATATCCTCGTCTTCCTCGTCCGCAAGCCTCTCAACGCGCTTCAATAGGCCTTCGATGAGCGGTGACCTCGGATTGATCTCAAGTGTTTTCTGGCGCGCGTAGTACTCCTGCATCATCCGCGTCGGGTCGTCCTTCTCCTGCGCTTTACGCCCGTTCTGCATCATACGCTGCATGTTGGCCGTGAAACCACGCTCGTCGGCGAAGATCGCGCATGGGGAGGTTACGAGGCGGTCGGAGACGACCACTTGACGAACGACTTGGTCGGCCTGAGTCTTGAGCCACTTGGTCAACGGCGCGAACTTCTCCTTCCACGCCTTGAGCTGAGCCTTTTCCTCCTCGGGGTCGAGCTCTGTTTGCGGTCAGCACTATAGTACAATCCGAAGACGTCCAGACACGCACTCTCGTCACCGAACTTGAGGCCTTGTTTCGCGGCATCTTGGAAGGGGATACCTCTGTGGCAGATGTCAGGTCGAGGGAAAATCGAGACATTGGAATCGTACATACTGCCACTTGCGCAAGTTTTGTACGAAGAGCTCGTCGATGGGGTCCGTGAGCAACATCACCTCGTAGCCACGCGCGTGAAGCTTCTCGACAAAGACACTGCGCATGAGATCCTCCTTCGTCTTGCCGAGATCAGCAAGGTAGTATAGCTGTATGAAGCCTCAGTACGGCGTAAACGCGCTGAGAGGAGTAATGCGCAAACCTGCTTCTGGCCTTCCTTCTTGTTCTCGACGTAGTCGTCGAGCGAGATGAACTCGCGCTGGTTCGTGTTGAGCCTGACAAGCTTCGCCAACTTTTCCTTGTTCTTCTCATCCTCTACTGCGCCCAACTTGAACACATTTCCATACACCTTGCTGATCTTCTTAAACTTCTCGTCATCTTCCTCCATGACCTTCGTGAACGTCTGAATGACACGCTTGAGCAGCGCATTCTTGATCTGCTTCAGGAAGCTCGTGTTTTGTAAGGTCTCGCGCGAGACGTTGAGCGGGAGGTCGTCCGCGTCGACGACAGCCTTGAGCCAGGAGGCCCATTTTGGGAGGTAGCCTTCGCCCATGTCCGACGTAATGAAGACACGCTTGACCATGAGTTTGATCTCGCGAAGCGTATCCTGCAAGGGCGCGTTCCAGAACGATTCGGGACTAAAACCAATGTAAGCGCGCGCGTGCAACGAGACTAGGAGAGGACATACAGATGGCCGGGGATAAAGAGTAAGGCCTTGAAGGACACGCCGGATCCGATGTCGCCGGAGAAATGGTGCCAGGCCAGCGGCTTCTCCTGGAAGTCTTTGAACGTCGTCTGGTAGAAGAGTTCATACTCGAAGTCGGAGATGTTCTTCGACTCCCTACATGCCATCTGATCAGTCGGGCATACAGGAAATCATTGTCATACACGTACATGGTCCAGAGCGGCGGTTGGGGGTTTGAGTGTACCCAGCGCTCGACAGTGACAGTGGTGAACTCGGGCTCCGTCGCCTCGGTCTCTTCAGGCTCCTCCTCGAATACCGCCTCGTCCTCGTCTTCGGGCGTGGCCACCTCGGGCTTCTCCTCTTTCTCGACCGGGACGCGCTCTTCTTTCTGCTCCCAGGTGTAGATGGGGAATGAAGTAGAGAAAGTCGAGTGTTTGCCGCTAGAGGCCAAGTCAGCATGCCACAGCTGGCCATGAGTGTACCGGGCGTACATGAGCTGAGCGATTGTGACCGGTTCGAGGTACTCCTCCGCATCCGGCTTCAACACAAGAGTGATCTCCGTCCCTCGCTGAAGCGTCCGTCCACGGGGATCCTCATAGATATCGAAATCGCTCTCCGCCGCTGTGCTCGCGAACACCCACTGTGGTGCGCTAGGGTCGGACGCGGCTTCGGCAGGGACAGAGGCGACGAACACCTGGTCCGCGACGAGGAAAGACGAGTAGAAGCCAACACCGAAGGCGCCGATGAGATTGCCCTGTCCCTGCGCGTCAAGCTCTCCGTTCTCGGATTTGGAGAGGAACTCGGTAGTTCCGGACTTTGCGAGCGTGCCGAGGTTGGCGGTGAGCTCTTCCTTGGTCATGCCGATACCGTTGTCTGTACACTGTGTCAACACGCAGTTCAGGTGGATACATCCAAGTACTGACCGGCAATGACAAGGCGCCCAGGTTTGCCATCTTCGCCCGGGTAGGCGCGAATGGTGACATTGAGCTCAGAGCCGCCATCCCAGTACTCGCGGTTCGTGAGCGAGGTCATGCGGAGCTTCTCGAGCGCATCGTTGGCGTTGGAGATGAGTTCGCGAAGGAAAACCTCCCTGAAGGTTTGTTCAGCACAGTCTCATATCGATATTAGAGGTCGCCTCACCGGTGAGAGTAAAGACTACGCGAGGGAAGTATAAGCGCACGGTACTATAAGACAACCTCTAGAGCGTACCTGTTGATGACAATGTTGCGTAGACGCGCTACATCACTCTGCGCAACAAATCTCAGTACAGTGTCAGATATTGAGCATGGCACGAAGTTACCTGGTAGCTATGGCGCTGCTTGCCCGAGGCAGCCTCCGCGTCCTGAGCCCAGGCGGAAGAAAAGAGTGAGAGCCCGAGCAGCACCGGCTGCAGGAACCGCATCTTTGTTCACTGGCTGGCTATGGGTAGTGTGGGTGTGAGACAACAACCAGACGGGAACGGTGGTGGATTTAATACGAGAGCTCGCTGCGGGGAACTGACGGCGTGGCAAGACACGTTGCAGCATCCTCCTCAGATCTCACGGGTTCGCGTTTCGACATGTGGACAGCGGCCGTAGTCAGGAACAGAGTCTGGAAAGTTCGCTTTCATGTGGTGCCAATACATGCGTAGGCTACTATGGGACTATGAACAGTATGAAATACACGACGGTTAGATGTGCAACTCCTCGACCTGATACATCCCGACTGCCATGTTCGCTCGCTCATGAGCAGCTTTTCTCCTCTTACGCCAGTCTCCGTGATCCACGTGAGCGTCCTTCTTCGGTCCAGCTTTACGCGCAGCATCGGCTTTGACGTACGCTTCGAGGGGCACAGAGAGTTGCGTCAGCTCGTCCAACAACTCTGTCTCGGGAGCGAGCCGGGATGATAGGCGCTGCAATAAAGTGCGCGCTGGACGGTACTGCAGCAGCGCTAGGAAAGACGAATCCAATATTGTTCGGAGGAAGGTGACGATCTGAAGACAGTAGTCAGAAATCACTACATATCTGGAGGAGTGCTGGGGCATACCTTCTCAATTGGCGGAAGTTCATCTGGAGCATTGATTTTGTCTTCCGGAGCGAGCAATAGCCGCTCGCTCGTGAAGATCTCGTCTAACCAATCATCAATGATCTCCAGTACGGCGACAACGTTCTCCGGCTCTGGAAGGTACTGGCGAATCGCAAGCCTCAATGGCGCTATTGATGTCGAATATCTAACAGCCAGTCCCAGAAAGGGCGCAAGAGCAGGAGTGGACGGAGTACCGTCAACTTGCATCTCGTCGGTTCCAGAGCTGGATCGAACGTGTGCGACGACGATAGATCGCAGGGCATCCAGGACGTCAGATTCTGGTATGTCAATCACAGTTGTTAAGGCCAACTGCAGTAGATTCTATATAGATGCATTAGCATGTAACTTGAGTACCAAGGAAAGGGGAAAAACGCACAAAGTCCTTGCGTCCCCGCAATGCTGGTAGCAAACCTCCATCAACCATGGAGCTCGACACAAGCTTGCGTTTCAAAAGATCCTCCACAATCTTTGACGCATGGGGCTTGCCAGCCTGGAAGTTCGTTGCGACAAGCCGCCGCAAAAGTTCGTTACTGGGCACCGCAGCGCCTTGTTGCTTGACGTATGTGGCATACGCTATCTCTGCGTCCGCGACACGTTTCTGGCAGAGGGCGCTCTCGACCTTCTTGAGCATGGTCTGTCCGGCTTCGTCGATGGACGACTCGTCCAGCGCGTCGTCAGCAGGCTTGGCGAGCCAGCCGACGCCGATACTCGCTGCGCGCATTGCGCCAGCGAGAGTTGAGCGAGCAGGTACTACTAGTGGGACTGCGTAGACTGCGGCGCGCGAGCCAGATTGTTTAGGCGATAAAGACAATAAAGCCTGAGACGAAGATGCTGCCGCTAATTGCAAGTGGTAGCCGGAGGAGGATGACGGGATGGCCAGTGTGTGTTCCGCCAATACGACGGAATAGATCAAATCCAGCATCAAAATTGCGATGGAAGGCGAAGTGCCCGACGTCAAAGCAGCAAATAAACCCAGGGACGAGTGTAATGAGAGCATTGAGTATCCGGTATCGTCTGATACGAAGCTAGAGCGGTCCAGGTGGATGCTGGACGGTAGGCTCCTGATAGTGCGAGGTGGAGGTGAGGACAGCTGTACCTGATATGTGGTAATGGTCCGCGACGAATGCAGGATGGATATCAGTCCAGACTCGTTGAATGTGACGTCCAAAAGGTCCTGTCGGGAACTATCAGGTGAAGATGCCTAAGTGGCGACAGATCCTCACTGACCTCTGGGGATAAGTCCAAACTATCTTCGCACACTCTTTCCAGGTCTTCTCCAATAGTATATCCAAGCGTCAGCAGGCCATCACTAGAGGACAAGAACAGAACGACGGTGATTTGAGATGGGGGTCGGCCGATCGGTAGGAAAGAGCATTTGGATGTAGCGAAGACGAAGCTCTTGACTAGCTTAGAGCCAGAGGACAAATGCGGCTCGGTGTGCCGCACGGTGAGGTCAGCGTCCAGGATTGTGAGGTCCCCATGACCGGATATTGCAACGAGAATATCTTCGGAAGTGGAAGGCGCGATGAGCTGAACGACATCGTGCGAAAGCTGAACAGGGTGTTAACGGATTTCAGTGAAGCAGGGCCGGGCATGGCCTACCACAATAGCCTGTTTGTCAGCCGCACGGGCGCTCGAACCTTCGAGGGGCTCCCTCCACAGCCATATTGTGCGATTCTCCGCCTCCTTTTTGACCTCTGAACTAGATGCGACGACAGCATACGTTTTGCGTATGCGAGTTCCATTTTCATCTACCACGCGCGAAACGGCGGGACATGCAAAGGTTGTGGATGGTCCGAGGGTGTAAGAGTTGGATATATGAAGCTCTGATACCTGTCACCGCGTCAGTATGACCGCCCAAGAAGCGCGACGCCGAATATAACACACATCAAGGACGTGTACGCCGTCTCCGTTCACCGCGACTGTCGCGAAGCCCTCCTTTGCGCTGCGGTCATAGGACACATGGAGAGGTTTCGCGGTGCTGGGCCTGGACTTGGATGCCTTTTTGGGAAGATCGAAGGCGGAGAGGAGAAAGGGTTCGTTCACAGACGCGTTCATCGTGGATGCGGGCAAGCCGAAACTTTTTTGAGAAGAGAAGCGCGCATGACCGCGTCGCGATCTCCCACGCTGTACGATTGCTCACAGCCTCCGTTATCTCGCTTGGAGCGATACGTCGATTGGCGATATACTCCGCATTTTGTTCACAGATAGTGGAGGTTGAGGGCAGACAGAAGCAGAAAACACGAGGGAACGTGTGTGTGCGTCGGGGAGCGTGCAGGCCGCGCGGCACGAGTTGAGGGGGCTCAAGTGCCAGACTCGCCTCAGCTCTGGCTTCCACCCTGACGTCGACGGTCGACCGGTAACCCAATGTCTATTCTGGGTTATATCGTGAAGCCTCTGGCATACTTTGGCCTGCCAGCCTTTGCTCTACACAAACTGTCTCAGTCGAACCCTGTGGCGAAATACTATGTTCGGCTCACGCTCTACGTCTCCACTATGGGCCTGTGCTCGGTCTGGGGCGTCATAGTCTCCGTAGCTCTATCGCTGGTGGGGCAGAAATACAATGTCAACTGGGTCATTGCTCGCAGCTTCTACAATCTTGCCGGACACATCCTGAACGTGAAATTCGTGGTGGAGGGAGAAGAGCACCTCGAGACTCGACCGTCGGTGCTCGTGGGCAATCACCAGAGCATGTTTGATATATTATATCTTGGGCGGTGCGCAGACCGCTGTGTGTTGGATAATGAGAATGTGCTCATCAAGTATATGCAGCATCTTCCCGCTCAGAGCCTCGATCATGGCCAAGAAGGAGCTACAGTGGATGCCGCTGCTCGGCCAGTTTCTCACCGCATCCGGCGCCGTGTTCGTCGATCGCGGCAACAACGCGAAAGCAGTTCGCTCTCTCGCCGCTGCTGGCGAAGCTATGCGCGAACGCGGCACCTCCTTGTGGCTATTCCCAGAGGGCACACGCTCAATGCGCCAGTATCACGATATGCTCCCCTTCAAAAAGGGCGCCTTCCACCTTGCCGTACAGGCAGGCGTGCCTATCGTACCCGTCGTTTGCGAGAACTACTGGAGGATCTATCGTCAAGGCGTTTTTGACGAGGGAGTGCTCAAGATCAAAGGTGCGCGCTGATCGATGCGCTAATCAATACCGTTGTAAATATGCCCATGCAGTGCTACCGCCCATACCGACGACTGGCTTGACAACTGCGGATGTCGGTGATCTAGCGGAGAGGGTGCGCGAGCAGATGGTCGCCGCTCTCCGCGAGATTTCCGACCCAAATGCACCGCCTGCGCCCGATTCGAAACCGGCGCCTCCTGCTGGGGACGCGAAGAAGCCTGTCGTGGCAACTGCACCAGAGCCTACGCCTGTAACTCCACCCCAGGTCGATCGAGATCTTCCAACACCGGCTACACCTGCGCTCAGCGAAGCCTACTCATTATCGGAGGAGAGCGTACGACGTGGGAGCGAAAATGGCGCTGAAACCGAGGAGGACGAAGGCATGGTACTAGTCGGACGACCGGAGCGGTAGACGCCGGCTGATCTGAAGAAGTCTGCTTGCTCGGCCTATGTGCGACGGGCAGGCGAACCATACCTTCATTTTTCGTACGTTCTCCGTTTCTGGGACTTCGATTTGTCGTGCAGAATGGAAATATAATCGAGATGCGTGCATTCGCGCGTGAAAGTCTCGCAAGTGCTTCAACCAATACATATGAGCAGCCTCCACAATATCAGCCTCTATGTTCGACGCCGGGCATCTTGCCGTGATAACCCCTGGCCTGCAGTCGCTACATGGCTTGCCATATGCGCGCAGCGCAACACAACATACTTAGGGCCGAGATAAACTCAGGAGGGCCAAGGACCAAGAACTGGATGACGCACGATTGCTTCCATCAGGTTGACATGATGTCGTGATGTGAGGTGGCCGCTGCAGCAGGTCAGTCCCTCCCATGAGTACAATACTTGCCGCCATCTCTCATGTGTACCAGCCTGCTTCAGGCACGTACAATCCATTCGGAGAAGCTCACTTCGGAACGTGCGCTCTGCTTTTTCTGTCATGCTCGACCATCTCCCCCCAAGACCCGATTTCAGCGATGAGCTGTTCCACGGCCAGTGAGTAAGCACCAGCAGGTCCGCTGTCCGCATGGTTTTCACACAGATCTTCCGCGGAACAATACCCACATATCATATGCAAGCGGCCCATAGATGGAGATCGAGGTAGATCCTTACTCCCAGGATGTTCACTAGCCGAGTGTCACCAAGATCAGGCTGTGCAATATCTATAACTTCCGCCGGCCAAGCACGTTGTGTCTCCGTCCCCGTCTCCATATATTATACAGGCGTGTCTGATCTTGATGCGTTCTCCCTACCCTTTCTGCTTCAATCCTGCTTGCCGCGACGCCCAGTCGATCTCGAGTGTTATAGCTCGCTCGCAGAGCCCTCATTGCAATACTGCTAACTTATCACCTTCTTCATTTCGCCTGCACTGTTTACCTATATGCCTGAGTTGTGCTTATATTCTTCATCCATGGCCCTGTTTCTTCTTCGGCTTCCTAGCCAGTCTATGCCGCTCTCTGTCATCGCGCTGTTGATCGCCGGTGTTATCGCCATACTGCTGTATGCCCAAACGCCCTCGCGTCGTAAACCTCCGGGTCCTCCTGGGTGGCCTCTCATTGGTAATGCGCTCGACTTTGGGGCGCAGAAATGGCTGACATTTGCCAAGTGGGGTGAAACATACGGTGCGTGATCGCCGTGCTCGACTTTGTAGAGCCAAACACTGACCGGAATGTTTCTACCGTCTCGGGATCACCCTTCCTCCACCCCAATGCCACCGGCATCACTCGCTATCTCCATTGAATCATCAGGAGACATCATCTACTTGAGCGTACCTTTGCTCGGCCTCCATATCGTGGTCCTCAACTCCTTGAAGGCGGCCACGGACCTTCTTGACCGACGAGCACAAAACTATGCCGATCGGCCTAGTAGCTGGATTATGGCTTCGTGCTTGCTTACTGGAGGTTACTTCCTCCCGCTCGCACCGTATGGTGATAGGTGAACCCTAGTTGACATTCTGCGACAACTGTACACCGATGTTCACGCGTGCTAGGACAGATGGCGAAGGATGCACAGAGTCGCTCACGAGTCCTTGCGCCGGACCAATGTCAATACCGCCGCAACGCACGAGGTTCAAGAGTGCGCTGCACTGGATCTCGCGTTGAATGTATTGGCCGAACCCGAGCGCTGGACCGAACACGCGCGCCATGCGATATCTAGCGCACTGCTTGCGCATACTTACGGTGTTTCGGGCCGCAGCGAGAGCGCGGTGCACTTCATGAGCACTGTCTACAAGTTTATGCGTAGAACCATATCTTCGGCATCTCCGGGCGAGTGGATCGTGGACTTCTTCCCGTGGCTAACACTGCTGCCGAGTTGGTGTGCCTCATGGAAGACTTGGGCGGCGGGACACTATGTGCGTAGCGATGCGGAGTTCATGAATATGGCAGGCGTCGATCAAGGAAAAGAGGTACGACGCTCAAAGAATCCGTCGCCACTATGGAATCGACCTAACGACGCTCCAGTCAGATACGGAGAGTACGCCGGCGTCACCCATATCGCCTACTGCCATTCCGAAATGGCACCCGTCTCGCTTCATGAATGGTCTGACCGCACGGGAGAGCGCTTGGCTTGCCGCGTCCATATACGCGGCAGGGTCAGAGACCACTTCCACTACCGCGGTATGGTGGCAGATTGCGATGGCTCTGCACCCTGAGGCTCAGGCGCGTGCACAAGCCGAGCTAGACACGGTTGTAGGGCGCTCGCGAGCGCCCACATTCGGTGATATGGAACACCTCCCTTACGTTCGCGCACTCGTACGCGAGACCATGCGATGGTCGCCCGGCGGACCCATCGCGATCCCTCACTGTGCGCTTGAGGATGACGAGTACAAGGGTTACCATATACCGAAAGGTGCCATGGTTATCCCAAACGTTTGGAGTATCAATCGCGACAGCGCGCTGTATGGACATGATGCATACACCTTCGCCCCGGAGCGACACTTAGACGCGCAAGGGCGCCTATCTGGTCGACTTGGCGAGGGCACTCACGGAGAAGGGCATTCCGTGTATGGTTTCGGGCGGCGGATCTGCGTGGGGCGAAATTGGTCGAACGACGCGTTGTTCATAATTGTCGCCACGAGCCTATGGGCCATGATCTTCGAGCCGGTCAAGGGCCGCGAGCCTGACGTGAACTCGGTTATCGAAGAGGGTAACATCGTGTATGTATACGTTTATCCTTCATGTCGCTCAGGTCTGCTGACAATCTAACAAGGTCACCCGCACCAGGATATGCGATAGCGGTCCGGGCAAGGTTCCTTGAGGCAAGATGGCTGCTCGCACAAGAACGGGAGCGACGCGGAGAGGAGCTCTCCTGAAGAGGAATATTTGCGGCATGTCCGGGACAGACTTGTTGATACCTGTTGTGTACGGAGCTAGATAACATCATGTGCGCGTATTTACTACACAGCTCGTTCGTAGCCTGAGAACTCTGCGCTCACCGAGTCTAGAATACCGAGGCGCGCAAGTCTCCTGACCGCGTAACGGATTTTACGTTTTAACGTTCGGGGTCAGGTGGCTGTTCTGATCGACGTAAACTTTGAGGGCGGCGGATGGCGGCGTGGCGCGGCCGAGCTGCCGCGCGCGTCGCAGGCGCGAATGGCCAACTCTGAAGTGCCCTTTGACGACGACGGGGAGTACCGGGACGCCCACGGACATTGAAATCCATAGCTACTGCTCGAACGTGCTCCGCCATCTCAGTCACTCAACGCACGTGTACTCGCCTCCTTGGAACGTGGTGGGGTCTTACTGGCGGGTGGATATTGGATGCTCTGCCATAAACTCGCTCTCCGCACTCTTCATAAAGCTGCCATCTCACGTTCGCACCCCCTTCGCATCTTGCCACCCACCCGCCACCTTCGCTTTCTATCTCGCTCTACTCGTTCTGCAATGACCGTCACGACCGCCCTTCCTGGTACATTGTCTCACTCTCAATACTCTGCTCCACATACTAATTGTGCCACACAGAGTGCTGGGGTCACCGCGGCGTAAGTGTCCAGCGCGCCGGAGAGTCAAGGCACATGTGCTGACCGCATGTTGTTTGATAGGCATCTGCCGCGTATCCCGAGAATACGCTCGCCAGCTTTGAAGCCGCCATGCGCGACGGTTCCGAGGGCATCGAGAGTGGTATTTCATCTTCACCTTGAAGCGCTCGCCCCGCAAGGGTCGTAACCGCTTTGCAGACGTCCATGTCTCGCTCGACGACGTTGTTATCATGTTCCACGACCCGAGTGCGTTCCGCCCTATCCGCTTCCTCCCGTTCCATCAGACTGACGTGCTGGGCACCATCTGCCCTTGTCTATTTCCAGATCTTGAACGTACCACCGACGGCAAAGGTACGCCTGCTATATCGGTCTGTAAGGTTCTGCGAAGTCTAATGACCGGCGGCAGGTGTTATCCGCGAACGTGTTTGGTTCGGTGAGGACGGCATGGAGAAAGTTCGCACCTTGAAGGAACCGCGTCAAGCGATACCGACCTTCGCGCAAACAGTCGACTTGCTGATGAAGGTATGCTGCGCTCGTGCCGCATGATAACGATCCTCCCTCACCGTGTATCAACTATAGCCCGAGAATCTCCACATCAAGTTCAACGTTGATGTCAAGGTCTTCAACGACCCGACGCGCCTCTTCACGCTACTCCATAAGACCATATCCTCACATGAGGGTTGGGAGGAGAAGCTGGCACCTCGCATCTTGCTTGGTCTCTGGCATCCGAAGTTTGTCGTTCCCGCCCAGGAGATACTGCCGTACTGCAGGCGCTCGCACATCGGTGCAAGCTCTGAGATCGCAAACAAGTACTTCTTCGACGGCGTCGATGCATTCTCAATGTGGTTCCCCGCGCTGTGTACGCCGGAGGGCCAGCGCTTCGTCCGCCACGCCAAGGCCAAGGGCAAGCAGGTCATGGTTTGGACGGTCAACGACAAGTCGGAGATGATGGAGGTCAGCATGGTCTTCATGTTATGACACGGCCAAGTTGACTCATGCATCACCGCAGGCTGCACGCATGGGCGTTGACGCCATCTTGACGGATGTGCCCAAGGTGTGGCTGAAACTTCGCGAGGAGTTGCAGTCTGACTACCTCTCCACGGATCGCGCGCATTCACGCCTGTTCTTGTGGTCTTCGCTGCGGTACTATTCGGCTTACCAGACCGCGATGATGTGGGCGATGGAGCGCAAGCTACAGTCTGTTGCTGGCACCTTCGATGTTCCCAGCGGCGCGTCGGTGAAGGTTGCATAGATCGTCGACCCCACCCCATTCACATTCTACTCCCCTCGCTTTTGTTCCACCTCGCATGATTCGCATGATAGACAGACATCGTTCGCATAGTTTAGGGATAGCAGAGCCCGATGGTACCGACATAATAGAGGTCTCCTACTGCGTAATGGAGACAAGAAATACAAGATTGCCGTCATGTCTTGGATATACTAGAGGTTGTTCTGGACTGCCCGCGTAAGCTGGATGGTGAGAGTACATCATGGTCGTAGCGCGATGAAGGACGCGAGGAAGGCGTCGCGGCCGTGTGAACGTGGTTATAGATGGCCGCGAGTTAGAGCCGCAGCTTCCGTCCGACTTGCTCGACCAACACATCCTCGGGTCGGCAGAAAGAGTATCGGCAGTGCGAGATGTCGGCGTTCTCTCGTATGCAGCTCGCTGCTGCTCTCATCGGTGCGTTTCTGTCCCGATTGAGATAAGTGGTTCGTCCGGCTGAACGTTGTATGGGGCAGAGTACGACAACGACGCAACGGACCCGGACAAGCCGTTTCGTTCTGCGCAGGAGAGTGCGATATTTGCGCCTGCCCGCAACTCGCGGCTGGGGCCATACCCGCCGCGCCGGAATTCGAATTATCTGGGAGTGAACCTGCCGAGCGAGGGCGGGAGCCAGAGCCCGCGCGGGACGCAGCTCGACGGACAGCATGGGCGGGCCCCGAGCTCGCTGTCTGGACTGATGGTGACGAATCCGTTTGGGAAGGGCGCGGACGACGAGATGGAGGGCGAGGAAGTCCCTGCGCCGGCGGAGGATCTCGAGGTTGACCTCGCGTCCTGGGGGCTCGACTCGTTCATTCCGAAGGACAAGGAAAAGGCGAGGAAGAAGAAGGGCAAGGGAAAGGCCCGCGAGGTCGAGCTGCCCAACCCGCACGACGGCCCCTCCCGCCCCGCGTCCCGCGCAGCCAGCGTCGACCTGAACAATCTGGGCGCAGGCGGCGCCTTTCTCGATTCAGCCTCAACCGCGCCGCCGCCCAGCATCGGCCCGCATCGACGCTCTGCGTCCTCCGCCCTGGAACTGGGTGGCGCCCCGCTCGAACATGCCGCTCTACCTCCCCGCGCGCACTCTCTCTATCTCGATTCCTTGTCCGCAGCGCCAGAACCTCCGTTGCATTCTGTCCCATTCCCTGCTCAGTCTGTCCGATCAGCTTCCCCGGGTCCCAGTGTGAACTTGGGCGCTGCTCGCGGACATGGTCGCGCACACTCCACAGCCAGCTGGAACTCCAAGCTTATGCTCGATCATATCGAAGAGAGCAGACCAAATCCATTCGAGCTGGAGCCCCCATCGCCCACCCGAACATCTCGCTTCGACCCCAAAGCCGGCCGCTCACGCGCAGGCTCTATCGGCAGTATGGGCTCCCGCGCTCTACTCAACGAGGCCGAGACCGATACGTTCTCCATACGCCCTCCTTCGCCTTCACGCTCCTCTCGCTTCGATCCCAAGAGCCGCTTTCGCGTCATGTCCCAAGCTTCTTTCGGCTCTCGCATCATGCTCGAAGACAACATGTCCGTAATGACGGGCGCTCCAAGTCAGCATCCTGACCGCCCCGTGTCCACTATGGAACTCTTGCGTCCAAAGGTCCTCGTCATGCCCAGTCCGCTGCAGGGTGCACCAGCTCCGAAAGGACCTCCCTCGGCCTTCACCATGCGCGAAGGCTTCGAGCTTCGCGTTGCGCAAGATGGGACACCTCTTCCCCCAGGTGCTCGTGCCGAACCTCATGGCATGCTCACTGCCGCGGGCTCGGCCCCCACAATCGCTTCCAATTCATTCACACCCAACCCTCGCGCGAACCTCTCCTTGTCGCAGCTCATCTTCCGGAATCAGCTCATGGTGGACGGACAGCGCGATGTCGCGTACGCAGACATAGACCAAGGATTGGAGCGTGCGACGGAGGACGGGCAGCAAATCGTACTCCCGGAGGACGAAGAGGAGCCCGCCCGTCCTGTGAGCGTGATTGTGGATGATTTCGCGCGCCCGGCGGGGAAACTGTACGGACGCAGCTTGATCGACGAACTGGAGTCGCGCAAGGCTACGACCCGCAACAAGCAACGGTGAGCATCAGCTCATTTCATCGTGTGTACCGACGATACTTATGCACGCGTCAATAGAGTATACTATGGTGACGACAGGCCGTCCATGATGACTAGAGCTTCGTCTGGCAGAATCAGCACATTGATTGACCCCGCTACACTCACTCAGCCACCCACACTTGGCGGCGTCCCGAGCCCTCCGGCCAATCTCCAACGACAAAGCTCCTTCGGTCTCAAGCCATTGGTCGACCTCGGCGACAATGCGCCGCTTGCACCGCCACCGCGTCCCGGACAGATGACGCGCTCGGTGTTCGGCACGGACAAGTTATGGGAGAGGGAGATGGCGAAGTTGAAGGAGATTGAGGCTGCTGAGGCGGTGGAAAGGGCGGAGAGGGAAGCCAGAGAAGCGGTCGAGGCTGAGAAGAAGCAGAAGAAGAGGAAGAAGAAGGGCAAAAAGGGTCAGGAAGACGAGTCGCTCGCTCCCGCACCCTCTGCAGAGTCGTTTGCGGCGACTGGCGAAGAAGAGGCAGAGCCGCGGGTGTCCATCGCACCGCCTGTTCTTCCAGACATTCCTCGTAACATCACGCGTGGACCTCCACCTCCTCCAGGCGACGACGACGAAGAGGAAGAATCGGATAGCGACAGCGATGATGGTCCTCGACCCTCGAATGCCGCGCAGCAGACCTGGTTCGCCGGCTCGTCTGACGATGGCAAGGAGGCCAGCGGACCTGTACGTACAGTAGGCGTTGGTCTTCGCTATCCGAACCGCGCCCGAGGTGCTCGCCCGTCTGGCGCAGCGAGCGATGAAGATGATAGCGAAGAGGATATGCCCCTCGTCGCGACCGTGTCTCGCGCTAAGCAACGCGCAACGCGCCTCGCAGGAGACGAAGACGACTCTGATGAGGATGCGCCCTTGACGCAGGTCCTGGCGAAGAGGGCTGGCTCCGGTCCTGCGCCCGTGCCTAGCAGCTCATTCAACATCGATTTCGACAACCTGGCTTCTTCCAAGCCGGCGGCGACGAACGCCGATTCGGACGACGAAGATGACAAGCCGCTCGGACTGCGTGCCTCGCGCATACCCCGCGGCTCGGACGATGAAGACGACGTGCCGCTCGGCATGCACCCGGACCAACAGCGCCGAACGCAGTATGCGGCGCTCGTTCAGCAGCAGCAGACGGCGCAGCAGCAGCAGATGCTCATGCAGCAGATGCAGATGCAGCAGAGCATGATGTTCTCCAACCCGAGCCTCATGGGTTCCGGTTTCTTCGCGCCGCCAGCCATGATGACCCCCGCCATGAATATGAACCCTATGGGCATGTCGATGATGCCTATGGCGCCGCCGCCGTCTGGCAGTCCGCCACCCATACAGGACTCGAATAAGATCAACTTCGTTGATCAGTGGAGGAAGAACATCGCTGTCGACAGCCAGAGCTGAACAGTGTATAAACGGCATTCTTCATATCTTTACCGGATTTCATAGTGGATACGTGGACTCTTACCCGTCTGTGGCTTCGTTATTTCTTATCATCTCTTCTGGATACCTTACGCAACATCATACTGCACGCAATTCTCATACCTTGATTCTGATTTCTGTCTGACAGTTGCCTAATCGTAGGCTTAAAGCTTGTATCGAATGCTCGCGCCCAATGCTCACTTACAGTGCCGATTAGAGGCGTGAATATGGTTGTTTCCATGGCTCACTGGATACCGTGTAGCATGTACTACTAGTTACGATCCTACGACGCGAGCACGCGACTTCGAATTCAACCACGCGTGGAAACGCGTCGAGTGCCTTCGACTACGACCACCATCATGACGGATTCGCGCAAACCGAGGGCAAGGCCACTCTCTGTTGATACTTCATCTGAACGCCCTCTCTCATCAGGGTCCTCTCGGCCCTCCACGAGCAGTCTGAGGCCACCGTCCAGCGCCGGTTTCTCTAGACCTCCGTCAAGTCTCGCATCCCCTCGGCCTCCTTCCAGCGCCTCTTTACGCCCTCCATCTAGCGCCTCGACAAATCGACCTTCTTCAGTTGCATCTTTCAGGCCTATATCTCAAGCCTCCCATCGTCCTGCATCCCGATTTTCGTATCGGCCGGTGCGGCAAGCATCGCGCCTATATTCCTTGACTGAACAGCTCGTATCGCAAGTCACTGGGATGACAGGCGAGGTGGCTGACGAGGATGACTTTGCTACTACCGTGGACCACGTGGCGAAGAACTTGGATCAAGGAGCTGGCCCAAGCATAGGCCTGGACAAGATGGATGCGCGTATACGAGGGTTCGATCTTATATTCGCACCTGTCGTTCATTGGCTTACATGTGAAACCAGGTTGGCTCAGAAAGCCAGGATACGACTTCAAGATGCGTGGGCTGAGGCATTGGAAGCGTCGTACTCCACGCTCAAGTCGTATATGCGCAAGACCAAGGACTTGGACCAGGATATCACAGTGCGTCCGCTACTCTATCATACTGTTTAGCGCGATTGATGCACTGTAGCCCAGTCGTCTTCCGGAACACCTACAACTTCTAGTAAGTCATCGCGTGCATGCTCGATGTGTGAATCGAGGGGTGTTGACGGAGTTGTAGATCATGTTGTCCTCGCCTCCTGATTCATCTGTAGCCAGAAATTACCTACATAAACTGGCACATCCGGAGAAAACTGCTGCTGGGCTCACTTGGAAGGATATTCTGGACGAAGAACCGTTTGCAGGGCAGCACTGGGAAGGTGTCTATGGGTTACCTCCGGGAAGTACGGTGGAGGGTTGGGAAACCATGAGCATCGAGAGCACGCCGCCACTTTCACCCTTGAGCTATCTGGACGACCGCTCTGTATCACCCGTGCCGCTCGATCTCGCTGGGGATATCGAGGCCTGCGAAATGACGCCCGCCTACATCTCCCTAGAGCCTAGTAAACACTCTCCCTCTCAACTGCTCTTCGATCATCGACGAGATGTCGAGGTGCTGCAAGCTAAGCAATACTGGCGGAAGGACTGGCACATGGACGTCCCTCTAGCGAAGTCGTTCAACCCTAGCATCCCATCGTCTTTAGGTTTGTACTTCCGTCTACGTGTGCATAATCCTTCCTTACCATTTACAGGGCCTTCTATGATGCACGCCATGCGTGAACAGTCGTCTTCAAGACCGGTAAGCACTTCCTCGAGATTCTGCTTCGAGATGTATCTGACTTGCGAAAGACATACATACACGAGCATGACGCCACACGTGAGATTCTCATGGGACTTCAAGGCCATCGAAATATGCTCGTCCAGTGGACGCATGTATCTGGCATGTGTTTCTCGTTTCAGGTTAGTGATAGGCAATGCATGATCGTCACTTGTATGCTTAATGTATCGTAGCCGATACCTGAATTCCCGCGGATGCTTCATGTGACGCTTGGAACGCAGAAGTCCCTGCTCTCTCGGTTCTGCGAGATCGCCACCACCCTCGAGCACCTGAGAAAGTTCGTCGCGGCCGTGTATACTTCCATCAACAAGACACCTCCCGCGTCATCTGTTTCGCGTTTCGGTCTCAATCAACGCATCACGCGAGTCGTTGAAGCTTCCACCGAAGCCGTCGCTGCAGAAGTACAGATCTTTGATCAATGGTGCGCATCGCGCGAGCAAGCCCTCATACGATCCGCCGCTGGAGCTGGCGGCGATGGCGATCTTGTCGCCACATTTCTATCTGTGGAGAAGGCCATACGTGACAGGTTCTCTCGCAGTTTTGATGCTCTCCTCGAGTGTCTCCGCCTGGTTATGCGCTCAGCGTCTCGCCCTCAAGACCGCGAAGCCGAGATTTGGGTGTTGATGGAGTTACCGGGCGCGATACCTGCATCTCAGGTGTCCAGCAGTCTTCTAAACGTCCTACTCGACTCTGCTCAACGCAGCCTTGTAATGGGAGACCCCGTGACACATGAAGTTCTCATGAAGGTCTTTGTTGCTAGTGCGCGTCCACTCTGGTCTATGACTTGGCGCTGGATACGCGAGGGGATGCCATTTGAGAGTGGCACCGAGAAACGCACTACCTCCGCCCTAGACCCCGAGTTCTTCGTGGAAGACCACGAACTTTCTTTATACGACCCAGATTTCTGGGCGGAAAGTTTCGCTCTCAGAGGCCTCGACGACGAGGACACCGCGCGAATGCTCCCAAACTTCATCCGACCGATCGCTCCGCACATCCTCGCTGCGGGCAAGGCAGTGGGGCTGACTCGCGCTCTGGGCGCACCAGCCGACCACGAAGACGAGGACTACAGCTGGCCCAGTTTATCCACGATTGTCAACGCTGCAATTGCACCACGGATGCACGCTACTGAGGATCTGGCCCGGCTCGTGCATGAAAGGGTCCTGCCGATCTGCCTTGTAAGAGAAACCCGCCTCGCCGCCGTCATCACCCAGGAGTGCGAGTTTGTGTATCACCTGTCCGCGATACAGGACGTCTACACGATGAAGCGCGGGGACATTGCTTCGACCTTCTGTGAGGTTTTATTTGCGAAGGTGCTGTGGACAATACCCGCAAACTCTCCTCTTATTGATGCATAGCATAGATGGACACCAGTCAGAGCTGGACGGACTATCACTTTCTGAATAGCAGTCTGCGACAGATCATCGAAGGAAGCGCTGCGGGTGACGTTCCCGCCTCGGCCCTTCGGCTCACCTACTCCGGGCGGCGGCACTCCGAAGTGCGATCTTCCGCTGCATTGAACGGCCTTCGGCTCGAATACACCGCCCCTTTCCCTCTCACTTACGTGTTCGGACCCGATGCTATGAGAATGTATAACTCCATCTTTATTCTGCTATTGCAAATACGCCACTCGAAACGTGCCCTGGAGAGGGCATTGGTCCGCTCGAGTAATCCCAATATCGTGCAGCGCGCCGAGGGCATGAAGATCTTCTACGCTCTTCGAAGCAGGCTGTCATGGTTCATCGGGTAGGTCATAGTCGTACTTGGAGGCACTATACTGACCACTCGGAAGCGGGTTATTCGATCACGTCACGACCTACGTATGCATTGTTGGATCATGATAAGCATATACGACAGTGACTGACGTTCGCTTCGTTGCAGGTGCTGCAAACCGAAGCTATCGTTCTGGAAAAAGCACGCCAAGCTGCTCAGTCTCTGGACGATCTTATTGCCGTTCATCACGACCAGTGAGCACACCTTTAATTGACCTCGTGAATGCGATATTGACCATTTTGATAGCCTGACTAGAGTCCTGTCGCGTTGCTTTCTGGACGACAAAGTACGTCCCACGGAGTTGCTGTGCTCATACGTCACCTGAGGGATCCTTTCGTTTCAAGACCCCGAACCTAAAGGCGATGATTATGGCTATCTTGGACATCTGTCTGCAGTTCGGCGATACGTTTGTCGCGTTTGCGGGGGATACGACCTATGACAGCCGTCGACCGCATTTCTCTACGCACAAGCACCGTAGTCGTCGCGCAGCCCACTTACGACGCAATGTTGTTGGGTTTGAGCTTCCGCCGGCGGAGAGCGGCGACGACAGCTCGGAAGATGACCTCGAAGGGAGAGAAGCGGAAATGTCATACACCACTTCCGCCTCATTCGTCGATCTCGACTTCTTTGGACAGGTCGACCGCATGTCGCGTGAGCTGGATAGTCTTGTCCGTTCATTGAGGAAAGGAGTAGAGGCATTGGCGGGTGATACAACCGAAGCCGCATCCGCCTTCGGTATCTTCGCATTCACTCTAGAAGATTGGGATAGGTAGCATATACAGAGCACAAATATGTACATGCGAATGCGCTATTGGATAAAGGACTATTGAGACTGAGCAGATGGCCCTAATACAATACGTAGGGTGTCGCGCGTGAGGTCAAAGCCGGAAAGGCGTCCACCTTGGACAGCACGACCGTCCTTTTAGCGTGGGAAATGTAGCCTTTAATATAGCCTCTTGCGATCATGATTGCCACAAGACATTCCGCTTCGTCCAGATCGACATCCAGACCGGCCAGCCGTAACGCCGCATAGAAGAAGGAGACAGCTATCTGAGAGCTCTTCGAGGTCGCAACCCATCTACGACGAGTGTGATCAGCAGGCGAAACATTCGGATGAGAATGCTACGCACACACGACGGAACAAGCCGCGGATGCACAGTTCACGAGCCTTTTCAAGCATGAGGTACAGATTCAGATCAATAAGCGGACGCTCTAAGCGTACGAGCGCTTTGTCATAAGACTCGATATCCCCCTTGCGGATCGCAGTGAGGAATTGCGAGTATAAGTTCTCTAGAGCTGGATATGCGGTCAGAAGGGCCGCAGATGGCATATGTCCACGGAAGAGCCTCAGTGGTATGAGATAGGTCAGTATCATCCTACGAAGGCTGTCAGATTAGTATGTGAAAGGACATTGGCTTTCACACTGAAGGTTGTTGTGAGCCTCGGAATAACAAGCGTCGAAGGCTTGCGTCAGTTCCTTCTCAGCCTGAATGAGGTATCAGGTATGAGACATGATGAGGGTCTCACCACGGGCGCACCTCCGCATACCTCTCTTCGAGGAACGCGATCATACCCAAATAGTACTTGGAGGTGACCTGGTCCAGGCGCCGAATGAGCATGATGCTTTCGAGGAAGCTCGAGTACGAACCTGGTGTGGCTTGGGATAGTCACTGAGCGGGGGTAGATCTTTGTTAGCACCGAGTGCTCGCAAGACTGGCACAGAAAGCGATATCTTGCGAATCTGACACTAATTCAGTTCAGGTGGTCATAAACAGCCATGAGAAGCCACTCACCCGAAAGTAGCTCTTGAGGATGAGTCCTACGACACCATAAACACCCCATTTGCGAGAATTCTCGTATGGCGAATCCCTGGTATGTTGTCAAACAATGGATGGAATGGGTAGGAATACACGCCCACCTGTCCTGCAAGCACAGGGTGAATGCCCGCTGTATGACTCTGGACGCATCCTCCATTCGGGGTTCTGAAGAGTCGTCTTGATTTCGTATGTCAGCCTATAGCCGTGGTTAGGACGGAGTAGTCCACTGTGCTTGGGTCACGTACTTCATAGGCCAGGACTCGCAAGTCGCGTAGAATCGCCAGGAGCGTAGGCAGCGACCAGCCGTCGCTCTTTTGGAAGAAATTATAGAATGCACTGTGTGGGAGATGGGTCGCTATACACGTGCACGACAGGGAGGGTGCTCACTTCACCAGTGCCGCCTGCTCTTTATACGCCTCTCCGAACTGATCTCTCGAGTGGTGGTATGCGACGAGCACGTAGTGAATTGCGACCTCGTCCCATGGCGCCTCAATAAACCCGCGATATCTAGCAAACGATTTCGGCTGCGGTCACAGTTCAGCGCATATTGGGAGCCCAAGAGGACGCACCACGCACCGTTGGGTTGCGAAACTCGTCGGCCAGCGGCGAGGCGTGAGGACTGGATGGCCGTAACAAAAACGCGAGCTCGTTGCCTTCCCTCCTCGTGATCGTGTCAACGAGCTGTTCGAGGTATTTTGCAAACGTGACAGGCATTGTCAGCGGAGTGGCGTGCGGAGATGATGGTGGGTGAGATGTGCGCGGGCCCGCGCCGCCCGCGCTCGCTGCGAACAAAGATCGAGTTGGCGGTAACCACGACAGGATGACGCCAACGGATACATAGATATACTTAAGGGAGACTCGATGAGCGCTTGGGTCACCATCCTCTGCTCACGACCACCACCTCTCTACTCCATCATCGAAACATGGCCCTTCAGCCCTCCTTCCGCGCCTGCATCGTCGCCGGGTCACCCGCCGCGCCACACACCCTTGACATCTTCCGTGCGCGAGGCTCTGAAACATCAAGCGACCGAGACTACAGCTAACATCGCCACTAGTTGACTATGTTTGCCCGTTCAGGTGGATCACATCTCTTCCGGATCTACTTGCTCGAGGATCTGATGAACGGTCATGTAGCGGTAAGATGACGCGTGCCATCGACTCCGTCCTCAAGCCCCTGCTCGATGCCGGAGGTCAATACGAGGGCAAGGTCTGCACTCTATCTCATACATCGCGCGGGATTGTGCTGACGCCCATGATAGGTGAAGGTCATCTTCAGAAACCAGGTCCAGCCATGGCACGCATCCTCTACGTTCGTTCATGAAGCTGGGGTAGCGGTAAGACTGTGCTTCGCCGCGAGCTGTCGATATCCTCGATTACTCAAGTTCTTCCCTAGGTCGCCATGGTCGCTCCTCAGAAGTTCTGGCCTTTCACTGTTCTCGTCAGTGCTTTGCAAGGGACTCCAGGCTTATCACTGTCTGACAGACAATGCCCAGCTCATGAACAGACAAGAGGAGTTCTACGACATCCCATCCTCGAAGCTAACCCCTCTTCAGATCCGAGAGCAACTGGCGGATGTTGCTAGCAAGTCCGGTCTGGATGACGGCGAGCTCAAGGCTTTCAAGGATGCTCTTGTGCTTAAGAGCACGCCGAACGGCGGCACTAGTGTCACCGACGCTTTGAAGTATACCGGTATGTATCCGCCCAATTCGACGTGCCTGCACGCACTTAGAACTTTCAGTGAAATTCGCCCGTCAGAACAGCATCCATGTGTCCCCGGTACGTATTTTTGTTCAAATTGATACCTGAGCATCGCCTAATAATGACGCATTCAGACCGTTCTCTGGGACGGGCTGGTCGCAAACGAGATCTCTTCGTCATGGGGCGAGAAGGAATGGTCAGAGTTTCTTGCTGCGAAGGTCACTGTTTGAAGTATGAGTGCCGAACGAAGTATATAACTGTGTGTATTATACGAGGGAGTGGCCGCGCAGTGGTCTGACTAAACTCGTAATATGTCTTGTATGACTCTCCTCGCCGTTTGAGCGTTCGCTGTGCCATGACTCTGCTTCATGACTCTTCCGAGAATCTTATTGAGGACGTTCATATTGCCATCGCGGACCGCCTGCGATTCATTGGGCATTGCGGCTAGGACATCGCGACAAAGTTGCTCCAGAGAGTCATCTTCCAGGGCGATGAGCGATAGAGATTGCGCAAGTTCGGTCGCCGATGTTGTCGAAGGATTATCGAGCATGTGGCGAAGCAGAGTCTTCCCAGTGTTGCCTAATGCCTATTCAGCGGATGCGAGCAGAAGGGGGTACAGAAGACCAACCAGTCAAGTTGCCCTGTTCAACTAGCTTGATGATTTCGCCCATCTGTGATGCAGTAACCGTGTTGTCGCCGAAACCCTTCCCACGCAGCGTGAGCTGGCCGAGGAGCTCATGTGTAAGCCTATAGAACCTCAGCACTGCATCGGACATATCAGAATGGGCGCTGCTGACCAGTTCACAACCGTCTTTGGATCATGGTCACGGGAGAGCTGATCAAAATAAGCAACAACCCCTTGTCCCAGTGACCCATCCACGCCCACGTCGCGCCCGGAGTCTACAGAAAGAAGTACGCCTGCATCTCGTTCGCTCAAGCCCAGTTTCAGGAGCCGCTCTCGAGTCTTGGATGGCAATTCAGGCATCTTTTCGCGAATCGACGTCAGATAATCCTGAATGGTGTTCAGTAGGGGCCAGTGCAGTTTGAGGAGAGCATCTCACCTTCGCCAAGACAAGAGGCGGAATGTTGGGATCGGGCATGTAACGATAATCGGGAGAGTCTTCCTTACTTCGAAGCTTGAAAGTCTCGTTCCGATCTTCGTGGAACCCCCGTGTTTCTTGTGCGACTGCTGTCCCGCCCTCCAGAAGAGCTATGTGCCGAAATACTTCTGAGGCTGCCGACAGTCAGCAATGATCTCAGCAACAGAACCGGAGAACTGACAGATAGCCACCATCATGAAGCGGACGCTATTCAAGTTCTTGATCTCACATCGCGTACCGGGCGCATCTCCGGGGCGGTTCACAGAGACGTTGACGTCGCACCGTAGAGAGCCTTGCTCCATATTCCCGTCGCTGGCGCCCACCGCACGAAGTAGAGATTGCAGGGTGCGAACATAGTCCGCGGCTTCTTCGGGCGACCTGGTAGCAAGTCAATGAGCAACCTCGGCAGAGAATATCTTCGTCCACTATGGCCTACCTCATATCTGGCTTCGAAACTATCTCCATGAGGCCTGTTCCCGCTCGATTCAAGTCAATGGAAGACATTCGTCTTCGTGGGTCGAAAGTTGTCTTTGCTGTGTCCTTGAAGAGGACGATGAGCATGCACTGATGAGTTGGCTAGCTGAAGAGCGTCTACCTGCTCCAATTGGATCTGTTCTATGCGAACAGGGAAACCAGATTGAGAGAGAATAAGCTGACCATTCTTCGCGATGGGACCTGGCAATTACTCTCCAGCAAAGATATCGCAAGGTGAGAGACCAACGCACTGTACCGCTGCGTTATCTGGTATCCAGTTGGCAAGTCGGAGTAGAAGTAATGTTTCCTGTCAAAGCGTGAAACGGACTTGACGTCCGCATCGAGTGCCATAGCCGTCCGTACTGCCAGCTCGACGCATTTAGGGTTCAAACGCTAGAACGCGTGTTGAGCGCTGAATGTTGCACACCAGAAGTCCCAGCTGCTTACCGGAAGTGTTCCGGGTATACCCGCGTCGAAATCAGATACATGGGTATTTGGCTCGTGATCGTACCCGGACGTGCAGGCGTCTCTTGTTCGTGTAAATATCGTAATATGTTGCGAAAGGGCACGCTCTTACCTGAGAACAGCTTGTGACGGGAGCGTAACTGCGCGTGGACTTCGATGCCGATGACCACTTCCCAGCCGGGCCATGTCTCTTGTCTCGTCGCGTGCGCATACCGCACACCTCGAGTGGTCAAACTGAGCTTTCTCAGTATGGGTCCATGACTGCCAGTCAGCATGGATGGTTCAATCCGGCCGTTGACCAGTGCCACGAATGTCGCGGTCACGGTTCGAACTCAAGACGCGTCGCGCGTCGAAGCGCGTCCCGTTAACGACTCTCGTGCACGCGTATGCACATGTCAGCCCATAGCCAAATTGGGGCATTCGCATTGCCCGCGGGTATATGTAGCGAAAAACTGGTTATGATCATTTATGAAGGCAGTAAGACAATAAAAATACATGCGCGAGACATCGAGAACAATATTAATATAGTACGCGTAGTAAGCAGTCTTCAATCTTCAAGAGAGGGTGAGGAAGCTACAAACATCAAATGTACCGTCATCGCAACCAGCGCAGTCTGGAAACAGCCTCTGAAAGCGAGTCTCTGTGAAAGGGTGAAATAGAAACCTCAAACGTGAGAAAAGAACTAAAAGAGTTGCCGTAAAACCATTCTTCACACTGGGGAGGGTCAGAAGGGGATCTCTGAGCCAGTGGCAACCACGACGTTCTCCCCGAAGGGCAGACTTGGCGACTTGATTGAGGCAGGATCTTGTACCGATGTCGCCGTTAAGATTGCGCGTCCGGTTGACGGTTGTTGACCAGGTGTAGGCGCGAGTATGGACATTGGTGCTTGGCCAGGGTTAACGACATGAGATGTTGGCGACGTAGATGTGGTAGAGTCCGGAAGCCTGAGCAGTTATGTTTAGCGCTCAAAGAATGGACGTAGAGTTCGCGCCGATCTGCCGTACCGAGGTCTCTTCGAGGCTGGCAAGTCGGCTGAGCCATTTAAGTCGCCATTCGCCTTGTAGGGGTGTGAGTATGCCTCGTGACGAGTGCAGGACACAGACAATCTTGTGAACCATTCTTGACGCACCTTGGAAGATTTCGGGCGCTTCTTAGATGGCTTGGGCTGACGTTCGCCATCGCCAAACACATAATCAGGAAGGGCGGAGCTGGAGAGCCTCGGTGAGCGGACCATTCTCCAATATGTTTGGGGATCGGGCGTACCTCTTGATATGCCTAACGTAGATGCCCATCTTGTTCTCTTCGTACTGGTCCCACATCTTGCACATCTTAGTGAACTCGCCCGTTGGCCATGAGATGTCCAGCTTCCTTGGCCCCGATGCCCCAGCTAAGTTAGAGGTAAGAAACTTGGGGTTCACGGTGGTGACGAACCTTACCAGGTTTCGCTTCAAGGGCGAGGCCGATGTAGAAAGTCGTAGTATAAACCAACTGTACACTTGGTTGGTCTTTGACATCTTCGGGCTTGCGTTTTTCGACGGTCTCGCTAATGTTTCCCATGCCTGTTGCCTTCACTTCGTCGTCCGATATGCAATAATATACCTTCTCGAAGCCCTTGACGAACGGATGAGAAAGCGCGAGTGCGTCAACGAACTCAAGCTTCATGACTAGTTGGCGTATCCTTGACTCGACCGTACCCTGCCTGTGGCGATATCAGTACCTCTAATAGAGGACCGCCGGACGTACGGCTCACCACTTGAGTTGAAGATCGGCAGATCCAGTCGACGCAACGATTTGAAGGTAATATCTGTACTTGTGGAAGAAGTCGTGCTTCTGGAAGAGTTGAGACCAGTCTGCCTTTCCGATGATGACCTTATCCACAACGTCGGCGCCTTTCTTGAACTCCTCGGTCATGATCATTTGCGTTGAAGCCGTGACGTTATGCGTTGCGCACATCGATGGGTAAGCCGGCGTGATGATCGGCATGCGGTGAGAGCGGTCGGCGGGATATAGCTGCATCAGGACGTCCTTCAGCAATACTCGTAGATAGATTGAGCGGCATTTACCTTCGGATTCCACACGCGAACAGGCAGCGGACCTTCCTCGATTTGTTTCAAGAGAACGGGTTGCGGCCAGGTCCTGAACAACGTCAGCCAGGCGTAGAGCAAACAAGGACCACACCGCACCATTGATACATGATGATGAAAAACCTGCTTACGATGGCGCCTGCAAGAGCGTTCGGATATAGTTGGCATATGCGCGCCACGAGCATCGCCCACGCCACACCGCCGAGGAAGCCATTGACATTCGAATATATAGCGCGTCCTGCCAACGATATGAAATGCTGAACATGCACGAGAATGGTGTGCGAACTGACGATTTGCCCATAGCTTGATGCATCGTAGGGCATCCCGAAAGACGGCAACGTTAGGAACCAGGCGAAGAATCTCGTCCGTGACGCGCGAACCTACAGGGGACGATCAGCGCCGACATCGAGACATAAGCTAGTCTCTGCGCACCATTCAGGCTACGGATAGTAGAATCATCAAGATGTCGGAGCAGATTGTCGTCTTGTAACGACAAGTCATCCGGGATTGTCGACAACTCAAGGCGCGCCATCAATAGGTCGAGGGGTATACCGGATATCTTGCATCCGATAATGGGCACAAAAGCCCCGGGAACTCCCTAGAATACGATATCAGCGCGCACATCAGGGTGCTGCAACTTCAACCGCTACTCACCGAAACCTCGACTACACCCTCCGTCTCACGAAGCATATGCTCGAAAATGTCGAAAAAGTCTTCACGAGTGACATGCTTCGGAACGACACAGAGCGTATCAATATCGGAGCCTGGTCCATGTACCCCTAATCGATATGAACCGAATGTAAAGATCTTGCCGCCTGCCGCCTCTGCTGTCGCATCCGTAAACCCACGCATGAGCGAGACCTTCTTGACGAAGGCTTTCACAAGACCCGCCACACGGCCAAGCACAATCTCTCTGCATTGCAATATGAGATTTAAATCCGATGAACATGAGTTATGATGTAGGTGAAAGTATAGTAAGGTGGGTAGTGTGTACATGTCATGTGTCGAGGAGCCACAAGGCGCATCAAGTCGGAGGTTCGTGACGCACCGTGTCTTCGCCTCCTCCTCGCTTTCGAATGTGTTCTGCCGCCGGAGCTCCTCCATCAGCGTTTGCGTTACTTCCTTTTCCCTTTGCGTGGATTCGTTTGTCGATATCGGCGGGGTGACGCCGAGATAGCTTCACACTATTTAAGTAGAGTTCGCTGCAATGACTTGACCAGCATACATACCGCGGCTTTCCGTTGTCCATAGCCATATTGTGGGGACCTTGTAGCATGAATTGGGAAGAGGGGACAAGACGGTCGTGGTGGTCGTGAGCAGAATGCAGTCAGCGCGCCTTGCGCGCTTCGACAAGCGGAAGGCGTGAGAACCTTCCGGCGGTGCGGGCCGGATCCTACATTCGTCTATCCTTCGCGCCTTTCGGGCGGATTGCCTTGAGTTTCTCAACCTTCTGTCGCTCATACGAATCCTGCTCATATTCGCGCGCCCGAGTCAGAGGTTCCTGATTCGCGTGCAGTACCGAGAGTAATGTGTCCCATACATGTTCTATGTAGCTAGCACTAGTCATAACAGTTCCGTAGTTCACAGCAGCAATACGCGAGTCCCGTGCCAGTCATCACTACAGAAACCCAGCGAAACCTCAACATGCGTGCCAGTTAGTATGTTCCAGAAGTGGCAGCCCTCCGTAGGGCCCTCCGACGTATGATCCAGGTAGAAGCGGCGATAACGAATACGCCCACGATGACTCCCACTGCGATACCAGCCTTCGCCCCGCCCGACAGGCCTCCACCTCCACCTCCGCCCGAACCGGCCGGTTGACTCGTCTGAGAAGACGATGCGGAGCCTGTGTCCGGTGGTATGGTGTCGTACGGCCAGAGTGCGCCGCTACTAGGGGCTTCGATACACGTTAACCCGTCGGCTCTGTCGACGGTGCTGAAATCCGACTGGATGGAGCTATCCGTGACATTCTGTGAGGCGACGACGAAGGAGGCGGATGTTGGTATTGTAAGGCCAACGGTACAATTTTCACTTGGTTCGCTGATAAAGGTTGTGTTGCCCCAAAGGCTACGATACCGGGTATGAGTATGGACCACGCAGAAACTAACAATCACACGTGCCTGTTGCCTTGGATGGTAAAATTGCGGGCACTGGTGACCGCCATGGCGTACCCGAACGCACCGGTGAAGTTGTTGTTGAGCACTGTCCCTGATGCCGACACGTTCTGGCCGAAGGCGTCTACGAAGTAACTTCGCGGGCCGACGGCGATGCCCACCCTAATTGAGCATGATCAGATAGGTCAGGGATAAACCAAGGTCGAGCGCGTACTTGAGTATGACACCGTTCGCGTTCGAACCCGTACGCGCCGACACACCGTCGATAGGCCCGTCTGCAAGGCCGCCGACGATGAGATTGTCCTGGACGACGGTACCGGAGTAGTCTCCGCCCCAGGGTTGGACATCAACCATGTTTACGCCGCCAAGCTGAGTGTTCTGCCCAGCAAAGCGTCAGACTGACGATGTCTTTTCGGGAAATGTGCAAGAGCCTACATTCAGGGCTTGGATAGTGTTATTCTGGACGAGTGAGCCCGGTGCACCGAACAAGACGACACCGCCATCCGTAGCTCCAGTAATCGTGTTGTTCGTAACCGTCGTATTGCGACATGAGACAGATATGCCATCTGCCCATTCCATGTACGTATCCGTCCCGCACGGCCCTATGTCGTTATTGCGTATGACAGCACTCGTGCATTGCAGAGTACCCTCGAAGATATGTAAACACGACCAGGACCGTGGATCGTAGGAGTGCACATATTCAACCAGCTGGTCAGAGTTGTCGCCGCCAATCTCAATGTTCGCGCCGCCACCCGTTGGTCCCGCATTCCCGCGCGTTCCATTGATCTGTCAGAGGGCAGCGTCAGACAACGACCGATCGCGCTTGACAGAACGAAGGCGAGGCACCTGAATGTTTCTGATGCGTATGCCAGAGCACGTCTCGCACGACCCTTGTATCGCGGTCGTATGTCCAGTACCGTTGAAAACAGGCCCGTTCACGATCAATGTCGCTCGCTCAGCCCCGGTGGGATAACCGGCCGTAGAGATTTCCTGATTCGGAAACGCGAAGTTGATGGGCGCTTCGATAATGTAGTCTGTATTCTGGCATAGCGATAGAACATATCCGTCGCCGGAAGAGTTGAGGGCGACATTCATGCGATCGGTGAGGGTATTCTGCGGGTCCGGGGATATGCAGTTTGAAGGGTCATCTTGGCGTCGAAAGTGTCTAAGAAAAGACCGTCAGCGAGGGCGCTAATCGGCTGCACAATGAAGCCTTGCTTACGCGGCAGAGAACGAGTGTGCAGATACCAGTAAAGGCGTGCCGAGGACAAGGACCGCAAGCAGAACCATCGAGCGCAGAGGAGGTCACCAGCAAAGCGTCCTGGCGCGCAGGTCTAGTCTGGGAGGCTAGTTTGAAGGGTATACGTATACCGTCGAGGCGGCAAAGCAACGAGGTCGTCGTGGTCCGCAGTAAAGGCGTCAAGCTTCAAGGGTGGGTCATGGGCGTAGCGCCAGCCACTGATAGATTCTTGCGGCTCTTTATCGCTGAGCGCTGAGCGTTTGTACCAAGAGGCACGATGGGCACGCCTTGGCGGCATGATCGGCGAGGCGCTGTCAACCCACCTCGACGGTCGATGTCGGAAAGAAGGCGCGCGGGGAAGTGAGAGCCTGGCGCCAGTGTCTCACGGTGGTCACAGGCCATGTGTCCTTCTCTCTCGTTTACATTTGCGCAAGATTCCACTTTTATATTCGGGTTTACGAGTCCAATTTGCGATTGTAGCGCGCGCGATCATCGGAGTCATCTTCTCAGGCTTCATGGTGGACTCCGAAATCCGCGGATGGCGTTCAATCCATCGAGCGATGTACACGTCCATGGCCACGCATGCTCAACGTTCAACAGCTTTCGGGCCGACTGCGTACATCATCGAGACAGGTTCAATAGCAGTAGTAGAGAGAAATGACGCGGGCGACCCTACACAGACATTCAGAGGGCACGACGTCGAGCTGGGGAACGCTCCCGTGCATAATCATCTTCCCTCTCGTAACGCCGTCGACCAGAACCCGGGTAGTCTGGAGTCCGAGAGCGCCTAGGCGGAGGAGACCGTGATCGATCTCGATCACCTCTGTCTCGTACAGGACTTCGACTCCGAGCACGGTCGTCCCTTCGGCGTCGAGGACTACCTGAGCGCCTCTCGTCTCGGTCTCGGTCCTCAGAGAGACCCCCAGTACCTAGGGACTGCAGCAAGGCCTCCACGCCCTTCAGAGTGTCCGTCCTCCCTGTACTCTTCTTCCCTTTTTCTTTCTTCTCCCTCTTCTTAGCCTTTCGTGCAGCTCTCTCCTCTGGCGTCTCGTCCTTGTGCTTGCCCTTTGCTTTCTTCTTCTTGGATATCTTCTTTTGATGCTGTTCACGCCATTGTTGTAGGAGGTAGTCGTACATGGGGTCTTCAGGGTCGATGTTGGGCACCGAAGACGCGTCAGAGTCGGAGCCAGCATCGTCTACACAGAGCATGAGCAATCTGGATAAGAAAATTATATGATGACAAGTACGCACCGTCAATGATCTCGGGCCTCGCGTTGAGGCTCTGCTCCTCTGCCTCGACCCACTCTCCGTCTGCGCCTTTGTGACCCTTTTGCTTGTAATCCTTGACGTGGTCGACGCGTAGAGTCCGCTCAAGCACTTTGGCACCGTTGAGATTATCAACGGCTAACACGGTTGAACGCTGGTCTTCATACATTAGAAAGGCAAAGCCGCGGGGCTTGCCGGTTTCTTTGTCGCGGGGCAGGTTGACGTCCATGACTTCGCCGTATCTGGCGCGGCAGAGTGAGCGGACAAGACGGGAAGGAATGGGCGAGAGACGCACTGTGAGAAAATAGTGATCACGTCGCCCTCCGTGAGCCCATAGTTCAAGCCGCCGATGAAGATGTACGCAGAGTCTGGACGTGTTTCAGCCGGTCAAGCCGGAGGAGGTGGGGTAGACGCGCACCTTTGTACTCGTCGTGCCATGAAGCGCCTTGGAGGGCGAGTTCGAGTTCGCGCTCGTTGATCTTGTTGATCTCCCGCACGACGCTGGGCCAGACGTGAGCGGCGTTTCCAACGGAAGCAGGGGAGAGCGCACTTCATGGTCACGGTCAGGGCTCAACGCGACTTGGACGCGTCGCGCGTAATAGTGAACGAGAGCGGCAATCGTCTCCCACGGTGCTCGATTCCAAGTTTTTGCGCGCCTCGGATGTGCTCGTCGTCGAAGACAGCCATGGCCTCTTTCTCGCTGCCGACGATCCACGACAGCCCAGACGGCGGGTGGGGTCCGTCCACGTCGAACCTGCCCGAGAACTTCAAATTCAAGGATATACCCTATGCGCCGTACTCGAAGACGGACAAGCTCGGCCGGTTCGCGGACTGGAACGACATCGCCGGGGACAATCGCCAGGGCCTGAACGCGAACCAGAACCAGCGCACGGGCGGCCGCAACCGGCGCGAGGGCACCCAGGCCTTTGGGAGCGGCGCGCCCAGTGCGTTCGCCTTCCAGGTCGAGGACGAGTCCAGCTTCTCCCTCGTCGACAACAAAACGAGCCAGCCCCGTCGCGGTGGCCCCTTCGCACGTGGACGCGGGACAGGCCGCGGCGGCGCGGCGTACAGCGCGCGCCAGCCTCAGCGCAACCAGCGCGGTGGTTTCAACAACGCCCGGGGCGGAGGCAACCAGCGCGGCGGCGCCAAGCGCGGCTGGCGTGACTGGGAGAAGGTACGCGTCTACCAGGCAAATATACAGGATCGTGCTCAGATCTCCACCACAGAACAACCGTACGCGCGAGTCCTCGGTCGCTATCGACCCAACCTGGCAGATGCTCGAGGAGATCGAGTTCCATCGCCTTGCCAAGCTCCGTCTCGAGGTCGACGAGCCCGAGAACGTGTACGTACTACATCTGTCCTGTTCAGACTCTCTATACTCAACTCTCGATAGTGGTTCTTTCGGTCGCTTGTACCCGTACAACAAGCAGTACGATCGAGTCACCACAAAGTCAGAGCGCCCTCTCGTACCTTTGGATCGCATCAAGTACAATACCACCACCTCAGACGACCCCGTCATCCAATCGGTATGTGTCTGTCATGGTTCCTTCCAGTACTCGGATGCTCACGTCTGGCTATAGCTTGCATCCGCCGATGTTGCTCAGGTCTACGCTACAGACGCCATCCTCAGTGTCCTCATGACCGCACCCCGAACGGTCAACCCATGGGACATTGTCATCGTTCGCGAGGGTAACAAGCTCTTTTTCGACAAGCGCGACGGCGGCCCCTTCGACACCGTCACCGTAAATGAGAATGCCGCAGACCCGCCACAAGACCCTCAACCTCCGAACCCGAACAACCCGACCGAGAAACCCGTGGAAGTGGCGTCTATCAACTCCGCAACGTCCCTCTCCCTCGAGGCCACCTACATCAACCAAAACTTTGCCTCTCAGACCGTATCGGAGAACCCGCCTCCGCCTGCCATCGACCTCGAGAAACCCAACCCCTTCTATGGCCCGGATGAGACGGAGCCGCTTGCGTCATGCGGATATCGCTACCGTGTTTGGGACATGGGCGTCACGGAGGACGAGGAGATGAGGATTTGTATCCGTACCGAGGTCGACGCGTACATGCCTGGTGCGAACGCGCAGTCAGGACAGGGTCTCACCACCATCCGCGCTCTGAACGAGTTCGACCCCCGTGCGCCGGGTGCCGGCGGTGCACCGGACTGGCGCCTCAAACTCGACTCGCAGCGCGGTGCTGTCGTCGCCACTGAGATGAAGAACAACAGCGCCAAGCTGTCCAAGTGGACTGTCCAGAGTATCCTCGCAGGCGCTGAGCAGCTCAAGATCGGGTATGTCTTTGAATACCGCTATCGCGTACCGTTTGAGGTTTGACACCGCCTGCGTTTGCAGATATGTGACGCGCGCGAACCCGCGCGACAACACGCGCCACACCATTCTCAGCACGACGTCCGTACGCCCAACAGACTTTGCTGCACAGCTTAACGTCTCGCTGGCCAATGGTTGGGGCATCGTGCGCACGGTCACCGATCTGTGCATGAAGATGCCAGAGGGCAAGTACGTCCTGATCAAGGACCCGAACAAGGTCAGTCTCTCCCCCTTCTCGCTCTCACTCCTTTTCGACTCATTTGACTCACGCGAACGCTGCACAGCCTGTCATCCGCCTCTACGCTGTGCCACTCAATGCGTTCACGGGAGATGATGAAGACGAGGATCTCGAAGGGTCCGATCTCGGCGAGGAGTAAACGTAGAGGAACCTTTACTGTAGCATGCTTTCTCACTACCGCCGTTTGCGCTTCTGTAACCGTGTACTGCGCCGACACCTCACTCTGTAGCATATGCATACGGGGCTAGCCTGTATGAAGGGGATGTTGTATGTACCGACTATCTCTCCCGAACTTCTCCTTGGTCTGCAGGTTTCAAGCCGCGTGAAGCAAAGTCTCGACGGCGCCCTGGGTATCCGAGCTGATGAAACATCGATCAATCAGACGAAGGCCCACAATAACGGTCGTGCTAGCGACAAAGACATACCTTCTCTGTAGAGCTCCCACAACGACATCCCTCTGCACGTTCGGGAACATACTCATCACCTGGCTGATCTCGGCCTCGGGTGGTACCCGAATCCCCGTCGAAGCCCTCTCGGTTCGACCGGTCAACTCGTTCACCCATTCACGCATCACGGATCTGCCAGACCCAGCGGCCGCTTCGGGAGTCGAAGCTGAAACTGCACTGGTGACTTCTGGAGAGGTTGATGCGGATGGCCGAGAACGGCGGGCTGTGGTGATTGGCTCTGGCTCAGCTTCCGAAGCTGCTGCTATCCGGGTAGGCTCATCTGGTAGGGCGCGGCCGTGGCGTTGTGGGGGGCGCATGTCACCTATGAGCGGTAGGAGGTATTTTGACGAGAGGCGCAGGAGAATAGGCGGAAGTCTGAAGCGTTTGAGGCTCACGACGTCCGAACGGTAGATCGCGCCGGTTAAGAGACCGATGAGAGCGAGTATGGTGCTAGACCATGGTTGGCTGATCGCCAGCTGATGATTCGAGACGTCAGCTTCCCCTTGCGAAAGTGCGATCAGCGACATAAACATACTTGCAACGCGAGGAGAGACGGGAAGATCCTGTCTGTCAGGATGACGCCAAAGAGAGAGAATCTATAGATCGAGGGAACCAGACGGTAGTACTGCCACGCGATGCTGAAGATTAAGGCTGTCGGACCGGGTGGGAAGCGGTTGAAGCCTGAGCTTCTGTGAAAGACGAGCACTGTTGTGAACTCGAGAATGGTGGAGACCAACATCGAGATCCAGAGATAGGACTTTAAAGGTTGAGTTTAAATCAGCTTTCACTCATCGAGAGACCATGAATGGAGATTTATCGCACGGCATATTTTGCGCTGCCAAAACTTCGTTCGACGCTCACACCGAGGTTATACAGTAGCAGTTCCCAGATGAAGAGTTCGCTGGAGTTCGCATAGATGAGATGATGGGTCAGTAGCCTCCAGTATTGATGGTCGCGAGCCAGATGAGGAACAAGCTGAGTGATGATAAGTGTCCATCCACCGTGTCTGTGGCATGAGACTTTACCTGAAGATGGAAGTGATGTTTGACATCAAAGATCGCGACCATGAGGCTCGCAAGTCCACCGGCGATCATGAGCCCTGTTCGTGGCGTCAGCAGGGTCTCTTTCCACTCCGGAATCGCCACACCTTTTGTCACGGGAGCATGTTGTAGCGACATAGTTGAGCTCTGAATATTGCGGAAGAGCACTCGCAGATGTGATGATGGTCGAGGACAAGAAAGCTGTTCGACGCGGCATCTGAGTGCCACGCAGTGCCACGTGGTCTGTATGGACGATATTGTACATTTTCCTGAATCCTGAAGCAGAACCATGATACAAGGCAGGTCGAATACTCTACATTCGTATGTAGCACGACATATTCATGGTAGAGGTACCCTCGTCTCGGATCGACACGCCATCATTCATCGGCGCCCTTTCAACAAACCCCACTGTAGGACTCTCAATTGCGCATACAAAACATCCAATCTGTACAGCGATATGTAAGCAAAAAAACCTGGCTCAACCACATGCGCTTACTTTGGCGTTCGCACTTCGTGTCTGCGTCCAGCGCGAACCACGCTACCGACGATGGGCTCCACTTCCATTGGGCGGCCTGCCTCAAGATCAACGAGCATGGATGGCTTGAATAGGCTCGGGTTCGAGTTACACGTGTCGCTATACTGCTGAAGACAGTTCTTCAGTACTGCTTCAGGCGCATCATCTGAAAGGTCTCCGACAGTGACACCTTCTGCGCGGGCCACGGCTATGACCTGCGAAGGACCTCGGTCAGGTGGGTCTTGCACGATATCACAGTACAGACCTCTTTCATCAGGTCTTGAAGGACAGGTAGCATAGATGGCAGCATCTCGGCAGAGAGTATAGATGCTACGGGGCTACGTGTCACCGTGCATACCGTAGAGATAGCAGCGTTCCTGTAAGATGGTCAGTCAATACGCAGTCTCCATGCCATATTGGACAATACTAACCAAAGTACTTTCTTCCACCGAGCAGCGACGATGTTATTCGTTATCTCACTGCCCACGCCACCCTTGACGAGGAGGGAGTGAAGGAGCTCAAGCGAGTATTGCCCCGCGGTGCTGGGATTCTCAATGTCCTTGACGTGAAGGCCTGAGGTGAGGCCATCCTGTAGGTTGGTAAGTCACATTAGTAAGCTACGAGTCGCCTTATGCATACCGGTCCTGTTTGAACGACCTTACGACCACCGTCAACCGCTGTGGCATCGCTCCACGAGCAGGATGAGATGATATCTGCGCCAGGGCAAGCTTCTTGCATATCCAGATGGATGTCGACACCGTTCTGTATGAGAACGAAGGTCGTCGTGGACGTGAGGAGTGGGGCGAGTAACTTCGACGTCCTGGTCACGTCGGGGAGTGCTCTGATAAAGCAAGCTTGATGTTAGCATAACCTCATTAGCACTTGTGGTCATCCGCTTGCTTAGTTACGCAGATAATGAATCTGTAGTCGCGATCTGCAGCCTCGGCCGGGTTTGCACAAACTACCAAATCCAGATGAGACTTGGTGAGAACGGTCCGATCCATGAACAAACGGACCCCGATGAGGCTTCCAGTGACAAGTTCCGAGACGATCGGAGACTACTTCCAATCCATATTCTACAGTGTTGCATGACTCTCAGGGATTCTCAGGTAACAGAGACGGCGAAGAGTTACATACGCGATACAACGGAGAAGTTCGACCTTCGTCCACAGGTCGCGTCAATATTTCGGAAAATACGTGATCACCACAAGGCACAGCCGTACCTGCAAACGGCAGTCACACGAGCTTCTCCCGAGCGCTCCAGTGCCAAAGCATAGAACGCGCCGATTGCTACACGGTGGGATCTGATTGAGTGTTTATGTGGGAATAAAAAGATGAAGCCGACCTCCTAGTCCGACGATACATATATCATGCATGCCTTTGGTCTTGTACCAGATATGTACGAGCCGGGTGTCTGGCAAGACTATTCACTGATGAAAGCAAGTCGAAAGTCGGGAACGATGGAGGTGGTGCCCAGGGTAGGGTTCGCGTGGCCTTCGCGTGGCAAGCATGATGCCCCTCAACGCTTGCTCCCGGTTCCCAGCCACGCCTTGCACAATAACTGCAACGAGCCTCCCGCGTGGACATATCTTGTCATGAGCCTTGCTTACCATTCTTTCGGTGATCATATGCTATGCATCCGAGAAACATGCAGAAGATATTCTCGTGACTTTCGGCTCGTACACCTCCATCTGCTCGGAGCATGCGGCTCGCGAAGAAATGTTCGAACTCCGAGAATGCACCTGCGGACTAGCTCCGGAGAAGTGTGCACATATGGACCATGGAAAGGGAGGGATCCTTCGTCCGGCCGCACAGGCCAGGCGGTATAGCTCCGTGCTCGGTCTTGGGTGCACTCCGTCTTCCAGTCGTCGTACCACAGACTTTCAAGCGCTCTGAATGAAGGGACTCTTGATCGATAGGACCTATCCCATGAGACGTCACATCCATCTCAGGGAGCCCGACGCAAATACATGAAGTCTCTCGATCCAGAAATCCAAGTTATATTCACAATCGGTGTGAGAGCCCGTTATCCCTCTTTGGTCAACGCTGTCCTTGTAAATTGCAGGACGCTCGCACGAAGCTCGCTCTCACGAACTGTCGAGACCTTTGTGTGGATTTGCGCTGCAAGCGGACCGATGTGCCGCTTGCACACCAGATCTGCCGCGGCCCTAAAGCCGTCGCCTCGTCAGTCGCGGGTCCGTCTAGACAGCTTCGGCCGCACGTACCTAAGCGAGTTCTATCAGCCTTCTCGAGGTCGTCCGAGCCGCTGTCTATGTGGTAAGAACGTCGACGTGCGCTTCCCTATAGAGTTTGAGTATGCTACGTCTGCAACTGCCCTCCTTCGGGTCTCTTCTGCCAACATGATGCGGTACCTATTGTGTATGCGGCCGCCGCGTTCACCGTAATGAGTACGACAGCGAATCCCTATCCTGCTCTCCTCGTCCAAGATCGCCGTATTGGTCTCCACGGTCTGGCTCGACCTTCAACTCGATGGCAGAGGAGCTGCAGCATGTGGACGCAGGCCGCCCAGCATGACGCATGCCCCAGTAACCTCTTCGCCAGCGCGCCCATGGGCCGAGAATCCCTCGAATGTGTAGACCATCTCATCTACGGCCTACAATCACGTATTGTATGCGCCCGACAGTGTCATTTTCCCCGTCGCTGCACTGCCACACATTCTGGGATCACAGGGACAGGGCGTGTCCAAGATATCTGAAGATGCGGTAGAAGGTGATACGCTATCTGGATGCCTCAAGGCCTCACCGGGCAGCTTTTTTCCCAAGCAGACGCTCTCTCGTCCCAAATTCGCGTAGGCAATCCTGATGCCCGTCGTGTCGCCACTGCACAGTGTCTGTTCACAGAGCTACCCGTCCCCGCACCGCCGCATCCCTGCCGTGCAACATATTTCCCCGAAGCGTACCCGCTTGCGGAGCTCAAGGGCGCCCTGGCGCGGCCAGTCAAGGTCGAGCCTTACTCGCACTCGCACACGCACGAGCTTCTTGACGTCCCTGTCGCGGCTTGACCTTGTATACACCCCCGTCTCACGCGCACACTTGTATAGAGGGTACACAATGGGTCTGCATCACGTCTCCGGCTCCGCGGAGGGCATCCCACCTGCCCGCGCAAGGGGATCTTCCCTTACTCTTTCAGTGTGCCCGGTCCAGAAGACCTTCTGGGTTGCCTGATTGCGTCGTCTCTTGACTGTTCGTTTCTTCCATGGACGATTACATGCGCAACGCGTCCCGGACGCGTGGGCGCACGTCGCCCATAGAGTCATACAACCCGTGCTTCTTCATTTTGGCTGTCAACGCTGTGGTGCGGGAGGCTGACAGAGCTTGTTCGACTGAATGTGAAGCGGGTTCCGCGTGAGGAGATCTGTGGCGAGAGATCTGGAGCGTGCATGCTTTCTTAGGTTGGTCTGCGTAGCGGCCACGCGGCCCGCTAGGACGCAAGGTGAAGGACCCTTACATGCTACAAACCCTGCTCGTCCTTCTCCTATACATCTTGGCCGTATGCGTCATCGCCACCTCCGCGCGTGATCATTGCGGCCGTTGTGCGCCCGTAAACGCAACCCGATGAGGAGAACATAGCCGTGCGCGCGTTCAGATCGGGCAAGTTGTGCGGGTGGTCATTGGTCCCCCTCGACATCAGCAAAGCCGTGTCCCGGCGGGTGGCGCGGCAGGACGCGGCGACCCTGCATCGCCGCCTGCTTGGGTGCGGCCCTCCCAAATGGAGCGGCTATAGTTGACCCAAGCGAGCGCTGGGGTCGCGCCCGCACAGCTTCGTTCACACCGAGGACGCTCGGTGGCTCTTGCCGTTGCATTCCGATACGAATTGGCGTTTCAGGTGTGCGTTCGAGAGTATAGGGGGAGCGGTTGGTCTGGGAGGAGGCGCGGCAAGTGGATTCGCGGGCGGGGCTGAGCTCGAGGACACGAGCCATGGACGATGTCGTGATACGTCGGCGGTGCGAGCTCGTGCGCGATTTCCGTGTGTCGCGCTCGTACTAACTCTATCGAGGCACACGAGATATAGTACGTCGTAAGACAGCGACGGGCCTCGGGCTTGCTGCGCCGGTCAAGGCGCTTGCGAGAGAGCGTGCCCTGCTTCTTACGCGTATCGAGGAAGGTTCGAAGTCCGGGGGCAGTCGGATGGCTAGTTCATTCGGTAATGAGAATTGGGCAAATGCATATCCGATATTTTGTATTCCGCGGCAATCTAGAGAGTAATAGTACAGGACGGATTATACAGAGTGGGCGTTACGGTGAATGTCGGGCTATCCGAGGAAGGTAAGTAAATAAAGATACTCGAACAACGTCGAGACCGGAGAGCGATGACAGGGGTTTAGATACATGTGCATGGCGCAGAGTACAAAGGGTCGAGCGCAAAACCGGCTGCGACACCGTTTTGAAGCCGGAAGAGATATAGATATAGCACGTAACCAAGCATGAGAGGTATGCAAGCAGACAGAGGGGGGTATCGCAGCCGTGAGCGTTCGTTATGTCAATGCAAAGTGTAAGAGAAAGCGGGCCTCAAGCAGTCATCACGCTCTTGCGCAAGAGTGACGGCCCGTGGCGACCGGGCGACGGGATGTCGGTCGAGACCGTCTGCCAGCCCGTCACCTCTGGGATGTCGGGTCGTGGCGCGAGCTGGGGCGAACCCAGGGGGGCAGGCGAGGAAGTGATCAGACCAGGCGAACCGGGCATCGATAGCGACGCTGCCGGAGACGAATAGTATTCAGGCTGCGAGAGGGAAAAGTCACCGCCGAGCCGCGGCGACTCGTGTAGAGCCAGGCCGGACATGTCGACGTTTGGGAGGCGTATACCGCCTTCGGGCAAGTGCGGAGACTGCGAATTGCGGTCTGCCGGAAGGGCGTACGAAGAAGGCGCAGGCGAGCTGTACGACGAAGACGGCAGAGAAGAGCCAGAAGAGCCGACCGAGACTGTGCAGTGGTGTCAGAATACATCGTTAGATCGCTGACGAAGTCACGTACGCGAGTCGTCCCAGTCGCTAGAGTTTTGCGAGGACATGGAGGCGCGGCGAACGATCGAGGGCATAGAAGCCTCGATGGCCTCAGCCTTGACGATGCCGCCCTTCTTCGCGGCCTTGCGCGCTTTGTTGCCATTGCGGAGCTCATCGAAACGGAGCGGTCGCGGGCGCAGGTGGGTGCGTTCGTACAAGCCACACTTGTTGCAGACGATCTTGCCCGGGTTAAGTGTCGAACGACGCCAACTGGGAGGCTCGGTCTGGGAGCAGTTGGTGCAGCGACGGCGCAAGTACTGCGTCTCCTTCGACGCGGCATCGTCCGTAAGCTGGACTGGGTGGGGCGGGTGCACGGGCATGGGCATGTGGTGCATGTGGTCCATCGAGTGCGACCGGTACATCATCTGGGGGGCGACCATGACCGACATCGGGTCCTCGAGCTTCACGCGCGGGTCGAGATCGTAGGGGCCCATCGAGTGGGAAAGGCCGGGCAGACTGGCGCGATGCTGGGGTTGCCTGTAGCCGTCGTGCGGGTAGAAGGGCTGCTGGGTGTACTGGACCAGATCGTCGCGCTCGGAACGGATGTACGGGTACGTCGCCCGGCGGACGGCGTTCATGTCTGGCTGGGTGAGTTGGGCGCGCTGAGGCATCGGGTATGGCTCGGCCATGTATTGTGGCTCCGCCTGAGGCAGGTCATGCTCGTACAGCTCGCCGAGGAGGGAACCCTGCTGGTGTGGCGCGTAGTGCTGGGGAGGCTGAGACCAGGCGGCAAAGGGCGCGATGCCGTGTTGATGGTAGTCGTCTTGCGCGGGCATCGAGTCGACGATGACCGGCTTGAGAGGCATGGACTGCTCGACGTCGAGCTTGAGGGAGTACGAGGCCGGGGACGCGGCGAGGAGGGAGGCGCGGGGCGAGGGCGTGCGAGGCCCCGAGGAGGCGTCGGAGGAGTAGGCGGTGTAGGCGTCGTAGTGCGCGTAGGACTCCATTGTGACTGGCAGAGGCGGTAGCGATGGCGAATATTTCGGGCCCTGCTATTTGAACTCATCTCCAGAGGCGAGAGCCCGTGTGTGCACAGCTCCCGAAGCCGTTTCTCCGCATGATCGCGGCGCCAGCCTGCCGGGTCCAAGCGGGAATTTCAAATTGACCATGGGAACAAAGGCACAGTACAGAACCGTGTCATCGTTCGCGCCAGCTTACATCCAGTGCATAGATGGCTCTGCCCTGTCGCCCTCTCAAAGACTCGCTTGCTGTCCACATCGCCTCAGACAACCTCGACATCGCCCGGCGTCAGGGAATGCAGCCCCTGCACCGACCCGCCAATTACCGTGTCCGTGCCCTTTCCGACCCGACAAGCAGGTCACTCGTTCCTCGCTCCCTCTCCCAAGAACTCTCTCCTGAAGCTCTCCACATGCTTCTTTTTGCATCTTTCCCTTTTGGGCCCACTCTCGCAACCGCGCCGTGACCGCATCTCGCCCACCCCGCTCTCCTCCCCCTCTCGAGCAAATCCTTATCGTACTCGAAACCACCAACTTGACATCCATTACTACACAGTCCACTTGTTCACTTTGAGTACAGATCGCCACGGGTCTACTCGCTCTCCTCATGCTTTTGCTCCTCTCTTCCCCCCTTACGTCTTTGTAGGCGCGTCCGGCCTTCACGGTGACTTCCTGTTTGTCTGTAAGGTCCACTTTGTAGTACGAGCGCTGGCCGTGCACTTCTGTGAACGTCCGGCCTTTCTCCTCTCCCCCGGCTTCAAGCCGACAAGAGCGGCCCTCCCTTTCGCTCCTTCGGAGCTCTTCTGGCCTGTCTTTTTCTTTTGTGTGTACAAGTGCCGGCAAGAACGCCCAATTCAATCCGTTCTCCCCGGCGCAAGCCTCGCGAGGAGCTCCATTTGCCGCTACGTGCTCACGTTCAGCGCTAGAACACTCTTTCGTCGCATCCTCCTAGTACACCGTGACGTACTTTATCTCGAGCCCGCTAACTCACGTCTGTCGCGGAATCCAAAGCCTTGAGTTTGTGCGGCGGCAAGGCTGAGCGTGCCCAGATGAACGTAGGCTTCTATGTCTACGTACCGCAACACTTCTCCGCCACAGCCGGGCTGAGCAGGCGGCGGTGGCTCTACTACCATCCTCGAGGATACGCGTGCCATACTCGTGACGTGCTTAGTCGTCTTGTCCCTAGAGTAATAAGCAAGTTGAAGTCATCAAGACCAGCACCACGACATGCTCCCAGATGCACAGCTTATGTCGGGATGCCACATTCGTTTTTTGGTAATTACTCCCTCCAGCTCGATAGACGCCCCGACGTACGCGCATAATTGGCCATGCCGCGCATCCGTGAGGCGATACGCTCACGCTCGAGACGCGCCGGCGCGCGGTGACAGGTAATATAATAGTGGATGCGGAGCGTCGCAGACCGGAGCACGATGTGCTACCGCGAGTGTATGAGGTCCAGGACAGGAAGAGCGATGGCACCTTGATGAGCCCGCACGCCTCTCACAGTAAGCTTCAAGCTTCCTTCGGCATCCAGTCCATGCGAATCCTTCGCTGTGGCACTGCAAGGCAACGAGTTGCGCTTATTATACATGCGCTCACACATATCTCACGTCTTTGCGGCGCGAAGCGCGCTATGGACCCGTCCCGAAGAGGCTGCTTCGCGCCCGCGAAGGGTAGGTCACTCGCCCGTGTGCTCGTTGTATTATGTTCCTCATTCGGCAGTCCTACCGAGCGCAAGATCCTTCTGTCCTGGTGGTGCTTACATGGCTAATCCAGTACGACATTCGGACGGGATACAACCCCGCCTTCACGTACGACGAGAGCGAGGGTATCGGTGCGCCCGCGGACATTATTCTCGACCTTCCCACGCTTCCGTCGGGGATGCGCGTTTCCCGTTCTACACGTGCGCGCGCGTACAGCTCGAGGCCCGCCGCGAAAGAGCCTGCAGCCTGTGGCCCTGGGCCCCATTTAGAAACTGTATGGTCGGAACAGCAGCAACGCAAGCACGTCGGTCGAGGCAGGTAGCGAGCACTCGCGAAGTCTAATCGGCCATCCGCGGCACACCCTCGATCTCCCGCGGCCTCGCGACTAAGAGCTAGCGCACCGAGGCGCACCGGTACCATCGGCGGCGCGAAGCGAGTCAGTCTATCGAGCCTCGATGCGCGTTCCGAGCCCAAGCTTCGTAGGAAGCTTCGACAAGCAATGCGTCGTTAACCCATGTATGCACGGAACCTGCGATGAGCGCTTGAGCACTTGACCTCAAGCATATCAGGCCTCGCTTATCGGTGTGGGTTCTGCGCATATCTCGTCAAGGCGCTAATCGAGATTCACGGGACAATGCGCAGCGTTCCCCGCACTTTGCGCTGTTACGTTCCTCCCTGCTGGGCTCGCGCGGTGTGACTGTGACCTGAGCTAGGCTTGCTCTACTGCTTTCTCCTTCGAAGGCGCTCGTCGACGCCGATATCGGCCTTGACTGTGAGCGACCTTGTCGCAGTAATTGCCTGGTCTTGAATCCGAAGCACGCGCGAATATAGACAGCTGACGAGGTTATCGCGCCGCGCACGTTGAGGATCGCTGTTCAACATGCTCTAGCTGATCACCCTCGGAAGCATCGAGCGCATAACTTGGCGGATCGACCATATCGGCGTGCTTCGGTCCGGCGGCAACATACACTCGAACTGCGAGCTCAACAAGATATCCCGCCTTCGACGTCATGCTCAATTTACCGGTTGATGCGCAACTCTACGACTTTGACTGCGAGATTCGACATTGTGAGGTTGTATAAGTCTGTTAATCACCGACGTTATTCAGTGTTCGTTATGAGTCTAGCTCGCGGCGCCGCGCGGGCGCCACCATCGAGGTCAACACCCGAGTTGGCAAGTCGAACTTCGAGGCGCGTCGCCTTGGAGAGCGTGAATGAAAGATTGGGTACTACTAAGAAGCCACAGCTAGGCAGGTTCAATTGAGGGTTGCCTTTTGGGGATGCGGGCTGGGTGCCGTGACTTCCGAGTCCTCTTACATACATCCGCCACCTCTTCTTGTCTCTCACCTGAAGGCCTCACATCAGCCACTGTGCCCAGCCCGTCTTCTCTTACAGGTACGTTGTGGTGTACAGTCCGATATCTGCGGCGCCCTCTCACATTCCCCAGTATGACCGGGCGTCGCAACGGCTCTCACCCACATCCTGTAACATGAAGGGCCGACCCGTAAAGCCGGATGGACATAGCTCGAGATCGTGTACTATCATTGGTTTCTGGTGCTTGAACATCTGAACATGCCCGCTTGCTGATTTCACCGTGCATCATTCGCTCCGGGAAAATCAACGTTGGTCCGCGACGTCCAGCCTCGCACGTTCTGTGTGTGATCATGATGCCAGCCCGCCGTCGACTCGCACGTCGCAGAACTAAGCAGCCTAGCAACCAAATGTTCGTCAATAAGGGATAGCTGAGTCCGACGGGACATCGTGGCTGTCAGGGTTGGCCGACGATCTATTGAGGTCTAGCGCCTTCCTCCATGTGCTTATTCATGCGGCGTGACTGAAACGTCAAAAGATAATGTCTATATGGACCCAGCAGCATGTGAGTTCCGATGCATTGCATTGCCATTTTAGGGTGGGCCGCACACCAGAACCAGACGCTCGCGACACACTCGAACGCGCAAAAATAACGCACTTCACTAGCTAATTCAACGTCCACTGGCCCGTTCGCAATCTTGTGTTCTTGCGACCCTCGAGTAGTCCGTATCCTGGTGCTCCACCTGGCTATGTGCGCAGTGTGACTTGAGTTGCGCCCTGTCTCGTCGGTTTATGTCGAGTCTTTGCTTGATGCATACATATATTTTGACGAGCTCCATCAGCTACTCACAAACACCTGGGACTTGTAGCTGTGATCTGCGTCGCAAGATACGGGTATCCTGCTGGGGCTGTCTACGAAGTTGCCTTTCCCTTCTATATATGTCAAAGGTTCGTGGTGGAGTGCGAGTCGGTGAGCGCGCGGGGCTCCATAAGCGTAGTTGTATTACAACAAAAGGACCTATCTTTACACCACATATGGGAGATCTATGGCTATACACCATACTGACAGGCTCCGCATGTCACACACCAGGCTTGCCTCGGCGCACTCTGAAACGGCGCACTGTCCATTGTGAATGGGAGAGAAGGCCGCAGAAGATCTTCCAGAATTGGGGCAACATGAGCATCTCAGCATCATACACACCATCACCGTTCATTTTGGCCCGCGCCGAGAACTCTGCAGAACACACGGCCCCGGCCATAGAAAAGCCCTTCATGGTAATCAGGATGTAGCATCCCTCTGCATCAAAAATGCTGTTCAGGCGCGCTAGTCCTACCACATCGGGGAAGTGTGTGCCACAACTCCACGACGCGCTTTGTGGCGTTCTCATGATATCTCCCCTACCGATCGAGCATACAATCGCCCTCCGTTATCGGCGAGCCATCGTCAGAAAATGCAAGAGCTAAGAGAGGCGCATCAGGGCCTGAAGGAGAGATGTTACGAGATACGTCCGTCGAGTATACACACCGAGAAAATGAATAGGCGACGTATCGACATCTCGAAGCTCTGATGATAACACTAAGGATCCTCTCCGATTCGTTCATCTAGCGGCATCGTGGGTGCACTTCGAGCAAGCAGAGGCCACTTGTTTCAATGAACGTGTCCGGTGCCTTCGACGCGCTTCTTTCCTTCGTGATGAACAACCAAGCTGTGTCGCGGGACTCCGCGGCGCGCTTCCTGTTCCTCGCCCCGTTCAAATCGCAGGCTTCCGGCCGCGGGCACGGTGGTGCATCGACCTATTGCAGCTGCGAATGGCCTCGGTGTTGGCACCGAGCCGCATCGGCCATTCTGGTCACTTGTCCCATTGACACTTAACAAATAAGGACGAGGGCATTGATATGAGCCGTTCCCGTGTCCATGCCGTCCATGGTCTACCGCTTGCGTCACGCATAGACGTTTTTCGTCAGGAGCAAACGGACTGGAAAGCCACCGCACCCTCAACACGTCTACGTCAGATCGAGTTCAGGAAGTCTCCTCTGGGGAGAGAGAGAACCGCAGGCAGATCTGAACCCGCAGGTCTCTGTTTGTTATCTCCACACCATTGAACTCTCGGCTGCGACGTCTCTGCGTCAAGCCCTCGCTCGCGATGAAGGTTGTATGCAAGAAACTCATTCTCTGCCATACAGTCTGGTTGCACGCGTGACTGGTTGCACGCGTGACGTAAGTCTGCCGTATGGTCAGCATGATGCGCTTAAACCGCCTTGTGGCGCGAATTGTCATACGTATACAGTACCAACTGTGCTGGCACGTCGCTTCCAATCACCGGAACACGGTGATAGTATGTCTATATCGATCCTCCGACATGAGCACGTACTGAAGTCCGCCGCGCTTCGATAAGATGGGAGTCTCAAGGGGCTGGCGCAAACTTTCGATGAAGTCGGTAAGGTGATCGCGTCGATCACGCTTGTACAGCGTCAGCGTCTGCCACGTTTCGAGCTTACGGTAAAACACAGGCGCACCTTGACATGGGAAAAGAAGCGGGCCTCTCTGGTCATGTGGTAGTACGATGACCCAGCGCTATGTTTGGTCAGCAAATGGGTAAAAGGACCGTGATGCATAGTTCAGCTAGTTCACCGGCAGCGAATCACATCTCTGGACAAAGATTGTCACGAGCAAGGAGCTTACGAGCGTTGTAGACCGTTGTCGTTGCAGCCGAGATTGGGTTTCGAACTAGAGATATGGTCTGCATGTTGAGTGAACAGAGCTGAAAGGGAGTATGACGCCTTCACACCAGGTCCCTTGTAGTGTACCGAGATATGTCATAGATTCCCTGATCTTGCAGCATTGACTTGCGTCCACCAAACAAGGGACATCGATCGTCACGAGTACTTGACACGCCGAGCCGTATACTGAGAATTCACTCTGCAATATTCGCAATTCGGGACTCTCCCCGTTTAGCAACCCCAGCAGCCTTGACTTCCAGGAGAGCGACCAGTAATGACCCTACCCAGCTTGGCATGAGCTAGCGAAGAGAACCGCGAGTCAATTCTGCCCTTTTATTCACAGTATGTGGCCGCATACACTTGTGAGCAACGACCATTGAATACATCCTACTCGACGACTACAAATTCGTCAGAGTCCCCGAGCTGTAGCGCTATGCTCCTGCAGGGGAGCTCTGTGAACGCGGCATCATGGAACGTTCGGCCAAGTAAGACGCACTTTGCAGAGTGGTATCTCGCCAAGGCGAGGGTAGGCTGATGCAGATTCACCGATTGATATGTTCCTCTGCGCTCGGTGCCGACCATGCTCGAACCTGTCAAGGACATGCAGAAGGTTACGGGTAACATCCTATTCACGCAGAGCTTGTCCGGCATCTCAATCGAAGAGAGCACACCGCAGATTGGAAATGGTCACGTAGGCAAGTTCTACGTGAGCTCTCCGGATATGACACGGGTTAGAGCGAACAAGACCGCAGCGATGAGCGTGAACAGCCTGCCAGTCGAGTGGTCAGAACACTGAAGGTAGCTTCGTAGATAGATCTGCTGATGCGGCGAGAAGATGCGGGTACAGCAGGATGAAGGACGTGGACGGCGATGGTGGCCGGAGAGAAGGCGGTGCCCAATATTGTAGGCGCCGCGCGGGCGCACAAGACTCGTGGAGCGTGGGTTTCGAGAGTGCGAAGTGAGGCAACCAAGGCTCGAGGCAGTCTGCGACTTGCCTCTCACCACCAAACCATTTCACCACGACTCGGTGAGCGCATTTGCCAGAGCTATGCGCTTGCTTTTGCCTACACTACAAGGATCATATCTCGGCTTACTAGCATTTCTGGCTACTCTTCCCCTCGGTCATGCCTCTCCCACGGAACCTATATTCACAGACTGCTTCGCCGGAAACGATTCGTTGAAGCTGTCTGTATCAACCGTATACGCGCAAATATCCGATAACAGCGCACTGGGTCACCATCTGAACTTGACCGTCATCGGAGAAACTCCGCAAAGCATCATTGGCCTGGCAAATGGCAGTCAAGCTCTCGGTACGTCAAATAACAACTTCCACCAGGTTTTCTGCCTCACGAATCGTGCAGCGACCCTGTTTACAACGACTGATGTCCTGACATTCAATGTCTGGACCAACAACTCGTACTTCTGCTCAAGCCTACGTCCTCCATCCCCGCTCTCATCCACCATCAATCAAACCGATTATTGTATACCTGCTGGCCCCTTTGCATTCTCATCGGCCATCCCGCTAAACGGTTCGAACCAACTGTTGACTCTACAGACACGCTTGAGAGCGGTCGACTCCTTGGGGAGCGAACTACTGTGTGTGGATGTGGACACGACCCCGCTACAGTCTCGGGAGCTCGATAGCGCATATGGTCTCGCCGGCATCATCCTCTGGGCCTCTATCGCTCTCGCAGTAGCGTACTGGTCAATCGTCGCGCTTGCTCGCCTTTCCTCTGCTTGGGGGAGGCGTGCGGGATGGTCGGGTCGCGGCACTTGGGCGCGAGTCGAAACGTTGGGATTCGTGGTCGCAAGTGCCGTGAGCGGCGAAGCGTTCGCGAAAACCCCCGCTCTTCTCCGCTTTGGTCAGTAATCAAATGCAGTCTCAATGTGTACCCACTGATCTCGCCTCAGTCACCCCTTCGATGCGCGACATCTTCTTTCATACACAATGGTGTGCGGCGGTGGGCATGGTGGCGGTACAATGGCCCCAGTTTGTTTGTTCGTTTGATTCACACACGTCTATGCCCTGATACTGATTCTTTTGTTAGATCCCTTACTTGTTCAAGCACGGTGGGCCACGTTATCGTATAGTTAGTGGGAATTAGAGTTCTTGCGCACAATGTACTCATCGGCCTGTTCGCAGACATCACCATCGCCCAACCCGCTTGGCGTCACTGGGACCCCATCACAGCTCCCACGTACACCCCGCCGTCCAACTTCGCCGACCAATTGGGGGACCAAAGCTCTCCTCTTTACATTGATGCCGATATCTCCAATTCGATCTATACTTTGCCTAGCAACACCACGGACGGAATAGCTTCATGGGCATACACCGCAGGTCTTTTCCCCCAAGACCTGTTCAGCATATGCATGTGCCTTTTCCTCGGCATTGTCGGTGGCACGATACTCTTCAGCCTATTCCTCTGGATAATCGACGGATCGGCTTCTTTCTTACGGAGCACGATGGAAGGACGTCCAACCGCAGCATACGATTTCAAGAGCCCTCGATACTCAGCTACTAGCAAAGATGTGCTTGACTCGTCAATGCCGCCGAACGAGCTCCCTGAGGACACGAAGTCTGCCAGCAGTCATTTCGCTCTACGATCCACTCCTAGGGCCGTTGCGATCCCGACCCGGCGTCGTTGGTCGCGGTTGTGGTTAGACTTCTTCAGCTCTTTCCACTTCAGTGTCCTGCATGGCAACCTTGTTCGCGTGCTCATGCTCTTCCATCTTCCAATCACCATCTTTTCGTCTTACCAGATGACAATGGACCGGTCGACGACATCGATGACGAGCATCGCTCTTGCCGGTCTCAGTTTCGCCGCCTTTTCAATCATCATTCCGGTATGCCTTGTCATACGCCTTTGGTTCACCTCGACGAACAAGCTTTACGATGAAACCCGAACACTCCTTTCGCTGGGACCTCTCTACAACCACTACCGCCATGGTTCCCAGCTCTATGCTAGTCTCTTCTTTATCACGAACTTCGCACTTGGCGTTACGATTGGATGCGGCCAGAAAAGCGGCACAGCGCAAGCGATTGTGATACTTGTCGTTGAGGTCTTCTCCGCGTTGTTCACCAGTGTCTGGCTGCCCTGGGGTCACGGCGCCAGCATGGGCCTCATTAGCTTTCTTTTCTGCGTAGCTCGCATCGTCATCGCCGTTCTGCTGGTGACTTTGACACCAACGGTACGTGCGAAAGACTGCACACTCAATTCATCCTACTGACGTACGGCAGGTCTCCATCGGCGGCGAGGCAGGGCAATGGGTATCCTATGTGATCCTATTCATCCTCGGGCTTGTCTATCTCAGCTTTGTCGTCATGCTTGCATGCAAGCTTATCGAGGCTATCGTCCGCATAGTCACGCAGACCGGCTTCAACAGGAGTAGGCACACCGCCGACAGTGGACTAGTGGGCGCCTGTGCTCTCGCTGGTTGTTGCGGATCGCGCAAGCGGCGGCGGCGTCACCGCTCGAAGCAGTCCGACATCCCGCTTGCTATCCCGAGCTCACAAACGTCTTCCGCCGTCCAACGCAAGAACGAATCTGTCTCTACTCCTGTAGGCGGCCCTCCGTCTGTTCTGCGACCAGAGCATGCGTTGCGTCCATACAGGGAAGACACAGACGACGAAAGCGGCTTTATCATGAGCTCTTGGCATAAGCCAGGCTATGAGGCTGTGCCGAACGACGTGGGCTCACCTCGCGTAGATTCGCCAACTCCTAAGCCCTCGTCGGGCTTTGCGCGAGTGGGTGGCGGCCGTGCACACTTTGATACGCCGTACAATGCTATCGCCTCCAACAATCACTCCACCCAAACTTTTCCATCAGTCGAACCCCCCTCACAGCGTCGCCCTTCAGTGGACTCGACATTGCCTGCCCCCGCTTTCATCGACGCCGAGCGTAGCTACAGTAGCTTGCCTCCTGGCGCTATGGCTCCGCATGTTCGCACCAAGTCGCAGACCGCGATCATCGAGAACGCCGCCGGCGCGGCGCAGCAAGCCGCCCCGATACGGCGCCAATCTTTGCATCCGGAGATTGTCAGTCCGGATGAGGACGACGACGAGATATCGGACAGTGAGGTGCCGAGGAAGAAGTGGTTCACGGGGTGGAAATCTCGCCGGTACAGCGACGGGGATGAGTCCCTGCCCAATTCGGCGCTGGACGACGTCGAGGGTGGAAGGACATTTCTCGGCGTACGCACAAGGAAACGCCGGGCCTCGCAGCCTCTCACGACGAGTGTTGATGAGCCTTCAACGTCGGGTCCGCCGGGCAAGTCTTTCGTCGTCGTAAGGCCCAAGCAATCATCCCGTCCGTCTACGGCAGGAGCCGGACCGTCTGGCCCACCGTCAAGCTACAATCCACCTGCCTGACATTCCTATGTTTACATCCCATCTACTATCATCTCGGTTATTCGGTTTCCAGTACACCCGATCACGTTGCTCGCATTTTACACGGACTTTATTCACAGGACATTCGCGCATTCACTCGCTTGCTCTCCTTCCGCTATGGTACTTCCCTCTATACCGTTGTATCCCGCAAATTTGTAAGAATCATAATGAATTCGCGACATAGCTATTCATCTACTCGTCCGTTGTCAGATCTGGAGAGCCGGTCCCGCCGACCCAGAATATTCGCCAGTCGTCCGCCGCGCGGCGCTGCCATCCGTAGTGGCCCTGCGTCTTCTGCAGTTTAGCATGTAGATCCTCGGTATCCATGCTGTCGTACGTCATCGTACTACTCGTAGAGTAGGAGCGAGCAAGAGGCGCATCGTACGGTCGGTCCCAGTGACCTCCGGGAAGCAACAGGCCGGTGTCACCACCAAATTCGGTTTGCGATCGCACGGGCTCCTCGGGCCGACCCTTTCCTTTTCCATCTAGCAAGGCGAAAGCCGAGAGCTCTTGAACCTCCAACCCGTCCTGACTTGCTGCGATCAACTGTAGATAGGGCATCTCACCCGCTTCTGAGGGGTATATTACCCGCGCCTCGATACTGGTGGGTGGGATACGCCAGACAAACGTCCTCCAGGGAGGAGTAAGCGCGATGTTGGCCGGCAAGGGATTCGGAAGGACATGCGTCCGGACACCACGCGTCAGGCAGCACACGCCTTGCTTCACCCCCGGTGCGATCGGGAGCTCCGTCTCTGCTGGCAATATCCAGTGCCCCTTCCCGTCCTTCACAAATGCGAATCCGTCTCCGGATCCGCGTCCTTTGCGAGAATGACGCGATGAGCTTGGCCCGAGAGAATTAAAGGAGCCGCCGCCATGCTCGCTCGAGGAGTGGGTGATGGAGCCAGTATCATCGTATAACTCGACCTCAGCCACAGCCGAATCAACAAGACGTATCAAGCCGGCTTTCTTCTCGAACACCACAAATAAGCTGAGTTGCTGGCCGTACTGCACTGGGCGAACAGAGGTGGACATATGTCGACGGCTGTGTCCATGACCGTGGCTGCTTATGAGTGTCGCGCTACTACCTTCGCGTTTGTGCTTCGAGTAGGAAGCCATGGAGACGTCGGAGGGACTGCGCGACATGGGATCTGCAGAAGGAAGCTGTTGTACGAACTTGATGTTTCGCGGGGAGACGGGTGTGTAAAAGTCCTGAAAGAGCCAGTCAGCCGGCTGCCGTAGTGACAGAAGAGCGGCACATGCCTTTAGAAACCTGAAAGCCCGTTCCCCCTTTGGCGATTCATACAACAACACCGATGACTTCGTTGCGACGGCAAGCAGTGCGTTCCCTCGAGGATGATTAAGATCGCGCCACACGGCGAACGTCAAGACGGACGAGTTCGCTAGACGCGAACCAGCAGAAGCCAAAGGCACATAATCCGTCGCCCAACGCAATGGTAATTCATCGACCATATCCCAACCGCTGCTTGAGTCATGTCGTGTCATCTCTGGACGTCGCCGGGGAGGCGTCTTATGCTCGTTTGTAGTCTGAACGAGGCGATCATAGGAGGGTCCGGCGTCCGGAGGGCTGACGGGTGACCCTTCGATGAGTGAGCGTATCCCTCGCGTGAAGTTGCCTGATACCCGGCTCTTGCGTTTATGAGATCCTTGCGGAGTCCATCCTGCTGGCCGGCCTAATTGTAGAGGATCTGTCCCCTGAGGCCGTTGTGAGCAAGTTTGTCACAACGAGGCGATGAACCAAGTAAATGCGCACCTTGTGCGCGACAGCCCACTTTGCCAGGCTGATAAGACTGGCGAGATTGTGCATTCGTAGACTACGATTCTCATCGCCCTCCTTTCCGACAAGACAGAGGACTACGCCTTGAGGTATGCTGTCTCCAGTATACTCGATTTCGAGTATACTCATCTGATAAACGCTGCGTGCGGATTTGTCAGAATAGAGACTCAGGGACAGTTGCACCAGTACGTACGCCTCGCCTTCCCATATTGGTAAAGCCTGAGCATCCGCAGGTCCTTTCGACACCAAGCCATCCTCGCCCCACTCTTGCGGGAACATATTCAACACCGACAGACCCTCGTCGTGACCAAAGAGCAGTAAGCGATCGCCCGTGAGCGGCAATATTGTATGGATCTGTGACTGGGAGTGTGCTAAGAAACGGGAGCCGAAGTGGGTCATGATGAGATGTGATGGGTCGAGGACCTGGCCTGCAGGAGCTTGTGACTCGGCGGAGTATTCATCTGGTGTGTAGGCTACGGGCGGTAGACTGGGCAGGTCTTGTATCAGCGTCTGTACGCTCAAGCGGGGTTGTGAGGAGCCGCTCCCTCCGGGTTCTGGCGTGGCTAGTCGCGGTGGGAGTGGAGGCACGGGAGATAGGGACAGACGCTCGGGCGTAGGAGGCGCGAGCGAAGCGGCCGAACGGGCGGGTGAGCGCTCGGGGAGCGGTGGCGCGTAGGGTGGCTCTGGATCGGGTATCTACGACAGAAGCAGCACTTGTCTCAGCTCGATATGATTGGATGTCTATACAGACGCACAGTCAGGTTATCACCCCACCCTCTCTGCCTTCTCCGGTCCAGGTCCTCCTGCGTCGTGTCTGCATACCGTTCCGCTGCTCTGCAAGCGCAACGGACGGTCAAGCCAAGTCGTCGTGCGACCAGCCGGGACGAGCGCACCTCTTCTCGATCCAACTCCTCCACCGCCCGAATCTACATGTGTACGCATGAGCGTGGCGCACAGGCGGCTATAGACGGTCATGTCGGCCATACCTCGAATTGGCGCCATGCCTCTCCGCTAGATCATCGTATGTCGGCAGATTATCGCCACCTTCGGCATCCTGTTCCGGATATCTCTCGTTTGAATCCATCGAGCGAGCGAAGTAAACCTGTCAAGGAAAGGTGCCCGAGGGGTTGTCTGGGTTTGGATAACCGGGGACGGTAGAACGTTCTGCGCACAGGAGTGCTAATGGGAGGACGGGAGAGGGCCGCTCGCGTTTAACCTACTGCGGGCGCTGGTATCGTGCATCGCCTCACGACGAAAGGACTACCGGAACGCAAGAACGGGCCACCGGCCGCGGGTGGACGCCGTGTCCGCGGCGTAATTGTTTCATTGTGGCATTATGATACACTGTATTAGGCGAGAGAGAGCGTGTTGCGTAGTCATTACGATACAAGTGAGAAGCGATGCGCGAAAGTACGTGTATGAAACAAGAGTACACTAAAATGCGAGAAGGAAAGAAATTATGGAGATGACAATGGACCGGGCGCTTGGCGAAATTCGCCACCCCTCCGAAGTTCACATAGCGAGACCTGCGAATACTGCTGCTGCGCCGACCATTGCCCCTCCGGCGACCTGTGCTAGACCATAGCTTTTGCGGCCGGTGCACTTGGCCGTGGCAGCATCCTCCTTCACAAGCCTCTCGCGCACATCGCCTACCGCCGTATCCTCCGTGCCAATGACCAATATCGCCTCATCCTTCCGCGTACCATTCTCCGGGATAACCGTGGCCGTGCGGAACCCGACCTTCTTCGCAGACGACTGTAGCTGCTCCACATCCGCAGCGGGCACGATGTACACGGAAACTGGCACACGGGCCGCAACGCGGTCAAGGTCTTCGAGAAAGTCTTCCCTGGCGTTCATACTGGCGGAACGTATGAGAGAACGTGATGAGTGGGCGGTGGGTTGCTGTGCGAGCGACGAAGGTTCGGTCAAAGGCTTGGAGCCCTCCTCAGGCTCGTCGGGATTCCATATTTCCGTACGCTGACTAGACGGGAGGCTGGGAGGGTCGGTCACGAGTAGACTGTCCGTGGGCTGCAGCAGAGTGCCAGGCATGATGCGGCCTTGCTCTTTCCTAATCTTCGCCTTCGAGAAAGGGTCCTTGGCCACCGCAGAGTTGGAGGTGGGAGTGACAGATGGAGTGGCGTTCCTCTCCTCTGAGCCTATTCGTAGCGAACTGAGAGCATTCGCAAGACGAAGATCGGGTGCGGGCGCGTCCAGCGCTTCATCCGCCGGCGGTTGATTTGGGCAACCCTGGCGCGGATGGCCCTTGCGAGGCTTTTTACAGATTTGACAATGAGGAGTCTTTCTGCCTTCTGGGCTGGTGGAGGGCGTCTTGCTGATAGGCTTCTGGGGAGTAGTGGGGGCAAGAGAAGCACGTGTGGTTGGTGCCATAGCGAACCAGTCGCGAGAAGAGGGAGCTGAAGATGAAGGGTAGAGCAGAGAATGTGTATCCGTCCTATTCCAGCCAAAGCTTAAGTACTGACACGCACGGAATATCCCGTGAATGGGACACAAAGAACGAGAAAAGAACGTGGATCGTGGGCAGGTCCAAGCGTGCAAGACGCGAGCCACGCAGCTCTTATCACCGATAAACACCGAAAGCCCCTGAAGCATTTTGAGGCGCGCTGGGCCAGTCAAGACTTGTTCTCAACGTTCTTCTTCTCTTTCGTCTCACGGGCCTCCAATGGCCAAGGGCTCGCAACTCTCGCAACTCAAGTCTGCACTCTCACAGGCCGGGATCACCAAACCGCCCGAAAACAAGAAGAAACGCAAACGCGCGCAGAATGAAGAAAAGGAACGCGCGAAGAGGGCTGAACGGCTGAAGGATATTCAGTCCAAGCTCAATCCGTTTGATGTGAAGGTTACCAAGCTCAAGCACGATGTCGGCGGGAGGAAGCTCAGGGGCGTCACTGGAAAGCCGGCGCAGAGCAAACAGGCTGGAATCGAACAGGTGTGTGTTCTCTGGGCCGGACAACAATTGGCGCTGAACGTAGGGCATCGTGTCCATAGCGCAAGAAAACACTACTACAGGAGGTCGCCGAACGTGGACGGGTAGGCGGCATCGTCGACCGTCGCTTCGGCGAGAACGATCCGACGATGACGCCCGAGGAACGTATGCTCGAGCGCTTCACCCGCGAGAAGCAGCGGGCTTCGCGAGGAGCCGCGTTTAATCTCGAGGACGAGGACGAGCTCACGCATTACGGTCAAAGTCTATCTAAACTTGACGATTTTGACAATGCCGGGCTCACGCTCGATGACGAGGACGAGGACGTCCGAGGTGTGTGGATTATTTCACTCTGTGGATTATTTCCTCATGTCCCGAACCTGCTTAGGCCAAATCGACGAGTCCACCGTCGGGCGTGCTCACTTTGGAGGCTTTGAGGACGATCAAGACGGTTCTGAGGTATGCTGTCGCTCACCGATTCATAATCTCAAGCTGAACGTGTCGATAGCCCGACCGCAAGAAGAGCAAGGCGGAGGTCATGGCTGAAGTTATAGCAAAGAGCAAAGAACATAAAGTACATCTCGGCTTGTAACTCTCCGCCTCTCAAATCACTGACACGTGCCTACAGATACAACGCCAAGAACAGAAGGACGCGGATGACAACGTCCGCCACCAACTTGACCAGGAGCTCGACTCTATCCGCTCATTACTCCTCAAACCTGATCCTGTCTCCGAATCGCTTGTCAAATCAAGCGATGGCTTGAATACTGGGAAAGCTGCGGAAAAGGACCAGGAGTACGATCAGTTCATCCGCGAACTCGTCTTCGATAAGCGTGCCCGACCGAAGGATCGTTTAAAGACGGAGGAAGAGCTTGCCTTGGAGGAAAAGCAGAAACTGGAAAAGGAGGAGCGGAGAAGGATACGGAGGATGAACGGAGAGGACGACGCGAGTGGTAGTAGTGAGGATGAGGGATGGAGCAGGAAGCGGAAGAGGGAGAGGGAGAGGGAGAGGGAGGACAGGGGTGGCGACGATCTGGAAGACGACTTCATGTTAGAGGTTGATGGAGGGCTGGGGGCGGGGCTGGAGGAAGAGAGCGGCTTGGAGGAGAGCGATGAGCAGGAGAGTAGCGAAGGGGGTTTAGATGAAGATGCTGGTAGTGGGGGTGGGGCTGTAAGTGGGAGACGGAGAGGGTCCATCGTTCCTGAAGAGGACGATCAGGAGGAGGAAGAAGACGCAGATGAGCCGGCGCCGAAGCGACGTCGGACCACACCCTTGAAAGCAATAGAGCTTCCATTCACGTTCCCTTGTCCATCTACGCACGACGAGTTCCTGGACATCGTCGAGGGTGTAGAGGACGTCGATATTCCTACTGTTGTGCAGCGCATACGCGCTCTCTATCACCCTAGTCTTGGGGTTGAAAACAAGTACAAGCTTCAGGTAAATGCCCGGAATGCTTTATCGCGGCGCTCTGACTGACAGTGCAATGATAGACTTTCATCGGTGTCCTCATCGATCACGTACTCCATGCTGCAGCGCCTCCAACGCCACGCTTTACCCTCGTCTCCGCGCTCATACCCCACATATACGCATTGACCAAGGCTTATCCCATCCAGTCGGGAGAACTTTTTGTTGCCAAGCTAAACCTCATGAACAAAAATCTCAAACGTGGACTGAATCGAGGTGCCAGCAATCCCGACTCACGAACATGGCCCGGACTAGCCGAGCTCGCCCTCTTGCGCGCTATAGGACTCGTCTGGCCAACGAGCGACATGAACCATGCAGTCATCTCGCCAACACGGCTACTCATGGGTTCATATCTCGGACTCTGCCGCGTGAGATCTCTACAAGACCTAGCTTGTGGTCTCTTTCTCTGCACGCTCTTCCTACAGTTCGAGCATTTATCGAAACGTCTCGTACCGGAAGTTGTCAAGTTCCTCATCAATGCTGTCTTGCATCTTGCTCCGCACCATCACGATCGCGCGACATCGCTACCCGGTTCCCCCCCGCATCCGGACTTCAAGGTTGACACGATTCAAGGATTGATGATCGACACCAAAGCTGCAGCTAATATGTCTGTGCGTGCGGCGGCTTTGGACCGACTGCTTACTTCGTCGGATGGCGACGATCAGGACAGAGTTAACCTTTTGGGTCTGACGGTCAACCTCTTGTGCTGCTCGGCACAACAGAACAAGGACCTCGACGCATTCGTCGAGTTGTATCAGCCCATTCACAGCATATTTCAGAGGGTCAAGTTTAACAAGTTGTCGAAGGATCTTCAGGTGTGTTTTCTCGAGCCAGCTTCTCGAAATAGCAGAGCTAAAGTGTATATTTACCACATCTATAGGCGAAGTTCGACTCGGCGACCGACATCCTTGGCCGTTTGCTCAAGTTCTCGAGACAGGCGCGCCAGCCTCTCCGCATGCAAGCCCACAAGCCTATCCCGATCCCCTCATACACCCCCAAATTCGAATCTACGTCCTCTTCATATCTCCGCACTCAAGACGCGGACCTTGAAGCTATCCAAGCCTCTAAATTGCGCAAACAGTACAAGCAGGAACGCAAGGGCGCTATCCGCGAACTTCGGAAGGACGCGAGGTTCTTGGCGGGAGTGGAACAGGAGAAGCAGCGGGAGAAGGATGCGGCGTATTCGTTGAATCTAAAGCGCGCCTACGGTGCCATCGAGAGCGAGAGGGCCGAAGAGAAGGCTATGGAGAGGGAGAAGGCGAGGGAGAAGAGGCGCGCGGGCCGAAAGTGACCGGTAGGACTGTAGGACTGTTGTTGCTGTCTCTTATTTGGATGGGTGTCTGGTCAACCTGCGCAATTCGGGGCCTGGCCTTTTATCTGTATAGTCTGTCAGAACTGCAACTTCTCACAAGCCAAAGCTCCAAAATGTGAAGGCGCCGAGTATAAGGCCCCTCGTGTGATTGGCCACGATAGTAATTACTTCAATAAGCGCCGAATAAGGCTCAAACACGCGAAGTTCGAACACGGGCGGAGCACCGCCATGACGATGTCAACGGGACCGACCGCATCCCGTCAACATCCTCCACCATCCCCTACGTTGACCTCCTTGCGGAGGCCATAAGTGCGACCTCAGCGTCATAAGGACTTTGTCCGAGCCGCCGACGCTCACGCCGCCCACGACTGGTGCCGTCCATGCTTACGGCGCTCAGAATCAACCGCGGTCGCGTGCGCAGGGCCAAAAGTTATACCCATAGCACCATCCCGCCTCACACCGCTGCCAACCCTCCTCATTTACGCCCTACGACATCTGAGTACTCGTCCTCAGGCTCTCAGTTACGTACGTGGGGACCCGAGCTGCTTATCCGAGCGTCTTCAGCTTATATAACCAATCTCTCGTTTCTCCAGTCTCGAAGGGGACATGGGCGCGGTCTCTGTCTACCTCCCCGCTTTCTCACTCGGCATTCAATACCGCGCGACGAATGGCCCAAGACCCTGAACCGGAAGGAGACCCGGAGAAAGACGCACATCCAGAGCACGCTGTGATCAGTACTTTTGACTTGTTCAGCATCGGCGGTACGTGCGTACCGGCTTACTGGGGGCTTTAGGAGCTGATTTCGATGCCCATTGCAGTCGGGCCCTCCTCATCCCACACGGTAGGAGTTATGCGTGGTTGGTTACTTCTCTGTTCTTGGAGACCAAGGTGTTCACTCGGTCTGCAGCAGGTTTCATATACATCAACGACATCGCAGAGCTTGGTCTTCTAGACAAGGTCCAGAGCATTAAGATCACTCTGTGGGTCGACATCGTCACCTGTCCTTCGACCGCTCAAACCTTCCGTGTAGGTATGGCTCTTTGGCCGCTACAGGCAAAGGGTTCGGATGGCGGATCCCACGCGAGCATTCCAATAGCTCACTGTCTTCCTAGGCATCATACTCCGCAGGCTGTTCTCCTTGGATTAGAGGGTTCAGACCCCGAAACGATTGACACCGGCACCATACCCTCCCGTTATGACGCTATACTAGCAAACAAACAGCTCCTACTGGGAGGTCAGTTGACGACAGGAAGTCGTTGAAATCCCTAAAGCTCATCGACCTTGACAGGTCACCACCGTATATCATATGATCACGACCGCGACATGCTCTGGAGGTGGGATCATGTCCTGCCGACTCATCCAAACGGAATGCGTTTTGCCTGTTTCGGCGCTGACGGTGAACTACTCGCCGTGAACGAGTACTTTAGGTTGGTGCATGGAAAATTGTCACGAACACCGGATCTAATGAAGATGACTTGCGTAGCGTTGGTGGTGGTTTTGTTGTGAACGAGAAGACCAAAGTCGATGAGAATCTATTCTATAAAGGCGTTGACAAGGCTCTCGTCCCCTCTTCGCGACTACAGCAACACTCATTGACAGAACCTACTCATGTGCATGAGGGCTCCCGTAGCGATGTGTTTGCTCGCGACGAGAGCCTGCCTCCTTACGTGTTCAAAACAGGCGCTGACCTTCTTGCACTCACTCGCAAGCACAATGTGTGTCTACGTTATCAATGTCATGCGCTGCTACGTCCCTGACCGCATTTGCAGATGACAATCAGCCAGATTGTGTTCGACAACGAGCGTAGCTTCGGATATAGCGACGAAGATATACAAGATAAGGTCTGCGGCTTCTCTGATACGTCCGTGCGTCGCACTCACACATTGATAGCTGCGACGCATCTGGTCGGTTATGGACGACTGCATCCGGACTGGCGTGCATGCACCAGATAGCGCACTGCCTGGTCGCCTCGGTCTGCGCCGACGCGCACCGATGCTCTACCGACGCCTCATGCGCGGCTTTTATCCTGGACTGTCGATGCCACGTGGAGCACCAGCCATCGCTGCGGGGGAAGGAACCGCCGGCGTCGTTGATGCGCCCCAGCTAGGTTCTGTCGAAGCTCCTGATCGAGCTCGGCTCCAGGCGCGGCGTGAATGGGAGATGAAGGACCGCGAGCGGATGGGTCCTCCTGCACAGCGCGCACGCGCCACGCGGGTTGTAGGCCAGTTCGATCATCCTATACTTCCGGAGCCACCGGTCAGTATATCTGTTGTGGACATCTCAATCATGTGTCTCACTCGTCTCAACAGAGAAAAACGATGATACCTGCGGTGGACTTCTTGTCGTGCTATGCAATTGCAGTCAACGAGGTGAACGCGAGCGGCGGGCGTATCGTCACGAGTCCTACAAATGGAGCGGCGGGCGTCATCCCGGCTGTGCTCAAATATATCATTGAGTTTGTCAGCGATGATCCAGAGAAAAGCGTCATGACGTTCCTCTTGACTGCTTCGGCGGTTGGTATGTTGTTCAAGCGCGGCAGTACCATATCTGCTGCCGAAGGTGGGTGTCAAGCAGAAGTTGGTGGTGCGCCATATCCCCTCCCACATTTGTGTCTTGCTCGTGCTCATATACTATCAGTGGCATGTTCAATGGCAAGCGCCGGATTTGCGGCCTGCATGGGTGGTATGACGAACTCGATCAACTCGACCGCTTCCCACTGATGAGTACTCATAGCTAGTCCGGAGACGGTGCTTCAAGCCGCCGAAATTGGTATCGGTACGTTATACGCCATCGGCGCAGGGGTCTCACTGATCCTATGTGTTATAGAACACAACCTCGGCTTGACGTGCGATCCCATCGACGGTCTCGTCCAGGTTCCCTGCATCGTACGGCGGTCTATCCTACACCGCCACAGTTCGGACCTGACAGACATTGTACAGGAGCGCAATAGCCTCGGAGCAGTAAAGGCTGTGACCGCCGCGCAACTCAGCATGGCTGCGGATGGAGTATACTCCGTCACATTGGACGAAGGTTCGTTCACGGTCTTGTGAAAGTTGCGCGTCGTATTCTAATTCGATCACAGCTATCGCTGCGATGAAACTCACTGCTCAGGATATGAGTGTTAAGTATAAGGAGACGAGTCTTTCCGGTCTTGCCGTAAGTATATATTTCCTTGAGTGGCATACGGGGCTTCATTGACTTGATCTCCCTCCATCAGACTACCGTCAAGATCCCTTTGACAGTTCCCGCTTGCTGATTTGGTTTTGAATAAGAACACAGTTGATTCTCGATCTTGGATAGACTTCGACAACTATTTGACGGCAACGCAGATATCTAGACCTACTGCAGCCTGGACTCCGATGCACCTTATGTAACCACATATTCTTGTAGCGCAGCGCGGAACGAGGTACGAGTCCCGCTTGCGCGGAGGCAAGATGAAGTGAGAGAAGGGCTTCCAGGCGGAAAGTGCCAGAAGCCCAGCCATCAAACCGCGTGGGTCCCACTGTGAGCATGAGGCTGGCCCGCTCGCGCCGGCAAACGCCGTTTCTCTCTTCGCGACCTCGACCTCCTCTCGCCCGCGCTGCTCTGCGCTCAAACTAATCTCTCTACGTTCGACACACAGCGCTACGCGCTGGGGGTTCTCTCCGGGCTCCGGGATTCTGGTCCCGGTTGTCCACTTGGAGACTCATCCGCGCGTGGCAGCTCGCGACTCGTTGGGCTCAGCGCTAGCCTCTCGCGTCTTCGCGCAGGCTCGCGACGCGTCCAGCGCGCGTCTCATGTGACCGCATCTCGGCGGGTCCGTTCCGGGCGCCGCCCTCCTTACAGCGTCCACTGACGCTACAGAAGGAGATCCATTCTACTTCTGTAGAATATCTCCCCAATTCACGGGGGACGGCGAGAGGGACACTCTCCTCCCGCTCGTTAGAGCACACACTCACTTACCCAGGGCTAGGCACTTTCCGCCGCCCTGAGCCCGTCGCTTCGAGCGGCCCGCATCTTGCCCCGTAATTACGAGTATCTAGTACGGATTCCATCGACCTGCAAGCTCAAGACCCGGTCTCTTTCGGTGGCAATGCTTGCATGGTACGCACTTGGTCATAATACAGTCTTGCTATTGGAGAAATTTTAGTACATCCTGTCAGCGGAATATGGAGCCAAAGCGTTACCGCATTGTAGCGTGTGAATTATCTCAACGCGTCGCGTCGCGTCGCGTCGGCCGCCGCGCGCCCAACGCGTCTTGCCTCTTACCTTCACTTTGTCGTCCCATCTTCAGGTCTTCGGTCCCAATATGAACCCTCCCTCCGGACCATACGCCCCTCTCGGTACACAGGCAGCCAATGAACCATTGCCGCCGCCGGCGAGTATGAGAAGGCAACTGCTGGAGGCCATGGAGGAAGACCTAGGTCCGACTGGAATCCCGACACAAACCACGGCAGACGCCTGGCTTAAGGCCTTCTCTGACCTCATCGACTGCTACATGACCCCTCTGGTCAACTACTCTGACGAAGTATGGAATCCCCCGCATTCGCACATCTCTTTGCTTGAAGTCGCGATCACACTCGTTCTACGCCTGAAGGACTCCCGACATCTATTTTTGCCCGAGAGGTGCCGAGCAAGGAAGATTATCCCTACACTCGTGGCATTCTATGTGCTTCTAGAGGGATATGACGCTTCAGGGCAGCCCGATTATGATGAATACTCTTCGGTGACTGGCGCCCAGTTGCAGAAGTTGATCTTCGAAGCCCTCGTCATGTATCTCTGCAGCGCTGGGGACAACGTTAAGCCCCGCATCGAGAAGGGGAATTTCGAAGAGGACGATCCCATATTGCTCACGACGCTTGACGCGTTTCTTCATACCTGTGACGGTACGCAATGAACACGCCGTATAAAGACGTCTTAGTGATATAACACAGAGCTCTTGGCAAAACGCGAGACGTTGCTGTACCCTTGTATGGTCCCGGTGCTGGCGCCTGGAAGAATACAGACTCGCTTGGACGATGAGGCACGCTCAATACGATCCTGTTCTCGTCCGTGTGCTGACCCCCGCAGGAACCAGTGACAGTGGACCATGTCCTCATATACAATGAACGTCAGGCTGCCCTACTGCCTACTTTCTCGGCCTCCCTTGTCGCGGCGGTGATGGCAGACAGACCCTGTGTGTCTGACTTTCTGATGGCGGCTCTTGACATTCGCCTTGCGAGGAGCCTTCGCGCGACGTTCATGTCCCTGATCTCAGGCTGCTGGCCCGGCCCTTCCGCCACGATATCTCGTTACGTGACGCTGATATTCTCCAAAGTTCAATTGTTGAATTCAACGCACACCGTGGCACATTTACGGAACATCTACTTCGACCTTCGTCACCAGTTACTGCTGTTTCGTATCAGCGTTAAAGATGGCAAATCGCGGATTTTACTGGATGCTGTTCTCGAGGCATGCGTATGTTCCCCACCGTCTTCGGCAGCGAATTGCCTTTCTGTTCTTCGCAGTCTTGCTCGAATAGACCCAGATGATCACAATCTTCGAGTACGTCCTGCCTTCTTCGGACGAGTTGCGAGACTGAGTGCTCTTCAGATATTGGTCGTTCGTTACTTTACTGCAGTCATCCCTTCGCTAGACAAGGAGTCTATCCAGGCTCTCCAAGATGGGCTCCCGAATGAAGCCATCTACGGGCCAGTTGCCGAAAGCATTGGACACTGTGTGTCCGCCCCGACGTCAGGACCAGTAGCTATGGACGTAGACGACACCACACACTCTCAGACACGTAGCCGCATTGTCAGCTGCCTGCGCGCAATTATCACCGGTGATCAGGCAATGAATCTAGAGGATATAGCCTCCGTCGTGGGAGGTAGCCTTCCCGCGCAAGTTCTGTGGCTTGTTGACCAGGGTTCCCCCAGGTATGCATGTTTCACATCGTTCCATCGTTATCCCCATCAAGTAGTCTGCTAATCAGGCATACACAGGGCTTTTGATAGTCATTCTCTCGAAGCCCAGGTCGCAACATTGAGATCGCTTATCGATCTACCTTGTCTCCTTGTCGGATGCTCTTCGTCAGAATGTCACCGCTGGGCTGGTTCGGATGGTGTTAGCATGCTCAGCGTGTATATACCCATTCTATCTCGTTTCGCCGCCGATGACAGTGCTCCGCCTCGAATTCGCAAGCAGGTCTTCAAAGCATTGTCTACTGCTATTCGTCATCACGCAGCGGAAGGCGTTGCAGAAAAACCATTGCCTATGGACGAGTCAATCATGTTGGCGTTGACGCATAAGAGCCGTCCTGTTCGCCTGGCAGCTGGGTGCGCATATTCTATCATTCACTTATATCAATGCTTACAGCCACTCTCAGACATGCGTTGGTCGAGTCCATACGGCTGTACGAGCTGGCTGGCACGGAAGCTGCCGCCCGGCAAGGAGAACACTTCTTCGACACGTGCTATCGCCTCCTGTCATCAGCTCCCGAAGTCATAAAAGAAACCATATTAGTGACTGTAGGAGCCGTAGCAAAGTGAGAGGTCTCATATACATAAGACGCAGCCTGCTGACACCTACGAAAGGGCGACGGGTCCCAAGTCTCAATGTGTAGCCGTGTGCTGCCTTGTCTCCCAGCTCGGTGATGCCAACCCTATCCTAAGGGGCCTTGCTTGCACGCAAGTGAGCCAGCTTTATTCTGAGTTGCGTGCCCACAACTAATTTCATGCAGCTCATGTCGCTGGCGGGGCCTGAGACGAAACTATACCGTGTTCTGTCACCTTACATTGGTCAAATCGCCGAGTACACCATCCGCCGCTGGCAGACCCAGCCCATGATTCTGACTGAGTTCTGCCGTACTCTCAACGTGATGCCGCACGACTTCGTCCGACTCCACCTCACGGAGAACGTACCTAAGTTCTTTGCCGAGCGTCAGCACCGTTTGCTGTCGAAGATCACAAAGGAGATGGGTTACAGGCCAAGGGCACTTTTAAGGGACATTATGCACGAAGTGATCGCTCATATCTTCCTGTTACCCGCGAAAGAGCAGACCGATAGGTCGCTCGAGTTTCTCGTGAAGTACATCTCAGACTCTGCGACTGGTCGCGGCAACGTCTACGCCGTCGGTCTAGTCAAGAGTCATCTCGCCGAGTTACTTGCAGCGTTGGCTGCTAGACTTGGTGATGAAGATGAGAAGATGGTGCACGCAGTCAGTCTCTCTTCAACTCGGTCTTTGGTCTCCGCTCATCTTTAGCCAGGCAACCGAAGCATTACTCCGGGTCGATCAGCTTCTGACTTCTGATAAGAAACGTTCGAGGACTGGACAGCCCAAGGGCGACCCCAAAGGCATCTTGCGGGCGAATATCCTCTCCGTCACCTCACAGATGACCGACATGCTCCAGGAGCTCAAGTTCAAGGTTTCAGTCATTGCGAAGAGGCGCGTTCTTCGTAGTTTCGGCTACATGGCCCGATTGCTGGGTCAAGAGATTGGTTACGTTGCACCACAGGTTCGTTACACGGTGTCAGAACCTTAGAGTCGAGCTTACTCTCCTGCATAGATCATGCTAGCCTTTCAAGCCGCTCTGGGAACCGAGTTTTCGGAGTGCGCACTGGAGAGTTGGCTCCTTCTGTTACAGTGTATGGCTGTTGAGGACATCGCGCCACACCTGGGCTTCATCAGCGCTGTGATGGTTCACAATCTGAGTTCACTCACCGAACGCGGTGGCCAGTTAGTTCGTGACTGTTTAGATCTCCTCGTCGTCAAGCTTCGCAGGGACTTGGAGCAATACTTCAATCAGGTACCGGATCTGGAGGGCATCCCGATGCTTGCAACTATACAGCACGCGTTACGGACCCGTCTTCGTCAAGTGAATCCCTCACACGAAACACGGGTTATGTGGCAGCTGGAGCGTGCAAGGAGCGACAATATCTCCGTCGTTTTCCTGGCACTCCGTGAATTGAAAACCTACATGGTCAAGCACCGCGAATGGGTCCAGACGTTGGCACTCGGGGATCTCTTCCATCCTCTCGTCGGTCGCATTCTATCGGTTGCATTGATGGCCGCCTCGCGCGACGGCGAAGGAGCTGAAGTTGTGCGACGCGTTGCATATGAATGTATCGGCGCCCTGGGAGCCGTCGATCCCGACCGTTGCGACATTGAAGAGCGCGAGCAATCTGTGGTCGTCATACATAATTTTGCAGATGGTGACGAGAACGCTGAATTCGCCACACACCTCATCGCAAACGTCCTTGTTCCTGCCTTCCGTTCAACTGGTGTCCTCCAGTATCAAAAACATCTCTCCTTCGCCATGCAAGAGCTGTGTAGATTCTGTCGATTCACCCCAGCACTTGTCTCCAACACGACGATCACTTCCGTAGCGCAGCGAGTACGACGCAACTGGCAAACTCTCACGCAGAAGAACGTGCTCGATGTCATCACCCCGCTTCTTGATAGCAAGTTTACTCGTATCGTCGAGGCACAAGACGACGCTTCGCCGCCCTTCTACTCTGCGCAGCCTACATATCGGGAGTGGCTGGCGACTTGGACAGCACATCTCGTCAAGAGGGTTTCGGAGGGTGAGGCGAGGACGATCTTCGGGAACCTCGAACATACCATATCCAAAGACGATGTTAGCGTCGCCTACCACCTTTTGCCTCACCTCGTTCTTAACGCAATGCTGTCTCGAGAGCCAGCAGAGATCGATGTCATCCGGGCAGAGATATTGGTCGTACTTGAGGATCAAGTTAAGCCCGCAAACACCTCTGCCAGAGACAAGCGCCTCCTGAGTGCCCAGGTTCATTGTTCTACCTTGATTCGTTCCTATAGTATACTCACTACATTTGCAGGTCATATTTCTTCTCATGGACCACATTCAAAAGTGGCTGCGCTTCGCTCGCACAACGCTCATGGAGGGAAAGAAGAAGAGTAATCACAATCGCAGAGATGCCCCGATCGGAAGCGTGGCGGATCAGATCTCCCGCGTCGACTCCGTGGTGACCAGTGTCGACCAAAATCTTGTCGCAGAGGCTGCTTTCCGGTGTAAGGCGTATGCACGATCTCTCATGAGCTTCGAGCAGCACGTAGTCGCCCTCCGAGCCCGTCAGGTACCCGAGAAGGAACTGCAACATTGTTATGATCGCATACATGAGATATACTCGCAGCTCGACGACGCAGATGGAATGGCAGGCATATCCACTCTCATACTGGAGCCGAGCTTAGAACATCAGATCCGCGAGCACGAGAGCAATGGTCGCTGGACATCCGCCCAGAGCTGCTGGGAACTCAGCCTGCAACAATCGCCCGATAGTTTGACCTGCCACAAGGGACTTCTCCACTGTCTACGCCATCTTGGGCATTATGGTAAGCCACCCACCCTTCGTGTCACGGCATAAATCTCAGCTCGCATACATACAGATACTCTGCGTACACACGTCAAAGGTCTACTCGTCAATAATCCAGAATGGAAAAGCGACCTTGTAGACTTTCAAGTCGAGGGAGCGTGGAATGCGGGTGCCTGGGAGGAGGTTCGGTCGCTCGTCGCGCAAGATGTGCCGGATAGTGCGCAGATAGCCATCGCACGCGTACTGGTTGCTATGCAATCCAACGACCGGGAAGGCATGTATGTTGCGCTTGGTGACACGCGGAGGATTCTGGGCGAAGCTATCTCGGCGGCTGGCCCATACGAATATCGGAGGGCTTATGACTCAGTGCTCAATCTCCATGCTCTCCACGAGATGGAAACGGTTCACTTGGTGGCTGCCACACTGGCTGAAGGCTCGAACAAACGAGTACTGACGACACTCTCCCGAAACCTTCGTTGCAGGCTCGAGTCGACGCAGCCATTTTATCGCGTACGAGAACCTCTGCTTAGCATGCGGAGAGTTGTATTCGCACTCTGGTATATTCATTGCTTTCTTATCTGCTCGTTTCGTTCATACATTCCCCAGTTCCCCTCAGTACCCGGAACTTCATACCGAGATAGGCAAAGTGTGGCTTACAAGCGCCAAATTCGCACGAAAAGCCGGCCATATGTCTGCAGCGTACAGCGCACTCATCCAAGCGCAGCATCGGAAGACTCCGTATGCATTCATTCAAGACGCCAAGCTCGTCAGGGCTACCGGGGACAGCGCCCGTGCACTGCGCGAACTCGAGCATTCCATTCGATTAGTTCAGGAAGCCGAGGCTGCCGTCATAGACCTTACTACAGACGCGAACGGTGGCGACAGCGAGAAAGATCTCGAGAGTAGGATCATGATGGGAAAGGCGGAACTTTTGCGGGGACGCTGGGCTAGGGATGAAGATAAGTTCTCGGAGAGGGAGGTCATAGCGTTCTTCAATAATGCGTTGGCCATCGTACCCAGGTACGCCTGTCACTTCAAGTCCTTAACTCGTTCTGATCTCTCTCGTAGATACGAGAGTGCATCGTTCTACTGCGGCCAGTACCATGATGCTCTGATCAAGCCGTCCACCATCTCAGACTCAAGCCGGGTTACGCGGTGGGCCTCATTGATCCCACGCTTTGAAGGAGATGGCAACTAATAAGCTGCAGTGCTGCAAAAGTGCGCGTCTTAGCCGTGCGCTCATTCATGAAGGCGATCAAGTATGGTACAAAGTTCACGTATCAGACTGTGCCTCGACTCCTCACTATCTGGTTGGACATGGGCGAGGACGATGAACTCCGCAAGACGGAGAGTTTCCGGAAGGTTATGGCTGAGATAAACCGCGTCCTTCCTGACATCCCTGCTTACAAGGTATTTTCTCACATCGGATGCTCCGACGACATCTCACGCTCTGTAGTGGTACACGGCCTTCCCGCAAATCGCTTCGCGCGTGGGCCACCCTAACGCCGAAGTCTGGAAGACCCTCTCTGTCATTGTTTCGCAAGTCATCGCGGAGTATCCCCAGCAGGCGCTATGGCAGTTTGCGCCCGTGATTAAGTCGAGGAATACAATGCGTAGCTCTCGTGGCAAGAACATCATCCAACAGCTATCGGTGCGTCAAGGGAGCCTTTCGTCATCCTGGATACCGATGATTCATGGTCATTCTTAGCAAGCACCAGGTCCCGGCGGGTCCAACAATACCGAGCTCCGCAGAATTGTCTCAGAGAATATGAGCATGGTGGTAGAGCTGTTGTGCCTCTGCGATCTGCCCCTCACAGAAGGCACAGCCTCTCTGTCCATGAAGAAAGACGTGCCAAAGTTGATGAACCTCGCCCCTTCGAGGCTTATCCTACCACTGCAAGAGAGTCTTGTGGCCAGTTTACCTCCCACATCTTCGGAGAAGGATTCCGCGCATCAGCCATTCCCACTCGATTGTCCGACCTTCGCGCAATTCTACGACGAGATCGACGTCATGAAGTCTTTGGCACGTCCGCGCAAGATCACCATCTTAGGCAGCGACGGCAAGAACTACATGTTCCTGGGAAAGCCAAAGGACGATCTACGAAAGGACGCGCGCCTCATGGACTTTAACGCGTTGATCAACAAGCTTCTGAAAGCCAACTCTGAGTCTCGTAAACGCCAGCTATGTGAGTCATCTGGCGACTATTGTGGGCTCCGACTAAAACGGTGTAGACATTCGCACGTATGCGGTCGTGACGCTGAATGAGGAGTGCGGCTTCATCCAATGGGTGCCCAATACAACACCGATGCGACCAGTCATCTCCGGACTCCTTACCGCGCGTGGCGCTCCAGCCTACTTCCCAAAGATCGACAACATCTATAAAAGGATCACGCCAGCTGACGACAAGACTGCGACTGATATCTACCTCAAAGAAGTTCTTCCTCTCTACCCGACCGTCTTCCACGAATGGTACATTGAGACATTCCCCGAACCGTCGACATGGCTCAACGCTCGGCGCACATATGGCCGAACTCTCGCAGTCATGAGCATTGTTGGCTGGATCCTGGGATTGGGTGATCGACACACCGAGAACATTCTGCTCGACAAAAATACCGGAGCTATCATTCATGTCGACTTCAACTGCTTGTTCGAGCGCGGGAAATTGCTCGTTTGTCCGGAGCGCGTCCCGTTCCGCCTCACACCCAATCTTGTCGCCGCGCTTGGAATCGTAGGCGTCGAAGGTGTCTATCGGAACGCCTGCGAGGTTTCGTTTGAGATCCTACGCGACAATAGCGACACGCTAATGTCTGTACTCGACGCGTTCGTTCACGATCCGCTGGTTGAGTGGGAGGACGAGAAACGGAGACAGGTGCGCGCATGTCTTCTCCTTCTGATACATCTAGATTGAGGAAACGCTTCAGCAGGAGCGCCACTCAGGTCGGAAACGCGAGAACGCTGCGATCGCTTCGGCTGATCTGAAGGCACTGGCCCACAACGCACTCGATCCTATCCAAAGTAAGCTGTCAGGCAAGGTCGAGGTGAACTCTATCGCGTCGGAAACGCGGAAACTGCCCGCGAAGGCGCTGGTAGAGGTGTTGATTCAGCAGGCAACGGATATAGTCAACTTGGTATGTCATCGTGCATCCTTCGTAGCTTTCACACTTCTGAGATCATACATAGGCTAATATGTACCCTGGTTGGACCTCGTGGATGTAATAAGCTCTCTATGATACAGTAGTACCCCGTCGGTTTATTATCATGTTATTGCCCCTCAGAGTCCGCGCACTTCAACCTGCTGCTGGATTGTTCCTGACTTCATGTCTACAAAATCCGTATCCACCGCGGACAAGGGTTGCATATTTCATTCAACAGCAGCAAGGATGACAGTACTAAGCACTTCATAGGTGGTTTGCGCACACACTGTATACAGTAAGTAGCCGCGGCTACTGGTACCCATGTAAAGGCCTTCAGAACGACCTCATTCTTCAAGCTGCCGCCTCAGTTGCTCAAGTTCTCTTTCCTTCTCCGCCAGTTGATTCAGTATCTGCTCTCGCATAGCACCCGCCTTTTGTGTGGCGGCGTTCAGCCTCGCCCGCTCGTCCACAGCCATTTGCATATTGAACTCGGGAACACCACCTTTGCTGGCAGCGAGCGCTTCTTGCGTCGCAAAGCTGATATGGAAAGGTACAGGTTTCCTCCTTGTCTTGGGAAGTGGCGTTGGCGGGTGCATCTCGAGCGTCGTCAAGAAGTTCACAAATGGATCGGTGAAGACGATTTCATCGTACTGCCAGCTGTGCACTGGACCTGCACGTGCGGCCTCGTCAGGTGGCGGCGCCTCCGTCGGATCGACGCCAGTCGCCGTCCATGGGTGAAGCTTGAGATGGTGCCATAGCGTTATGGTGCGTTCTCCGGCTTCTTGTACAAACGTGATCTTGATCTGTACCTCGAACTCGCCCCAGCTACACAAGTCTTGTCAGACGGCCCGTTTTTGAATTCAACGGGATAAGCAGATGGTTACCCAGTTTCGGTGACCTCAAATGGTGGCGCGTCTATATCTAGGCTTGCGTGTTTGCGTCAGGACGCAGTTGAACCGCTGGTATATTCACACACTTCGTAGTGGATTGGGATACGTCTCATGCAGCTTGAACGAGACACGTTTTATGAAGTGAGAGATGTCATCCTTCCCACCAACTTGATCGGAGTTGTCCTTTGAGGCAGCACTCCGAACAGCAACTGTCCAACGATGCGTGTGATCTGGCGAGGCGAGTGACCGGCGTTCTTCGGGCGAAAGCAGTATAGCAGTATTGCCATAAATAACGGGACGATGTATTTGTATGCCCTATGAGCAAGGTCACATTACTCGCGATACATAGGCGATGCATTGAGCTGAGCCGACCTTTTGACGGGTGCGCTCTTGGGATGTCATGGTGGTCGGAAGAAAGAGTCGTGACCGCGTCGAGACGCGTCTGCGGATGATCTCGGCGCCCGCCGGCGGCCTACCTTGCGCGCCCGACGCGCGCTTGCTTCACCTCAACCCCCACTCAGTTCACCATGGTCGTCGGCTACCTCACCAACTGTGCGTCTCGCATGGGGGATTTATGACTGGACTATATTGACGTGCATATGGCTGCAGTGCCTAACAAGGTCCCCGAGAAGCAGCGGGCGTATCAGGTGCGTGCCCTCATGTTTGTTCTCGGAATTGACTGGCTAATGTAGGACCAGGCCATGCACAAGAATATCTGGTATCGCCCTGCCGGCTCCAAGCTCTATATGAGTATGTTTGCTGGAGGTTATTCTAGTACATCCGGCTAATGTGCGTGTACAGACACCTTCAAGGTCCTGTTCGGCTTGGGCATGGTCGGCAGCGTGTATAGCGCCGCCAACCTGATCATTGTGCGTGCCATCCATGCCCCCTGCATCACGATATAACAGAACTCACGTGTGCACTAGGGCAAGCCCTCAGCATAGGCTCACCTACGTAGCTGGCTCCGTTGTCTATAGAGAGAACAATGCAATTTCCATACTACGCTCCTAAATAATCTATGCATGGCTACAAGATGCTAGAAGTTTGCCAATGTCGGAAATGCCACACAATATTGTGAAAGTGTACCTGAGAAAAATACATATGAGCAAGCGCTCGAGTAGTGCGCAGAGCGGATCGGCAGAACTTCCATCTTGCCTCTTGCATACCATCTCGCTATCGGCTGCTGTTCTCCCACCGTGTAAACGACGCCTCTACCAGCGCCACCATGTCTACGCCCTCTGAGACGGCTGCGACTAATGCAGCAGAGAACGTGGCGATGAAGCAGGAGGCGTGGATAAATTGGCGAACGGCGCAGAAGTCGTATCGAAATCGGTCGGGCGCGGTGCGTCGCCT